>JADBJO010000305.1:70000-77500 GCA_016801955.1 Conus betulinus
TGGGACACGAAACGTTACTGTGTTTGTTATTGCTTTTTCGTATTTTTGTTTGTTTTTGGGTTTTTTGAGAGAGAGAGAGAGAGAGAGAGAGAGAGAGAGAGAGAGAGAGAGAGAGAGAGAGAGAGAGTTGGAGGAGCGCGCGTGTAAGCGTGTGCATTAGTCTTGACTCACTTAGCGTCTATCTTCTAGTCTTGTAAATGAACCTCTTCATTAAACTCTTATTCCCGTTCATAAAATAAAATGGACAAATGAGCAAATTAACAAATGATTTAAGACATGAATAAATGGAAAAGATCAGCTCTAAAAAATAAATCCAAGGATACAGACAGATAAAGACATAGACACGCAGACAATGAATATATGATCTTTTATACGTGGGAAATGGAAATCGATGAGTGTTATTCGTTTTTTGCCTGAAACGAATATCGACCAATGGAAAAGCATACACATTATGATTATGGACTGTTCACTTGTTATTATCCCATCCACTGAGCCATTGGTTCTTTCAATGGGTTATTTAGAAAATAAAAAGAACAGATGATCAACTGAAATGTTTCTAATACTCAGTGAATCGATTAAGCGGTCAGTTACCACTATAATCTGTCTCAGTCCACAGTTGAACACTGGATCTCTCCTCTCTCTCCTCTTCCTCTCATCTCCCCTACGCTTCCTCTCCTCTCATCTCCGGTCTCCTCCAGTCTCTGATCCACTGGATCAGTCGCCCCTCTCTCCCTTCTCATCTCCCTCTCTCCACTCCTCCTCTCTCTCCCTCTCATCAGCTCCCAATTCTCTCTCCTCTCCTTCCACATCTCTCTCCCCGCGCCCCTATCCGCCTCCACGGTGAGCTTCTCTATCTCCTCTCTCTCTCCTCCATATTTAGACCTTTGTCCTTGTTTGAGGCCTGGATGAAGAAAAAAGCCACTGACTTGTGCTTATTCCTTTCCCTCATAAACAACATTTTGTTCGTTCGTTCGTTCGTTCTCTCCACCAGTTTTGTTTGTTTATGTCTTCTTGTCTTTATTTTCTGTGGATTCGCCTGTTGGTGCGCATATATTTTTTCTGATTTATCTTATTTTGGTCTTTGTTTCTTCGCTTCCCCTTTTTTATCTTTTTTTTTTTTTTTTAACCCTTTCTTTCTTTCTCTGAGTATTACTGTAGTTTTCGCGCTTTTCCTTAAAAAAAAAAACAACCTTTCTTTCTTTCGTGTATTTGTTTCTTCTGATTTTTTTATTTCATTTTCTTCCTTCAAAATTTTTCCTTCCTGTTTGGGTAATTCTCTCCCTCTCTCTCCTCCTCTCTCTCTCTCTCCTCTCTCTCTCCCTCTCTCTCTCCCCTCCATTCTCTCTCTCTCCCCTCCCGTCTCTCTCTCTCTCCTCTCTCTCTCTCTCCCCTCCTCTCCCCTCTCTCTCCTCTCTCTCCGCCTCTCCTCGTCTCCCCCCTCTCTCCCCCCCCCCTCTGTGTGTGTGTGTGTGTGAGAGAGAGAGAGAGAGAGAGAGAGAGAGAGAGAGAGAGAGAGAGAGTAGTGTGTGTGTGGTTTCTCTTCTTGAAATAATTTCTTTTTCTCTTTGTCTCTTTGTCTTTTCTCTCTGTGCTTTCGGTCCTTCCTATCATTTTTTTTTCTTTCTTTTCTTTCTCTCGTAAGGTTCATGCCTTTTTTTTTCACCGTTTCTCCTTGATTCGTTTCCTTTTTTTTCCCTCATTTCCTCATCTTTCCTTTCTTTCTGTCTGTCTTTCTTTTTTTCTGTTTTCCTTCTAACTTTTTCCCCTTCTACCATTTTTTTTCTTTCCACCTTCTTTTCTTCTTTTTTTTTTTTTTATTTTTTTTTTTTTTTTTTTCTTCTTTTCTTTCACTTTTTTTTTTTTCTTTTTCCCCTCCTGTTTTTTTTCTCTCCTTTCTTTTCTTCTTCCTTTCTTTTCTTTCTTCTTTCCTTTCCTTCTTTTTTCTTTCGTTCCTTTGCTTTCTTCTTCTTCTTTTCCTTTTTCTTTTCTTTCTTTCATTTGTTTTTTTTTTTTTTCCCCCTTCCCCTTCTTCTCTTTCTTTACTATTCGCCTTTTTTTTCTTTCTCTTTCTTTCCGTGTTTCCTCCTTCCCACCTTCCTCTCTCTCTCCCGTCTTCTCCTCTCGTCTCCTCTCTCTCTCTCTCTAACGTTCACAAACACAACCACAACACCCTTCCTTTCCCGCCCCCAATGCATATCGAACAAGGCTGTCTCACGGAGCACGCGCGTGCGTGCTGTCATACATAGCAGGTCTCTTCCTTGGGGGTGGGGTGGGGGGGTGGGGGGGGGGGGGGGGGTGACTCACATCATACAGAGCGGTGCGTCCGAATCGAGAGAACACACCCAAGTGGTTGTTCCAACAACAAAAGTGCCGATCGCCGTGAATTCCACCTATCCATTCAAGACCCTTTCCCCACTTTTTTTTTTTTTCAACCCTCCGTCTCCCTTTCCGCCCGTCCCCCCCCCCTCCCTTCCCCCTTCCCCATCCCTCCCGGCTCTCCCTCGCCTTCTCCCCTCCCCATCCCCTCGATGGGTTCCCTCCCCCACCCCCTCACTCCCACCACACTCACTCCCCAAGATCACCTCACCTGTCGATTCAGAGCGCTTCGACAAGTTAGGCCCCTTTACTGTCGTCCCGTCTCATTCATATAGCTCGTCCCTGCCCCCGACACACTCCCCCCTCCTCCTCCCTCCGACCCCCCCACCCCCACTCCTGTCCTCTCCCGCCCCTTTACCAACCATACCCCACCCACCTCCTCGCGCTTCCCATCGGCCCCACAATGGCGGACAAGGGATCAAAGGGGGGCAAATATGACAACCCATGTCAGCGCCCTAGTCCAGAGATCGGTGGACTGGAAAACTTCTTCAGACCTGAAGACCCTCCTCTCTTTGGAAAGCGACACCGCCGCCCACTCTGCAGCAGGAGAGTAGTAAAGGAAGAGGATGTCGGTGGAGGGAGAGAGGTGGGAGGGGTGGGGTGGTGGTGGTGGGGACCAGAGAGAGAGAGGAGAGAGAGAGAGGAGAGAGAGAAGTCGAGAGAGAGAGAGAGGGAGAGGAGAAAAGGAGTAGAGGGAGGTAGAGGGGGGAGGGAGGGAGAGAGAGAGAGAGAGAGGGAGAGAGAGAGAGAGGAGATAGAGAGAGAGGTGGGGGAGGCGGGGGGAGGGAGAGGACAGAGAGAGAGAGAGAGAGGGAGGAACACAAACAAAGACCGAGACGACAAACGAGGGAACGAGAGAGGCCGAGGGAGAGAGAGAGGAGGGGGAACAGAGAGAAAGAACAGAGAAAGACAGCAGAGAGAGAGAGAGAGAGAGAGAGAGAGAGAGAGAGAGAGGGGGGGGGGGAGGCAGAGACAGCCGAAAAGAAGAACAAGAACAAGATGGTGTGGTGGTATGATGATGATGATGATCATTATGATGATGATATGGAAAACAAGACGACGAAACGAGAGAACGAAGAAGTGAAGGGAAATGAACACACACACAGAGAGAGAGAGAGAGAGAGAGAGAGAGAGAGAGAGGAGAGAGAGAGAGAGAGACAGACAGACAGACAGACAGACAGACAGACAGACAGGCAGGCAGCAGGCAGGCAGATACAGAGAGAGAGAGAGAGAGAGAGAGAGAGGAGCAAAAAAGACCAAAGACCAAGATGGTGATGAAAAAGAAGAGGAAAAAAAAAAGAAAACATATACATGATGCAGAGAAACACAGAGGCAGACAGATACGCAGAGAGAGGGGAGGGGCAATTGGTGGATGGGATGCAGATGGTAAAGATGGCGGGAGAAGACAGGACAGACAGGAAGAATAGATACAACAGAGCAGCAGGAACGGGTGCAGAAACACACCACACACACACACACACACCCACACACACACACACACACACACACACACACACACACCATACACACACACACACACACACACACTCTCTCTTCTCTCTCTCTCTCTCTCTCTCACTCACTCACTTCGCGATCACGCACACGCACACCACACACACCACACACACACACACACACACACACACCACACACACACACACACACACACAACCTCCCCTTCTCTCTCTCTCATGCACGCACGCACACGCGCGCGTCGCGCGCACGCACACACACACACACAACACACACACACACACCACACACACACACACACACACAACACACACACACACACTGTGAGATCGAAAGAAGACTGGCGCTGTCATACTGTAGCAGGAGCAGAAAAAAAAAAGAGTTAAAAGAAAAAAAAAAGACAGAAAAAAGAGCGCTTCTTTACAGGCGGGGCCAACTTCAAACGGACCGCGACGCTGTCCTCCTCCATTCTCCTCCCACTTCTCTTTGAAGATTGCGGTTCTACCTGACCGAATCCGAGGGTCCCAGCGAAATAGGGCCGCCGAAAGGCCGCCGCCCCCCCACCCCCCCCCCCCCACCCCCAACACCCCCCCCCCCCCTCCCTCCCCCGCGCCACCCCCTTCCCAGATTTCGATTCATGCCCGTCCCGCTCTTCTGATCTCTTCTTTCCAGCCGGAGCCCCCGAACCCCCCAAACGCAGAAAAGATGACCAAAATGGACGATAAACCTCGAGAGCCATCGAGTCATCACACACGAGGCAGAGGCTTTCGTGCGGGTGTCCTGTTGAGGAAAGTTTCTTGTTCCCGCCCCCCACCCCCCACCCCCCCCCCCCACCCCCCCCCCCTTCACACACACACACACCACACACACAACACACACAACACAACACACACACCATCACCCTACCATTCCCCTCACCCTACCCTCGCACCTCTCCCTCCCCTCGTCCCCCTCCCTCCCCCCCCCCCCCCCCCCCCCCCCTGTTTTTTTTTTTTTTCTTCTGTGATTTCGAGGTCGTCCTGTATGTTCTTTCATCCTATCTCTGTCCTCTGTGTTTTCTCTCCATCTCGCTTTCTGTCTCTTCCTCTTCTCTCTCTCCTTCTCTTCTCTCGCTCAGGTCCCGGCCTTCTCTCTCATCTCCTCTCTGGATTCTGTCCTTCTCTCCTCTCTCTCTTCGTCTTATTCTCTCACCCCTGTCGTTTCTCCTCTCGTTCTCCCTTCCCTCCTCTCGCTTCCCCCGCCCCTCCCCCGTTCGGCCCTCTCGCTCCCTCTCCTCTCTCTCCTCTCTCCCTCTCGGGGGCCTCTTTCTCCCCCTCCCCTCTCTCTCTCTCCTCCCTCCCTTCTTCCTTCCTCTCCTCCTCTCGATCTCTTTTGCCTCCTCTCCCTCCCTCCCTCCTTCCCCCGTTCTCTCTCCCTCTCACCCGCTTCCCTGCTTCTCCCCTCCTCGACTCCTCTCCGCTCCTCGCGTCACCCTCTCTCCCCTCTCTCTTTCTCGTCCCGTCCTCGCTCCTCCTCTCAGCCATCCTCTCCCCTTTCTATCTCTCCTCCCCCCCTCCGTCTTTCTTACTTCTCCCCTTTCTCCTCGCTCTCTCTCTCTCTCCCCTCTCTCCCTTCTCCTCTCCACTTGTCCCCTCTCTCTCTCCTCCTCGTCATCTCTCCTCCCCCTCACTTGATCTCTCCTCTCCGCTCTCTCCTTTGTCCCTTTCCTCCTCTCCCACGTATTCTTCCCCCTCTCTCTCTCTCTCTCTTTCCCCTCCCCCTTTGTCCTCCCTCTCATCTTCTCTCGCTCTCCACTCCCCTTATCCCTACCCCTACCCCGCTCTCTTTCTGGTTCCCTCTGTTCTTCAAAGAGCTCTCCTCCCTGAAGTAAGTGGAGCTAAGTGCCATAAGAGGTGTGCAAAAGAAGGGGAGGCTTTGACGGTGCATCGTGGGGCCCAAGAAAATGCCAGGCGGCGGCCACGATCCCCCCCCCCCCCCCCGCCCCCCCCCTCCCCCAGTGCCCCCCCCCCCCCCCCCCCCCCCCCCCCCCCCTATTGTAGAACAGTGCTGCCCCAGGTGGGCAAGTCTGAATAATACTGACTCTCGGCTTTGTAAACCGCCGCTCTTTTTTGAGTCCTGGCGGGGACTTGTAGTAATGCGCGTGGTGATGATGGTGGGGTTGGGATGCTTTGGAGGTGGTGGGGGGGAGAGGGAATGGCTCGAAGGAAAGGTGAGAGAATGGAACTGGGGAGGTGTATGGGGCGGAGGGGAGGAGAAGGAAGTGAGGAGGTAGGAGGAGAAAGTGGAGTATGGAACAGGAATGTACAACTAGTATTTTTATTCTCGCAGGTGTGGCGACGATGGAAGGAAGGAAGTTTTCTCCTTTCTTTTTTTTTTTGAAGAAAGAAGAAGAAGTAAGAAGAAAGGCAGAGTGACCATTTACTGTTTTTCGTCGGACATTAATGATCAGTCACTGTCGGGTGCTCTCTGATGTTTGAGATTGAAACCCAAACCCACAAACCCACCACCAACCCACCCCCATGTCCATTAGCATACTCCCTACCTACTAAACCCTCCTACCTTTACACCCCCAATTTATTAAACCCCCCCCCCCCCCCTAAATTATAAAGAACAATTTCCTATGCATAACTTACCTTTAACCCCCCCCCTTAGCTTAAATATTTACCCCCCCCCCCCCCCCCCCCCCCCCCCACTCCCTCCTATCAATCCTCCTAATCTCCCTGGCCATCAACACCTCCTTTCCTCCTTCTTTTGCCCCTCCCACTCTCTCCTCTCCTCTTCTACCCTCCATTCGACGACAACTCCACCCGTCTTTCCACCCCACCCCCATATCCTCTGGAAAGAACTGGTAAAAAAAAAAATGAAAGAAAGAAAGAAAGAAAAAAATGAAGAAAAAGTTTTTTCTTAAAAAGCGAAGAAGAGGAGAGGGCATGCGGTGCGTCCTGTGAGGAGATCGATGAGATCGATACGGGCTGATCAGTCCCACGCTTCGGACTTCGACGTTTGTGTCAGAGCGATCAAATTGGTCAGCTTTTTACTAACGTTGCGCTACATCCACGAGAGATGGACATAGTAACAACACAGCAGCAGCAGCAGCAGCAGCAGCAACAACAACAGTAGTAGTAGTAGTAGTAGTAGTGGTAGCAGTAGCAGTAGCAGTAGTAGTTTGTGGTGGTGGTGGTGGTGGTAGTGGTGGTAGCCGTGTTAGTAGCAATGTTAGCACGTAGTAGTAGTAGTAGTAGCAGTGGTAGTAGTAGTGGTAGCAGTAGCAGTGGTGGTGGTGGTGGCAGTAGCAGTGGTGGTGGTAGTAATAGTAGTGGGTAGTAGTCGTAGTCGTGGTAGTACTACTGGTGTGGTGGGTGGTAATAGTAGTAGCAGTAGTAGTATAGTACAGATAGTAACAGTGGTTTTTGTTTTTGTTTTGCTTTGTTTTATTTTTCTTTTTTCATTATTTTTCTATTATTTTTTATTTCTTAATTTCTTATTTTTTTAATTTAAAAAAAAGTAACAGTGGTGAGTTCCATATAGAATAGATAGTAACAGTGGGTTTTTTTTTTTGTTTTTTTTCTTTTTTCATTATTTTTCTATGATTTCTTTTGTTTTTCAAATTCTTATTTTTTATCTTAAGAAAGTAACAGTGGTGGTGGTGGT
>JADBJO010000305.1:82500-102906 GCA_016801955.1 Conus betulinus
TTGCCATTATCGTTCATGTAACAGGTGTCGAGATGTTCGGGGGGCTTAGAGCAAAGACCATGCCTGCAAAGAACAAACAGTTCTGCGCGGAATACACACACAGATGACATCCTTTTCATGTACACACTCCTGCCTTTTGAAGGGGACGGGGCTGCATAGCGCGTACCATGAAGCATGCACTGTCATAGTGTTGGGATTTGCATGGAATTGGACAGAAACCCGTGACAGCAGACCCCATCAGATCAGATGAAAACTGCTCACCTCTTTTAGAAACTCAAAAATCAGTTCGGGTGGAACATTTCTTGGGGAAGATCTTCAGAGTTGCTATCATATCAAATCGATTCCACATCGTCATGATTTCGTGTGAAATCGATTCGTTTTAACTGATTTAAGCACGTTTCTAATGATTTTTTTTTTAAGCATGCATGCGTGGAATCGATTTTGATATAATTAGCATCTCTGACATGTCCCCCGCCCTCTACCTTCTCCCTCCCTCCCCCCCCCCCCCCCCCCCCTCCCCCGCCCTCCTTCCTGCGCACTCGTCTGGGCTTTAAACTACATCAAAGGAAAGGAAATCCAGAAAGTTTCTGGTTTTTGCAAGAATGCTGTTCATATGCGGTTGTGCAATTTCCCTTGAGGCTCGTTCGATTGATAATATAATTTATCCATTTGAAATTGAATAAAATGTCATGTTAATATTTGTGCATTGACTCAGCAGTAGATTTACGACATGACTTCAGATTTTTGGAAGGAAAAAAAAAAGAATTATGATGTCTACTTTTTAATCATTGTGTTGCCGCGATATATTTTCATCCACACCTGCTGGACATTGTTTCTTTCAAGCTAGAAGCATCATTTAGATAACGGCTAACTCTTGTGAATAAAGACATTATGCTTATATTCATGAATGAACTCGGCAATGGGCTTACAGCACGGCTTTCAATTTAAAGAAAAACATTATGATGTCTATCTTTTTATCATTGTGTTGCCGTAATCTTTTCGGCCACCCCTGCTTAACATTGCTTTTTTTCAAACCAGAAGCAACATTCAGATTTGGGCTAACACTTCTTTAGAAGAATGTATGGTTCTTCATCGAAGCAATAAATCACATTTTCGTTTGCGGGCAGTTCGTCGTGTAATGTGTCTCCTGAATCTAACCGTTTCGGATCAACAGTTTCTGCTTAGCTAAGCAAGCTGCATTCTGATTCACTCACTCATATGTGCACTCAGCCGGTGACACCATTGAACGTGAAAATAGAAATGTAAAAATAAAAAATAATAATAAATAAACATATATGACAACGCAAATCAATCACTCGGGCCCAAACGCAGCAATCAATCTACGTCTCGGCTGAGTGCATGCCAGACCACACAGGTTTTGTGGCATAGCTCCCTTCACACATGAACAACGGCACGTCATATCCGCTGTTGGCAAGGACATTGCGTTCCGGTGCATGTGTCGCCCGGAGGATTTGAACTCCTAAGGTACAAGCCATGTATTTTTTCTAATTCGAGAGTCTGTTTATCCTCGGTATTTGCTTGTATTGTTAACGTTGCTTTCGTGCTGAGGATTGACCTACTTCCCCCCCCCCCCCCTTCACTCCACATCTCGCCACTCCTCCTCCCTGCCACCCTCTCTATCTCACAGCCTCGTATTTCCACATCCGCAGTCTCCAAAACTTAAGGTTATACTTGTTATTAATCTGTAATTCTTTGTCAGAGAATGGATGATGGATGATGGATGATGATGATGATGATGATGATGATGTTGAAAATAATAATGATGATAATGAGAACAATAATAGTAATAATAATAATAATAATGATGATGATGATGATGATGATAATAATAATGATAACAGTATCTTATGTATTGACATCTGCATTGACAAACGTTACGAGAAGTTTGATAATTTCTCTTTCTAATAAGCGTAAAACAACATTTCTAAGCTTGTAGAACAAGATTTAACATAAACCATTTCTCAGAAAGGAACCTTCTTGCGTGCAGAAAACACGGTATTAAATGAACACACAGGTCTTAGGTATCAATGTTTGTGAGAGAGTATCACTACTGATTGTTCATTCAAAATAATTTTGAAGACTGTCATTTCTAATGAAAATTCTTTATCCAACAAAATCAACGTTATTTGTTTGATAACGCTTTTTGAAATGGTGTCTATGAAACATGCAATCATCAGGTGGCTGATACGATTTTCGGTGAAAACCGTCGAGGCATAGTAACTTTTCTAAATGAACAGTGTTTGTTTAAACTCGATTCTCAAGCACAACAACAAAGGATTTTTTCCCCCAGTCTGTAAACAACAATGTGTTTGGCATTGTGCATGGTTCTAGATCACACTTTTGAGAATAAACAATAACTAGAAGAATGAACGAACAAGCCAAAGAATGAACCGATAAATAAACACACAGACAGAAATCTGTCACAAGCACATACAGCAGAAGTCTAGGGACACAAAGCCTCTCACCTGGTGGAAAAAAAAGAAAACACTGCCAAGAAGTCTGGATCAGCTCTCAGAAGCTCCCAAGACCACTCCACAAGCCGAACGTTGATTGCCTCATAACACAGGTCTCACACACTTCCAACAGGCCGGTCCAGTCAGTTCAGGAGCCGTGGTTTGGGAAGCCAGAGACCCTTGTGTGCCTCCTCAACGGTCCCAAACAACAACAAAGCAGACGATCGACACTCCAGTTCCGTCGGGCAAGTTCTTCAGACGACCTCCAAGTACCTCTTAGCTGCATGTTCCCTCCCCCACTCACTCCCCCCCCCCCCCTCCCAAACCAACCATCTCTCTCTCTGTTTCTCCCTCTCTCTGTCTCTGTCTCTGTCTGTCTGTCTGTCTGTCTGTCTGTCTGTCTGTCTGTCTCTCTCTCTCTCTCTCTCTCTCTCTCTCTCTCTCTCTCTCTCCTCCATTCCACAAAAATCTTGAAGGAGCCCCCACCCCACCTCCATCCACCCCCACCCCATCCACCCCCCCCCCACCCCCCCCCCCCCCCCCAAAAAAAGACACACACAACAGACGACGACGACGACGACACACCTCCACCACCGCCAAGAGAGGCCATCGAGAATGGCAGACGACCACCAAAATACCCCCACTCTTCACAGACCTCAAGGAGCGGAGAAACAAAAAACCCCGACGACAGTTCGAGATGAGTCGTTGAAGCAGACGACCACCTCGGCTACAGACGGCCCCCGGAGCCAAGGGAGGGACAGACAGGGGAAGATTGGGAGAAGGGGGGGGGGGGGGGGGGGGGGGGGGGGGGGGGGGGGGGGAGTCCCGTGCAGGCCGTCACGACTAGCTTTTGTGGCCCAAGATACGACAATATATTTTTATGCCGGGGCAATAATGTGTTCTCACTCTCCTCCTCCTGTGTTGTCTCCGTTTTCCTCTCTCTCTGTCTCTCTCTGTCCTCACTCACTCACTGTCTCTCTCTCCCCCTCCCTCCCTCCCTCCTTCCCTCCCTCCCCTCTCTCTCTCTCTCTCTCTCTCTCTCTCTCTCTCTCTCTCTCTCTCTCTCTCTCTCTCTGTCTCTGTATCTCCCACTCTTCCATCTGTGAGTGCGATCTCTTTCTGTTTCTGTCTCTCTCTCTGTCTATCAATGTCTGTCTGTCTGTCTGTCTGTCTGTCTCTCTCTCTCGCTCTCTGTCTCTCTGTCTCTCTCCCGCTTTCTCTGTGCCTCCGTCTCTGTCTCTGTCTCTGTCTGTTAGCCTGTTGTTTGCCTGTCTGTCTGTCTGTCTGTCTGTCTGTCCCTCTCTTTCTCTCTCTCCTCTCTCTCTCTCTCTCTCTGTCTTTGTCTCTGTCTCTCGTGTGTGTCTGTCTGTCAATTCCTGTCTATCTATCTATCTGTCTGTCCTTCTCTCTCTCTCTCTTTCTCCTCTCACTCACTGTGTCCCTGTCTCCGTCTCTGTCTCTGTCTCTCTCTCTCTCTCTCTCTCTCCTCTCTGTCTCTTTCTGTCTCTTTCTGCCTCTGTCTCTCCCTCTCTCTTTTCTCCTCTGTCCTCACCCCCTTTTATTTAAAGAAATTATTTATACACTTATCAACACAGTTACTTCCTCAAGTCCCATTGCGACTGCATTCAGAGAGAGAGAGAGAGAGAGAGAGAGAGAGAGAGAGAGAGAGAGAGAGAGAGAGACAGACAGAACAGACAGACAGACAGACGAGAGGGAAATAGAAAGAGTAGAAACAGAGATATAGAGACATACAGATAGAGATAAAGACAGACCACTGAAACAAAACGGGGGAGAGAGGAATTGGGGAAAAATGGGGTGGTAAGAGACATGCAGAGAGAGAGAGAGAGAGACAGAGACAGAGACAGAGACCGAAACCGGAGCGATTCACCCAAACATCCTCCAATGAACCATGAAAAGCACCGGTTCCAACACTCTCAACACGAAGAAAAAGAAAGATGACCCCCTCCTCCCCTCCCCCATTCTTCCCCAGCCCTTTTCTCCTTCCCACTCCCCTCTGTCTCTGTTTCTTCTCTCTCTCTCTCCTCTCTCTCTCCGCTCTCCTCTTCTCTCTCTCTCGCTCTCTCTCTCTCCTCTCTCTCTCTCTCTCTCACTTTGGCTCTCTGCTGGCTGTCTCTCTGTCTGTCTTTGTCTGCTGTCTGCTCTGTCTGTCCTGTGCCTGTCTGTCTGTCCTGTCGTCTGTCTCTCTGTCTCCTCCTCTCTCCTCTCGTCTCTCTCTCTCTCTCGTCTCTCCTCTTCTCTCTCCCTCTCTCTCTCTCTCCAGGTCATATTTTCCTCTTGTTCCTTTAGTCTCTCTCTCTCTCTCATCATCTTCGCGCCTCGTTTCTCCCTTGAAAATGTTGTCGGGGAGGTAACCAGAACCAGACGGACAGAAAAAAAAAGCCACAGAGGGAGAGAAAGAAATGGATGGACGGAGAGAGAGAGAGAGAGAGAGAGAGAGGCGGGGGGGGAGGGGGAGGGAGATGGGGGTGGGGATGGGAGTACAGGTGAAGAGACTTTCATGGTTACAAGTCAGATGGCAAGGGAGAGAGTTACGAGAGAAAGGAAACAAGGGTAGGTAGTATCTGGGTTTACGAAACAGATACAGCGAAAAGAGACATACTGAGGAAAAAAAAAAGTGGGCGGGGGGAGAGGGGAGGGTGGGGGGGACGACAAAAAGGAAAGCAAGACTGACGAAAGTCGGTACGAAGGGGGGCATGAAAGAGAGAGATGATGGACCGGACAGACAGAAGAAGGGGAGGGTGTGGGTTGGGAACCGGGGTGACAGGTTGGAGACTTTCAGGGTCACAGGTAAAGTGGTAAGGAGAGAGTAAGCGGAGGAGGGAGGGGGGGGGGGGGGGGAGCCGTGAAGGTTAACAAGGCATGTGCTAACAGGGAAGAGAGACGCACTTGACAAGGAGCGAGGAGACAGAGGAAACAAGTGGGGTGGGGGATGGGGGCAGTAAGAAAAAGGGTAAGTCATGATGAAAGGTGGGGGGGAGAGATAGAGCAAAGGGAGATAGAGAGAGACACATACACAACACCAACACACCACCACACACAGTCAAAAAGTGACGAATAGAGAGAGGAGAGAGGAGAGAAGGCGGAGAGAGCGAGAGAGAACAGACAGACAGACAGAGAGATCGGGAAAGAGTGAGAGAGCGTGGTTGAAGAGAGAGCTTTGAAGTTAGAGATAGAGACAGAGAGAGGAGAAGATGAGAGTGGAAGCGAGAGAGAGATAGAGAGAGAGAGAGATGGGGTGAAAGTGAGACCAGATAAGTGAGAGAAGTGATAGAGAAGAGTAAAGACCTGAGAGCGAAAGCGAGATAGCGGGAGAGAGCGAAAGAGACGGAGAGAGACACACGACAGACAGAGCAGATAAGAACCGAGTGAGATAGAGATTTGGATATAAATAGTGAGAGGCGACAGAGAGAGAACAGATCGCTAGCCATGAAAAGAAGCCCCGTTGGATACTCCAAAAAAGAACAGAATGATGGGATGAAAGGACAGAGGGAAGTTGATGCTCCGATTGCCATCAAGTGGGAGGATGTCGGTCACCCAGACTACCGCAACTGCCCCTGAGCTCCCCCCCCATTGTCCCTCGTTCCCTTTTTTCCAGTGAAAACAGACTTAAAGAGAGAAAGGAAAGGAGGCGACAGAAAGAAGAAGAGAAAAGAGAAACTCCTCTGTCCCTGGTCTTTCTTTCTGCCTGTCTGTCTGGTCATCCTCTCATCTCTCTCCTCTCTCTCTCCTCTCGCGCTCTCTCTCCCTCCTCTCTCCTCCCTCCCTCTCACCATCCGTCTCTCTCTCACTCCCCCCTCCTCTCCCTCTCGCCCATCCAGTCCTCCTCTCCCACTCTCTATCTCTTTCCGCGTCCTCTTCTCTTCTCACGGAAGAAAAGCCGCCTGTCTTTTCCTGTCTCCAGTTCCTTTTTCAGGTTGTCAAAACCCAACGGTTCGTGGCATGGCTTGTTTTTTTTCACATTAATTGCATGACTGGTTTCCCCCTCAAACAACACACACACCACACACACCACAACACACACACAAACACACGCAACCCAGCACAGACCACACACACCATACACACACACCGCAGCGACCAACGCACCGAACCACACGCGCAGGAAATGAGGAAGCGCGCGCGCACACCACGAAACACATAGAGACTACGCACTAGGAAACCGAGAGACATTAGCGAATGATCGTGGGGTAACACACAAGGGAGAAGATACTAATCATACGTTCTCTTCCTCGAAATCAATCTGAATATTATGGATCAAATTTTCATATCATAGGGAGGGAGGGACAGTAGTGAGAGAGAGAGAAGAGAGAGAGAAGAGAGAGAGAGAGAGAGAGAGGAGAGAGACGAAAGAAAAGGAAGGGGGACATGCAACGAGATTAGAGGGGCATGAACTTCTTTTCCATTTGCGAAATATTTCAAGTTTTGATTTCCTAGCCACAAGAATCGTATACATATTGTTTCATCACGCAATCGATAAATCTCTGTGAAGTGTGTGTGGTGTGTGTGTGTGTGTGTGTGTGTGATGTTTTGTGGGTGTGTGGTCTGTGCGTGGTAACGGTGTGTGTGTGATGTGTGTGGTGTGGTGTGTGTATATCGGGGAGGACGGGAATTGTGAGCCTGGCGTGTGGTGGGTAGAGAGGGATCGTGGAGGAGAAATGGGAACCCTACTCGTGTTCCTGTGCGTGCTTTGAAGACATGGGTAATAACATTGGTGTCCGTTGATTCACTGTCGTCGTTAAATCCACCAAGTCCATAAATTATATGTTGATTTTTAAATTTGTCTTTCCACCAAGCATTACAACCTCGGTTTTTCCTTTAGTTCGTTTGTCCTTTCTCTTCGTTTTCCTTTCACTTCTTCTTCTTCTTTTTTCCTCCCTTTCTTTCTCTCCTTTTTTTATTTTTCTTTTTTTTTTTTTTTTCAAAAATGATAAACTATGGTAAAACGGCCTTCTTTACAAAAGCTTCAGGCACGCGGACAAGAAAGTGCGGACAGAGAGGCCGGATGGCGGACGGGGTGGAACGACGTCAGGCATTAGGAAAGAGAAGATGGAGTGAATGAGAATAGGCCGAACGGGGGAGAGAGTTTGCTTCAAGTTCAAAGAGTTGGAGGTAAGAGACATGAACGCCCAAGAACGCCATTTATAATCGAGAGATAGAAGAGAGAGAGGATATAGATGAGAGAGAGAGAGGGGAGGCGGAAAAAAAAATGGGGGGTGAGAGAGGAGGTAGCGGAGCTGAGAGAGAGTAATTAGACACGCGATATCGCAGACACAAAGAGAGAGAAAATTGGAGATGTCCCCCTTAGAGACAGAGATAGAGCATAGATAGAAAGATATAGAGAGAGAGAGAGGAGGATAGAACCGCGAGGATAGAGATAGCCGACGAGAGACGAAAACAGAAGCAGGGACCTTATCACAAGGCACATTCATGTTCACCTATAAAATCCTACTTACAAAACTCTCCAATAAACTTTTTTTGCCCTATGCACTTTCGAGAAAACAAGACCAGTCTTCCATATAAACTCAAAACCTCATAAGCCCTTCGACCTTGGACCAACAAGGAAAAAAAAAAAAACAAAAAAGCAAAAAAACGAAAAAACAGGAAAAAACCAGGGACACTAGATAGAGACTTCTTTTCGAAGTTTCCTCTCCCCCACCCTGACGTTCCCACCAGCCATCAGGACCCCCAAGAATTGCCGCCGGCCGCCCCCTGGAGCGAACCAAACAAGAGGGACGAACTCTCTGAATCACTGCTCAGCCCTCTTGCCCCGAGCATTATCTTCTTTTTCCCCTGGGCGAGCGGCGGAATACTAAATAGCCGGTTCTTGTGGAACTTTATGTTGGGTTTTACGTCGATAAACCCGCCCGGGGAGACCGTCAAACCCGGCTTTCCTGGGCTAACTCCCCATCTGCGTCATGGCGCTTTGGAGCATCGATGAAGGTTCCTTCCTTTTCGTGTTTTGAAATTTTCATTAGTATTTAATCTGCCTTGTGGGAGGGTATGGTGTGGAGGTTGAAAGTGGGGATTTGTGTGAAGAGGAATGGGGTGGGGGTGTGGTGGTTTTGGGGTGGGGGGGGTGGGGGTGGTATGGGTAGTGGGGCAAGATGGACAGGGAAATGGAACGATGCTTGATATGGATTGGTTAGGTTAGTTATTTTGTTTTAGACAAAGTTCCATCGAACCGGGCAGCATGGTCAAAGAGAAACATCGGGACAACAGTTACAAGGGTTTTCGAACTGGACAGGAAAAAAAAAAAAACGTGTTGGGTGTTCCAGAGCTGAAAAGGTATCCAAATCGACATTAAGGGGTTTCTCGCCATTGTCCGTTTTTTTTATGTTAGGTGAGTTTAATTTAGCCTTCCTGGTCACACATTCACCACGAACAGAGACAACGAGACCACGACAGACCAGATGGACGACAGTAGGCACGCGGACTCCTGCGGCGCCCGCTATCTCAACCACACACCACACACAACAACCTACACGAACGCAACGAAACAACAAACACACAACAACGTAAATACACGCGTACACACAACACACATGCCACACACACACACACACACCACACACACACACCACACACACAACACAACATGCCCACACCACCAGACCCACACAAACACACAACACACACAACACCCCACACGCACACACACCCACACACACACACACACACACACCACCAACCACAACAACCCCACACCACCACCACCCACACACCACACACACAACAACACACACACACACCACACACACACACACGTACATACACACGTAAGACACACACACACACACACCACACCACACACACAAAACCCACACACACACTGCCCGCACCTGCCCGCACCCCCGCACGCAACGCAACACGGCACGCACGCACACACTCTACACACAACACATACACACACAAAGACCGCGCGCACTAAACAATACACTACACGACACAAACAGAATACACCACCAACACGCGTCGCGCGCTGGCCTCGCCGCGCACGCCCACGAAACAACCCACGAGAAAGCAAGCAACAAACACACAACACCACCACACACACACACATATACCACCACACACGAGGCACACATCACACACTCACGTGCAACCGCGATCTACGAGCGCGCCAGAACAAGAAGACAACCAGTCGATGGTGATTACAGGGATGGAGGACGTGGTTTGGGAGATGATGAGTTAGCTTGAGGTAGGAAGAGTTGGTGACGGCAGGTAGGCCAGCAGTATGTTTTCCCATATTGTGTATATGCGCAACGCGTTAGTGTGGTGTGTGTGTGTGTGTTGTGTTTGTGTGTGTGTGTTCGGATCGTGCCTTGCCGTGCGGTGTGGGTGTAATGGGTTTGTTTGTTGTTTGTGTTCGTCGTTGCGTTGTTTATGTATGTTTGTGTGTGTTGTGTGGGGGGGGGTGGGTTACAGAGGTTGTGGCTTTCAGTTCAAATGCGTGTTGTGGTTATGGTGTTGTGTCGTGTTGCGCGCGCTTGCGCGCGTGCGTGCGCGGGGCGGGTGGAGGTGATTTTTAGGTGCGAAATGTGGTATAAATCGTGTTTTGTGGTGTTGGTGTGGTCTTGCGCGCGCCGCGCACTGTGTGTGTGTGTTGTGTTTGTGTGTGTGTTTTGGTGAATTCTTGTTTAGGTGTGTCAGTGTTTTTTGTGGTAATTGGAACAACAAACGTCACTCTGGCGGCAAATCATTATAAAAACAAAGACCGCCATTTAACTTTTATGTACGGTAACGGACGGCGCCTTTTCATCATCTTATGTCCAATCCCTGGTTCCAAATTGTTTGTTTGCCAATAACCCCCACACGTGTTTGCATTAGATTTTCCATCATAGTGATAAGGTTTTTATTTCCTGTCCTCTATCAACACACACACACACACACGACACAACACAACAACACCCACAGACACACAACACACACACCCCTCCCCCTGCCCCCCTCCTCCACCACCACCCACCCCCTATACCTCACCACCTAAGTCCAATTACTCTCCTCTGCCTCTGCCTGCCCCACTTAATAGATTCCTCCTCCCTACCTATATCCATTTGTTTGAGTCCTCTTCCGATCCCCACCGCGTCCCCCCCCCCCCCCTAATCCTCCCTTTCCCAGGACCCCCGACCTCCCTCCCCCCCCCCCCCGCACTTCCCCCCCCCCCCCCCCCCCCACACCCCCCTCACCCCCCCCCCCCCCCCCCCCCCCCCCCACCCCCCCCCCCCCCCCACCCCCCCCCCCCCCCCCCCCCCCCCCCCTCCCCCCCCCCCCCCCCCCCTCCCCCGCCCCCCCCCCCCACCCCCCCCCCCCCCTTTTTTTTTTTGTTTTTTGTTTTTTTTTTTTTCTTCCTCCTTCCCACCGTCCCTTGTAATCCCCGTGTATTGCAATGTTTTTTATTTAGTTTTATGATAGATTCAGCAATGAACGAACTGTCGACGACTGGTTGCACGGACCCACACAGGGTAATTAATCTCTCTCTCTCCTCTCTCTCGTTTCAATCCTCCTCTCTCCATGCTCTCTCTCTCGTCTCCATCATCCTCTCTCCTCTCCTCTCTCTGTGTGTGGGTGTGTGGTGTGTGTGTTGTGTGGTGTGGTGTGTGTGTGTTGTGTGCAAAGGGTGGGGTTAATTGCATGTGCGTATCTCTCTCTCTCTCTCGCCCTCTCTCCTCTCGCGATCCTCCTCTGTCCTCTCTCTCCCTGTCTCTCTTCTCCCTCCTCTCTCTTCTGTGCTGCTGTCTGTATCTCATGTCCGTCTCTCTAATCTCGACGTATGTCTCTCTGTGTCCTGTGTCCTCTGTATCCTCCTCTGTCTCGTTCCCTCGTCTGTCTGTCTGTCTGTCTCTCATTCAAGGTCGACAATCGCTCATAGCTGTTGCTAACAAAGAGTAATTAATCTACCTCTCTCTTCTCTCTCCGTCTCTCCCTCATCGTCCTCTCTATCACTCCAACGTCCCTCCCTCTCCCTCCTCATCCTCTCTCTCTCTCTCTCTCAGTGTCTGTCCTCTCTCTGCGCCTCGGAGTACTCTTCCTTCCGTGAGTGATTTTATTGTTCGTGACGTCATGAGTTTTATGCGGTAAGACGGGCTGGTGAGTTATGGCAATAAAAACCTGGCCGCCATATTTTGCTCCGCGTTTTCACGGTCAGAAACTGGCTACCATGCATAGATGACAAAAGACGCCGGACCCGACACACAGAGGGGGGTAGCTATGGGACAGGGGCACCGTTTCCAGTCAGATGTTCGACTCTTGTGTTGTGGTGTGTGGGTTGTTGTGTCGCTGGGCTGTTTGTGGTGTTGTGTGCGTGTGTGGTCGTTTCGACTCAGTGTGTGTGTGTGGTTTTGTTATGCCGTGTTGTGTGTGTTGGTGTGTGTTGTGTTGTGTTGTGTTTGTGGTGTGTGTGTGTGTTGGGTGTGTGTGTGTGTTTGTGTGTGTGTGTGTGTGAGTGAGTGAGTGAGTGAGTGAGTGAGTGTCCCTTGAGGGAAATACGAACAACAGGCAAGAATGAACAGAAGTTATCGGGAGAGGAAATAAAAATTAGAGAAATGAAAAAAGAATCTGAACAAATATACGTGGACAGAAATCCTTACACAATAGTCGATACCCTTGTTCATAGAAAAAAAGCGTGCGTGAAATTAAACAAAAAACAAACAAACAAACGCAAAAAAACCCTGCAATCTGCTTTCAGTAGTATTCCCAGTTCCTCAAACAAACACATTCGTCCATCCCACGCCCAACTCCTTAAGTGTACATCTGTACCATCACATGTACACAAAAGTATACGACACAGGACGAGAGAGAGAGAGAGAGGAGAGAGAGAGAGAGAGAGAGAGAGAGAGAGAGAGAGAGAGAGAGAGAGAGATGTCGAGTAAAGTGCAGAGGGGATTTACATAGCGGAACATAGAAATCGTAGAAGTAGCACACAATTCTTTGTTCCCACATACAGTTTTAAACAGTACATGCAAGACGTCTTGCCTGGGCACAAGTTGGGTGTACATAAGTTATTTTATGTCTACTGAAATATCTGTCTGTTTATCTTCTCTTTTGTGGAATTTACTGATTCTAGTATTCATACATCTGGTTTTATTTTTTGTTTGTGTGTCTTTGATCTTACTAAGCGATAGTTTACTGAGTGCTGTTTACATTGATCAAAGCTTGTGAATCGTTTAAATATGAAGATGAATTGCTCCTTTATGTTCCCTATGCTGTATCTGCGGCTTGGTTCAGGTCGTATGTGGTAACGGGCAACGCCAACTTACGAAAAGGTCTCTTACAATTCGTGAGAAATTATTTATCAATGGGAGAGGCACATTGCTGTTGACTAGTTTGTAAACACACGCAGTCTTGCAGTCAAGTCTTTACTTTCAGGGGAAAGATAACAAAATACTTATCACGTTTTATAGCAAAATTAACTTGATTTCCACAGTCATTTATTTTAGAGCACACGTGTGTGATCTTGCGAAAGCGTTCAATATATGTTGGCTAATCCCACAGAGTGGAGTACAATCTCAAATTGACTGTTTATAAGTGCTTGAGAGAACAGTTTCCGGATATGTCTTTTTTGGGGGGGGGGGGGGGGGGGGGGGGGGGGGGGGGGGGGGGGGGTGCATTTTCATACTTAAGTAAACATGGTTCAGACACTAACAGGGTTGTCGATATAAAATGTCCATTATTCTAAGCATTTTGACTTCGTCAGTGTTTAAATTGTAAAGAAATAAGGAAATAAATCCTCGACACGTTCTGAAGTCTTTTTTTTTCATTAGTTTCAGGATATGTATTCATTTTTTTTAAGTATTAAGAGACGCATGATAAAGTTCCTCCATCTGACTAGACTATTCGCACTCTTCTACAGAATGGGTTCCAGAACTCGCCAGCATGTATGGTTGTAGTGCTCTGGGCTAGTATCAGCAAAAAAAAAAAGAAAACAACACATTCGTATTGGATACAAACAGATAAGTCATTCATATATATTGAAAAGAGTAAAGGACCGAGAAGGGGTCCTTGTAGAACACTAATTCATTACCTGCAAATTTGATTTAGAAGCATTTCCACAGACTAGTTGTCCTTTTTGTCGATTTGAGAAGAAATGAAGGCATGATACGTAGAGTTCTCTCAGATCAGCCCTGAAGAGCGAACTTCTTTGGAGGAGAGAGTGGTGGCTGACATCGAAAGCGTCAGCGAAATCAGTGATGGCACCTTCTCTGAATTGGTTGTTATCTGCGGTTTGAACAAAATGAAACATTCGTCATGTACATCAAACCTAACAATCAGTTAAACATGATCAGGACCCAGCATCAGAAGCCATCAGCGTTATTACAGTCATGCCATCGATGTGCATGTGTGCGTGTGTGCGTGCTGTGCGTGCGTGCGTGCGTATGTGTGTGGTGTGTGTGTGTGTGGTGTGTGTGTGTGTGTGTGTGTGTGTGTGCATGGGGGAGAGGGAGGAGGAAAAAATGCGCGCGCGCGCGCTCCAGTGGCTCCAGTATGTTCGCGAACCCTCATCCCTGTGTTTGACGTTACACACATGGATCCCTGCTTGGGATATACGCATGTCAAGGACAGAATACTTGGAAGGTGCAGAGAGAGAGAGAGAGGGAGAGAGAGAGGAGAGAGAGAGAAGAGAGAGGAGATGAGAGAGAGAGAGAGGGGGGGGGGACAGAATGGGGATGGACAGAACGGCTCTTTGGGGTGGGGAAGAGGAGGAGGAGGAGGAGGAGGGTGGAGTGAAAGAAGTGTGATGGAAGTGAAGCGAATGGGAAGTGAAGGCGAGTAGAGGCTGGAGGGAGAGCAGGGAAGGGGTGGGGGCATGGAGGGAGGTTGGGGGGGGAGGGGAGGGGGAATAGCTCCAGGGGTAGCCCCAAACGGCAATGATCAGTTTTAACGTCGGACATCCGATTAAAAAAAAACTCTCCCATCACTTCCCCTTTTCATTTTGCCCCCCCCCCTCCCTCCCTCCCCTCTCCCTCCCTCTCTTCACTCTCTCCTGTCTCCCTCCCTCCTCCTTCTCTCTCTCCTTCTCAGTATATGACCAACCCAAACATTTCACCACCAGACTCTTCTCGACCCCCCTCCCTCACCCTCCCATTTCCGTCCCCCACTCCTGACTCTGTTCACCTACCATCTCCTCCCCCCTCCTCCCCTCTCCCCCCCCCCCCCCTCCCGCGCCTCTTCCTGTCCGGTTCTTTACTTAACTCACCCCAAAGTTAACCCCAAACCCGTTGATCCTGACGACATCCTTGGGAGAAGAGGGGGAGGGGGGAACCTCGCAACCGCCGCCCCCCCCCTCCCCCCCGCACCCACCCAACACACACACACACACACACACACACACACACACACACACACACACACACACACACACACACACCATGGCACAACACAACACACAGGCAGACACACAGACACAGACACACGACACACACACACACACACACACACACACACACACACACACACACTTCTTCTCCCTTCCTCCTTCGCCATCCAGCTTCTAGCCTGCAGACGTAGCAGTGGTAACCGCTGGACCATCGGATCTTCAACACAGCCACAGACACAGGGGGGAGGGAGGGGTGGGGGGGGAGGGGGGGGGGGGGGGGAGTGGGGGGCGAGAAGGGGGAAGGGGCACGGACTGAAGAGAGCCGGTTGTAAACTCCGGACAAAGGTTGCCGCGGCAACGGCCGTTTTAATGCACCGTTTATGCCCCTTGTGGGGTATTGTCCGGATCTGTGGGGGCACGTCCGTCTGAAAACTGGGTGCCTTCGAGTGTGTGTGTGTGTGTGTGTGTGTGTGTGTGTGTGGAGGAGGGAGGAGGAGGAGGAGGGAGGAGGAGGAGGAGGAGTAAGTAAGTGTGTGTGTGTGTGCGTGTGTGTGCGCGTGTGCGCGCGCGCATATAATGTGTGTTTGTGTGGAGTGGGGTGCGTGCATGCATGTGTGTGTGTGTTTGTGTGTGTGTGTGTGTGTGTGTGTGAGGGTGAGGGGGAGGGGGGTGATTGGGTGTGATTGTGTGGTGGGTGGGTGGGGGGGTGGTGTGTGTGTGTGTATGTGTGTGTGTGGGGGTGGGTGGGAGGAGGAGTGGGGGGGGGGGGGGGGGGGAGGAAAGGGGGGTGTGGGGGGTGGGGAGGGGGCAGAGGAGGAGGGGGTGTGGGAAATTATAGGAGAGGGTGGGGGGGGGGGGGGGGGGGGGGGGGTTGAATGGAGCAGGAAGGGGGGAGGGGGGACCTTGGTGCAAACTTTATGGCAGATGGTTGGATTCAACATTGTTCGATATAAATTGCCACGTCCACATGCTTTAAATAGGGGTCAAAATGTGAATGCATGAGTAAAACAGATAGGGGTAGGGGAGGGGAGAGAGAGAGAGAGAGAGAGAGAGAGAGAGAGGTCACAAGCCGTGCAGAACATTGTGCAGTCAAGACGGCTCAAAACTGACATTTCGTTCACTTTGCGACTTTCAGGACAATGGAGAGGACCTGAAGTGCGGGGAGCATTGAAAGTGTTAATTTTGTTGTTGGTATTGTCCATATAATTATATTTCAGTCGAGGTCAACGTTTTCTCTGGGCTATTACCATTCTTCTGCGCAAGATCGTGATTGTTACGTGCATTTATGGACTTAACTTAAATGGGACTTTAGATCACGCAAGTTATGTCTAATGCGTCACGCACATTTCTCCATCAACGCTGAAAGTGTCTGAGTCTCTCGGGACCGGTGAATATTGTGATGTTGGCAATCATGAAAAAATAACGATAAGTACATTCCTGTCGTGTAGTCTCAGGTTAAAAAAAAAAACTACATAGTAACATTATCATCCTCATTTTACTGAAAATGAAAGGAGATGACTGATTGTGATGACTCTGTGTGAAAATGCACTGGCTGGGAATGAGACGAGATGGGTCTGTGTGTGTGGCTGTCTTTGAGAGTGCCAGATTGAGCAGTGCAGCTCTGTTCGATGGTACTTCTGCTTCCGTAAACTCCAGCATGTTTCTTCGCTAATAACGGTACCTGGTAGCGGTTGTGGTCTACTCAGAATGACTTTGAGCTTTAGTCTGCCGGCATGACCGATCAAACTAGCAGCGCGGTAGTTCTGATAGAGTAAAGAGATTTCCCTTTTTGAGGAGGGGGGGGGGGGGGAGGAGGGGGGGTTGATGACGAGTAGAAATCGAGTTCCATAGCATGGGCAACTTATCAGCATGCCTAATTTATTTTTTTCAGATGACACTTAGGATATCACTTACTAGCTCTCCGCCATGGTCATGTGTCAAGAGTTCGGCAGATAGGCTGTCAATGCCTGCAGACATAGGCTGTCAATGCCTTCAGACATAGGCTGTCAGTGCCTGCAGACATAGGCTGTCAGTGCCTGCAGACATAGCCTGTCCGTGCCTGCAAACATAGGCTGTCAGTGCCTGCAGACATAGGCTGTCAGTGCCTGCAGACATAGGCTGTCAATGCCTGCAGACACAGGCACAGGCTGTCAGTGCCTGCAGACACAGGCTGTCAGTGCCTGCAGACATACCGCTTGTCTTTCTGTCCCAACCCACGCCACTCATTCCGACTTCCCGTCCACGGCCACACTCCGGCTTGTCCAGCCGCTGACCTGGCTCTGGCTTTGGGGGTGCTGTTGGATTCTTTTTGAACCCTTGGTGGTGAGAACACCACAGTATTACGGACTGTGGTGTGTCTCTATTTGATGCCAGAGGCACAGACGCAATCAGCCGTGTCTCCCTGATGAGTCCGATCCAGCGGACGAAAGGTCTAGAAGCAGGCAATACATATAGATCTGCCTTCGAGAGGGATTACGATGGTGTTCCCTTATGCAGCTAGTGAAGAGTTCTCATATTCATAATATATTTTCTTAATTTCATGTTCCCATTTTCTTCATTTTCACCCCCCCCCCCCCCCCCCCCCCCCCCCCAAGTTCAAATCTTTGCCAAGCCATTACTGTGATGACTGAGGGGTTTTTGGCCTGCGCTTGTTTTTTTTCCCCCACTATTAGATTGTTTGTCTTTGTATTTGACTTTATTCAAGTTTAAAAGGCTGTGCCTGTCTTGAATAAAAGTAACTCTGTGCTAGGTTTTCTTATGGGACTCGTTTCGTGCTCTGGTAGTTCACATAAAATAGTCGATGTCAAGTCGTCATGGGACAACTCTTTAGAGGAGACACTGCACTCCTGCTGAGTCACTTCAGTGGTGTTCAGTGGTGCTTGTTTTGATCCAACGAATGCAAGATACCACCTTCTAAGTCCCCAACCGACAGCAGCAACTGCTTAGCTTCCCCTCCGCAGGGCATCAATACGTCCGTCCAACGACTGTCCCCTTGAAATCGCCAATACTGGTGACCTCAAACATATCAAGGGCGTACGAGTGGAAAAAAAAAATCAAAACTCAGGTCACAATGAAAGCAGGATGTGAAAGTCCTCAGAATTTGAGACTCTTTGTGAAATGCTGATTGACGAGGGTGAAAAGGGTGATGCTATGGAGTTTCATTCTAGTCGGAAAAACGGCATGACAGGATGTTCTCAACGTTTACTTTTTGTGATATATCCCACAAACATCCAGGCACGAGAGATGCAAACACCTGCAGTGCTGGTCATTAGATTAGAGCAACACTCTCATAGGTGAACCCATGCACTGTATAAGGTGCCACTTTTCCCAGCCGAGCCCACGGCAAACTCAGATCTGGGTAAGAGCAGATCGGCGCCGAAAAAAAAAAAAACAAAACAAAAGAAAACAACCCCAAACCCACAAATGAATGTCTCAGATGGGAGTCGAACCCACAACCTTCCAGCTCGGATTCCGCGACGCGAACCACAGCGGCCCGGCGGCTGGTGACATACCACAAGTCCGTGATTTCACTGCAATGGCAAAATAACTCACCACGCAGAAAGTCACCTACAGTGGCACAAATGTGCCCATGCGCAGTTCGTTATATTCAGATATAACATCGGCACCCACAACAGGTCATATGGCAGACAGACCTAACTAATCCCAGCAGAGCAGGGGCGGGAGAGACTGAGAGGAGGGGAAAGTGAAGGGAGTGAAGGAGGGGAGAGGGGGGTATATTTCACAACTCTGATACTTCCAGAACAACACCACAGCGGGAAATTGCACGCTTTTGAGTCGGACACTTTTGAACTTGAAACGTTTGGCTGAGCCGTCTGCCAAACCGGCATGCAAAATGTGCTTCTGATAAGCGTTGTGATTTCCTTGTCTGTGGTTTGTAGGTCAGACAGGTGGACAACAAGGAAGTTGACGACCTACATGTCCAAAAATCGGAAAAATGTTTCAGTACTTGCCGAATCTGGTGCACAGACACACAAACACACCAATACACACACACACACACACACACACACACACGCACGCACGCACGCACGCACGCACGCACGCGCGCACACACACACAGCACACACACACACACACAAAAACACACACACGCATGCATGCATGCATGCAACGCACGCGCAAGGCGTACACACGCGTGCACGCACGCACGCACAGACAGAAGGACAGAGAGTGGGGGGAGAGGGACAGAGGGAAGTAGAAAAATAGAGAAGGGGATTAGAGAGGGAGAGAGAGACAGAGAGAGAGAGACAGAGACAGTCATGAGACAGACACACAGACAGAGACAGAAAAGAGACAGCGATACGAGAAATAAAGCCAAAATATCACAGAGAGAGAGAGAGAGAGAGAGAGAGAGAGAGACAGACAGACAGACAGACAGACAGTGAGACAGACACACAGACAGAGACAGAAAAGAGACAGCGATAACGAGAAATAAAGCCAAAATATCAGAGAGAGAGAGAGAGAGAGAGAGAGAGAGAGAGAGAGAGAGAGAGAGAGGCGCAACAGACAGAAGACAGAGAGAAGGGTAGTGCAGGAAAAAAAAGATAGAAGGGATAGGAAAAGAGACAGACAGACAGACGGTGTGATCGATGAAAGGAAGCGGGCATGACTTTCAAATCTGTGCAAAATGAGTAAATTTCGTCACGTGACTCATCAAAAGGAGAAAGCAAGGAAACACGCTGGGCTGTGGAACCGGAGGAGGAAAGATCCAGCTGATGGTCCTTTTTTTTTTTTTTTTTTTTTTTTAACATATCAATTACTTTAATGCATCAACTTGTCAGACCAACCAACAATGCACAGTAGTCCAGATTGCAGGCGCATTGATTGTCATCACCAGCATTACGTCAACAGTCCTGGCTGTATTGAAGTTTCCATTTTCCGTATTTTCAATTTATTCTCTCTCTCTCTCTCTCTCTCTCTCTCTCTCTCTCTCTCTGTGTCTCTGTCCTCTGTCTCTCTCTCTCTCTGTGTCTGTCTCTCTCTCTCTCTCTCTCATCTCTCTCTCTCTCTCTCTCATTGTGTTATCACAAGCGTTAATGTCAACAGTCTTGGCTGTAGTAAAGTTCCATTTTTTCGCATTTTTCAGTTCATGTACTCTCTTTTCTCTCTCGCTCTTTCTCTTTCTCACCCTCTCTCTCTCTCTCTCTCTCTCTCTGATTGTCATCACCAGCACTAACGTCAACAGTCCTGGCTGTATTAAAGTTCCATTTGTTGCATTTTCCTCATTTTTCAATTTATGTTCTCTCTCTCTCTCTCTCTCTCTCTCTCTCCCTCTCCTCTCGTCTCTCTCTCTCTCTCTCTGTAAGTGTGGTGTGTGTGTGTGTGTGTGTGTGTGTGTGTGTGTGTGTTATCACCAGCATTACATCAATAGTCTTGCGCTGTATTGAAGTTCCATTTTTCGCATTTTCAGTTCATGTTCTCTCTCTCACTACTCTCTCTCTCTCTCTCACGCTCTCTCTCTCTCTCCTCTCTCTCTCGTCTCGACTCTCCTCCTCCGTCCCCTCCCTCCCTCTCTCTCTCTCCCTCTCTCATTGTCATCCACCCATCACTAACGTCAAACAGTCCTGGCTGTATTGA
>JADBJO010000305.1:102938-110438 GCA_016801955.1 Conus betulinus
CTCTCCTCTCCTCTCTCTCTCTCTCTCTCTCCATCTCGCTCTCTCTTCTCTTCTCTACGTGTGTTTGTGTATCTTGTGTGTGTGTGTGTGTGTCTGATGTGGTGTGTGTTGTGTGTGTGTCATTGTGTTATCTGGCTGTAGTGAAGTTCCATTTTATTCATTTTCAATTTATGTTCTCTCTCTCTCTCTCACTCTCCTCTATATCTCTATCATCGCTATCTATCTCTCTCTCTCAGTTGTCGATGGTGTGTCTTTGTGTGTGGTGTGTGTGTGGTGTGTGTGTGTGTGTGTGGGTGGTACAGTGGTTTATCTGGCTGTAATTGGAAGTTCATTTTCCCTTCATTTTCCATTTTATGTTCCTCTCTCTCTCTCACTTCTATCTCTCTCTCTCTCTTCTATCTTCTCTCTCTCGTCTCCTTTCTGCTTCTGATCTCTTCTATTATCACCAGCATTAAACATAAATAGTCTTTGGCTGTATTGAAAGTTCAATTTTACTCATTTTAAATTTATGTGCTATCTCTATCTCTCTCTCTTTTCTCTTTCTCTCTCTCTCTCTAGTCTCCTCTCTCTATCTCTCGATACACCAGCATTAGACATCAATAGTCTTGGCTGTCTTGAAGTTCCATTTTTCCTAATTTGCAAATTTATGTTCACTATCTATTCTCTACTTCTCTATCTCTCTCTCTCTCTCCTCATTCTCTCTCTCTCATTTTCACCAGCATTAAAGTCGACATCTGTATTCAAGTTCATTTTTCCTCCATTTTAGTTTTTTGTGGCTGTGTGTCAGTCTGTATGTCTGTCTGTCGGTATCCCTTCCCTCCCTTCCCTCCCTCTCTCTACTCTCTCTCTCTCTCTACTCTCTCTCTCTCTCTCTCCTCTCCATCGACTTCACACAAGCATAACGTACAAAAAGTACTGGCTGTATTTTGAAAGTTAATTTTTCCGCATTTTCATTATGTAGTTTCTATCTCTCTCTCTTCTCTCTCTCCTATCTCTCTCCTCTCTCTCTATCTCTCTCTCTCTCCTCTTCTTGTTCATCCACCCAGCACTACGGCAAACAGTTTTGGCTGTATTGAAGTTCCATTTTTTCTGATTTTTCAAGTCTGTTTCTCTATACTGCTCTCTCTCTCTCCTCTCTATCATCTAGTGTTTTCATCAGATTTTAGCCAACGTTGATAAGGCGTTAGCCTTTGCCATGTGTCATAGGGGGGTCATGGCGTGTTTTTAAAACTGTTATCAGACAGACGGAAAGATCGCAGTTGTCGGCCCGTATTGGTCCGACTTTCAATGTTTTGTCGGATCGGACCCAAACGGGCCGGCTTCTAGGTAAGCGTTCTTTTCGTCTCCGACAATGGTACATTCCGAGAGAGAGGAGAGAGAGAGAACGAGAGGAGAGAGAGTAGTCTGAAGAGAACCGAGACGAGGAGAGAGAGAGAGATCTCTTTTTTTGTGGCTATCCCTTGAACGAGAATGGAGAGAGAAAGAGAGAGAGAGAGAGAGAAGAGAGAGAGAGAGAGATTGTGTTAAAGGGTCAGATATCATCCTCCGGAAAGAAACCTTTCCCAATCATTTTATACTTGTGTGTGTGTGTGGGTGGTGTGGTGTGTGTGTGTGTGTGTGGGTGTGTGTGCGAGTGTGGGTGTCGTGTGTGTGTGTGTGTGGTGTGTGAGTTGTGTGTGTGTGTACCATGGGGGACGTACAGATTTGCACCTTTTCCATTTCTTCTCAGTGACCATGTCTTCTCAACCTGTCTTTAGATTCCCTTTCCATTTCTTCTCAGTACCATGTCTTTCTACCTGTCTTTAGATCCCCTTTTTCAATTTCTTCTCAGTACCATGTTTTCTCAACTGTTCTTTAGATCCCCTTTTCCATTTCTTCTCAGTTACCATGTCTTCTCACCTGCCTTTAGATCCCCTTCCATTTCTTCTCAGTACCATGTCTTCTCCCTGCCTTTAGATGTCCTTTCATACTGAATCAGACGGGTCCGATAACTCCATGCACACATCGGAGTGCCGTGGTATAAATGAAATGTGTTCATCAAGTTGTATAATATGTATAAGACATTTGCATGCTCGCAGGGCATCCACACCCACACACACACACACACACACACACACACACACACACACCTCATATGAATGTAAGCATCGCACGCACGCACGCACGCACCGCACGCACGCACACGCACGCACACACGCAGCACACGCGCACACACAGTTCAAAACAACATAAGCAGCGTTTTGGTCTAACTATTGTTAAGGATACTAAGCAAGCCAACAACGGATTTTATTAGATTTTATTTTTGGTCTAAACCATTTTCACGGATGCTAAGCAAGCCATCAACGGATTTCATTTTTTTTTGAATTATGGCCACGACAAAAATTGATCACATAAATGCTTTTGTTGACTGTAGCTATTGTATTGTCCTGTGGCACAAGATACAGATGCCAGTTTAAAACTTTCACATCACTGGTTAGATCACATTTATTTATGTCAACATATGTTCATCATTTCCTCCCTGATCGTATCTCTGATTGTAGGGCACCATCCACTAGATCCTATTTTGGAATAGCATGCTGTACATCATCATCATGATGATGATCATCATCATCATCATCATCATCATCACATAATCATCATCATCACCAACCACCACCACCATCATCATCATTACTCTTATCATCATCATCATCATCATCATCATCATCATCATCATCAGATATATTGTATGAAAAAAACCTTTCTTACATCTCATCCATTTGCACATGATTTATTTGAAGGCAGAATAGAACGGTTACCAGGGGCAATTGTAACCGTTTAATTATTTGCTGCAGTACTAGCAGTTCGCCCCGGTAGGGCGAAATGGAAAGAGTGAATCGGACCCTTGGTCACTATTCATAGAAACATCAGGTGATCGACACATATCATTCGTGAAACTGTCCAACATTGCTGTGGTGCACAGTACTTCAACGTTCACGAACAGAGTAAGTGTAACAGGTGCTTCATGTTCCATCCCTGCCTTTTTCTTGTCATCAACACTGTCCAGAATCTTTCTGCACAGCTTAGGGTAGTAAATGTAAGATTTTCTTTTCTTTTATTGATCCATCAATCTGTCAGTCACTAATCAAATAATTACGAAAGTGATTTCAGAGTGGATTTTTTTTTTGGGTTCCCACCGCAAAGGCGAAAAATAAAGAAATAGAAAGAAATGATAAAGGGTCACAGAACGTGAAAAAAAAGATTGAAATTAGATGAACTGTTGGATGGGACCGAACGATGGCATTGTATCACTAGTTTTCACCACCCATTTTTTCTCCCCCTACTTTGCTCCCCCCCACCCCCACCCCCCACCCCTGCTTTTTTTCTTCTTTCCCTCCCTTTTGCTTTTTTCCCCCCCATTTTAGGGGTACTTTTTCCATTTCTGGCACAATCAATGTTAGCACAGGCACTCAAGGTCTGACCAGCGCGTTGGGCTAATGCCTAGGTCACATATGCTAAAACCGTAGCCACGAGACCCTCTTCTTCAATTCTCCCATCCTTAGTTATTGATTCATTTCAAGCGTAGCCTCAAAACTTAGGGGAGGCGGTGTAGCGTATGTGGACTAGTCCACACGCAGTGACGCCTCCTTGATGAAACTGAAATTGAAACTGGGCAAGTTTCCCTGCTTTCCACTCCTTTTTTTCTTTTGTGATGTTTCGTTACTTTTTTCCTCTTTATGTTTTCTTCTGTTTCTTTTTGTTTCATTTCTTAGTCTTCCACAAATTTTGTTTTTCCTTTGAAACAGTTTTTCCTGGTTTTTTTTTTTTTTTTTTTTATTTTTTTTTTTTTTTTTTTTTTGTACATTTCCTTTTTTCTACTACTCGTTCTAATTCCCCACCCACCGACCCACCCTCCCCCACTTTTCCTACGTTATCTTACTGTTCTTACTATTTCCGACCAACACAATCAGTCCAGCTCTGCTGATGAGCATCACTCAGGAGATGAACGTGGACTGGATAGGGGAAATAACTTGTTCTGTTATTGCAGACAGAGATTGGTGGGCCAGCGAAGAGTTTAATATTTACATTTTAAACAATGTCTTCTTTTTCACCCTTTTTTCACCCTTAGCACACCCCCCCTCCCCTCCATTAGCCCCCACCCCCCCCCCCCCCCCCCCCCCCCCACCCCCCCCCCCCCCACCCCACCCCCCCCCCCACACACACACACACACACACACACACGTTCCCGTTCCGTCCGTTTATGATTTCTTTATCGAGCTTTGCATAGTCAGTGTCTGTATTTGCTTTCCACTCCTACTAATCTGTTCAACTTACTTTCAAACACGTTTCTACTTTTGCTTCTTTTTTTCTATTTTCCTGTGTGTTATCATTCATTTATCTACTTTCTTTTTTTCACACACACACACACACACACACACACACATACACACGCACACACGCAAGCGCACCCCCCTCCCACCCCCACCCCCCCCCCCCCCCACACACACACACGCGCGCGCACACACACACACACACACACACACACACACACACACACCACACACACACTCACACTCTCTCACACTCTTACACGCTCAGTCATTTTGCTCATTCACTCAGTCCTTCCCTTTTTCAAATGTCTTTCGCACCCACGGCAAACACGCACACCCCCTGTTTACAAACTTAACGCACGACTTTATACACATGCGAAACGTAAAACTAGAAGGTTCAACGGGAGCCACCCTAAAGGCTTTCCTGAGAAGTGGATGTTCAGAGAGGGTTTCAAGGCAGGGAAGAAAAGAGAGCAAGTGAACTACAGCTGAAGGACAGCGGAGCCCAGCATTGGTGGGCCAAGACAAAGAATGCGTCGCGTACACCTTGTTTTCTCATGTTCGTCATGGATTTACAAAATATTTCATTGTCGGCATTGAGTTTTGAATGTAGATTTGAAGTAGCACAGACGCAGTTGTAGTTGTGCGTTTCCAGTGACAATCTGAAAGCACACACCGCATGCTTTGTGTGGAATTCTCTGTTCAACTGGAAGTCAACGTAAGTTCCGTAAGAAGTGGTTTCGTATGCATGGCTTTACGAGACTGGCAAACGACCCTGCAACAACATTCTGGACCTGTTGGAGAGGTTTTGTGAGAGTCAGTGGATGGTAGGCCACTTGCGAATTACGTTAGTCCAGTCTGTTCAGGATGGAAGAGCTTACGAGCTTGTCGGCTGCGGTCAGTCTTTGAGATACTGGCGGATGGAACTGGTGCGTCTGATTCCAAGGCATGCTGCTTTACGTGTTCTCTTGACGTAGTGTTTTATTATCAGTTCATCTCAAACATGAAGCTGAGATCTGGAACTGACAGAGAAGACTCAAATGTCGATGTCGTGAAGTGAAAAAGCATGTTGAAGAGATGAAATGGTTCTGATGGAAGAGGCATGACATGACAGAATCCAACAGCTTCTGTTTGTTATGACTGAGTTTCAGTGTGTTCTGTTCCGACCACGTGTTGACTTCCTTGAAGCGTTCTTGGAGTATTCAGCCAGTTCTGTGTCATTCTCGGGGGATTCAGAGTGATGTGTGGAGTCGTGTGTTGTCTGTCAACATTCAATTTTCCTGACGGACGAATCCTCGATTAGAATAGTGAGAGGAATTGTGTACATGCACTGTGCTCAGTATGGAGTTCCTCAGTCTGCTCTCTCTCTCTCCTCTCTCTCTCTCTCTCTGTCTTTCTTTCCCTCTCCCTCCCCCCTCCCTACCTCCCCGGCCCTCCTCCCTCTCTCTCCTCTTCTTTTTCTCTATCTCAGTCTCTCATTCAAGGTCGATCGCTCATAGCTGTTGAGGACACCCTTCATTAGGGACCTCGGCCTGCTATGTGAGTAAATCATCTGAATCTCTCTCTCTCTCTCTCTCTCTCTCTCTCTCTCTCTCTCTCTCTCTCTCTCTCTGCCCCCGTCTCTCAGTGTACTCCTCTCTCTATGTATGTATCTGTCTGTCTGTCTGTCTGTCTGTCTGTCTTCTCTCTGTCTCTCTCTCTCTCTCTCTCTCTCTCTCTGTCTTTGTGCCTTTGTTTCTCTCTCTCTCTCTCTCTCTCTCTCTCTCTCTCTCTCTCTCTCTCTCTCTCTCTCTCTCTCTCTCTCTCTTGTCAAAACTCAAATGACGTATGACGTTCCTCTATTCGAGTACCCATTCATTAATTGATGTACGGGTAAATTGTTATATTCATTCATTCGCTCATTAAGTTAATCACTAATCTATTTGTGTATGTCCTACGTATAGCCTAATTTAATTTCCTGCTATATTTGTACTCTCTGGGTTTTCTAGTTTGTACACATGTATGCGCGAATGCGCAAGTGCGCAAAGTTCTCTCTCTCTCTCTCTCTCTCTCTGTCTCTGTCTCTCTCTCTCTCCTCTCTCTCTACACACAACACACACACACACACACACACACACACACACACACACACACACACACACACACACACACACACACACACATTTATTAACACGTGTATGATAATTATATTATCCCCCTCCTCTCTCTGTCTCTGTGCCTCTCCCTCTCTTTTTTCTCTCCCTCCCTCCCCCCCCCCTCTCTCTCTCTCTCTCTCTCTCTCTCTCTCTCTCTCAAACACACACGCGCGCACACGCTGACACGCTCGTCGTGCGCATGTGCGCGTACACTATAGAACGCCGACACAATCACATATACGTACAGTGGACTAAGTCCACCCCCACAAAGAAGGAAACGAGACAGACACACACACACACACACAACACAACCAGACAGACAGACAAACGGACAGACAGACAGAACTGTCAGGGTTCAGGGTCTCCTCATCCTTCATCCGGATAAAAACTGTCCTATGCACCCCCTACTCCCCACCCCATCCCCCTCCCAACATTTTGTTTCTCTTCTTCTTTCTTTTCTTTCTTTCTTCTTCTTTTGATTTTCTTCCGGAGCCGTGTGTCTGGCCTTGACTGTCAATTTTACGATCAAAACTTTGATGACTTCGACCAGTCGCCACCACAACTGCCTCTCCCATCACTCCCCCAAACTCCCCACCCTCTCTGTCCTCGACCTCCGCCCTCCGTCCTCCTCCCCCCCACCCCACCCCCACCCCGACCCACATCCACCTCATCCCACCCCACCAACCACCTCACGTCTTCAACCCCCTTAACTCTCCCCAAACCCCCCTCTCTCTCTCCCCGTCTCTCCCACCCCCACCCCCCTCCCTCCTTCTCCTCCCACCCCCTCGTTTCAGTTTTTAGTACCTTGGTCCCTGGTGAATTCTTCGGTCACAGATTCTCCTCCTCAATCTCCCATCTGAATCAAATCGAAATTAGTATCATAAAGTTAGCCAAATAACCTGTCTGGGCACGGGAGCGTAGGGATGAGGGTGTGGGGCGGTGGGTGGGTGGGTGGGGGAGGGTGGTTTAGAGACGGGGAGCCTGCTTTCTCCCCCACCCCACCCTTCCCTCTCCATCCCCCACCACTCTCTCTCTCTCCGTTGATGAAGCACGAG
>JADBJO010000305.1:122938-132938 GCA_016801955.1 Conus betulinus
ATGGTCAAGTCCGTCTCTGCAGAGGCTGGTTGTTGTTATTGTTGTTTCAAAAGGCTCGGCTCCATTGGTCAGGTGATGTGTGATCTGGATGCTGGGAAACCGCACAGCGCCAAAGCGGATGCCGTTTTGGAAAACTGGTGGTTACTTGGGCGCAGCAGCAGAGGGGTTGTCCCTTGTCATCGTGACACAGATGCCTGGAAATAAGGGCCCAAAGAGTTGCCACATCAAACTTACATCAACATCTTGTTATGCTCCGCATAGTTATGCGGGAATTGTCTTCAGTTGTGGTAATATCCTAGCATAACATCCTCAGTCGCCCAAATCCCCCGAAGTCGGAGTGTGGCTGCCCATGTGGCGGGGTAATCAAAAACGGTCACACACGTAATGTTCTCATCCCCAGCTGATGCATTTGTACCATAATGTTCAAGTACTTAGGCGGTTTGCATGATCCCTGAGTCTTTTAGCCAGGGTACGACGACGACGACGACGACAACGACAACAACAACAACAACAACAACAAACCTGCTTATTTTATTATTGTTATTATATTTATGATCATTATCATTATATTGTTATTACTATTATTATCATCATCATCATACTTATCATAATGATAATCATTATTAATTATCAATTAATTATCAATTATTGTTATTAATAACGTCATTGTTATCGTTATCATTGAAAAATACTTATATAGCACCTACACTCGATTTGAGACCAAGCTCAAAGCGCTTCATAGTCCACACTGTCGTTTGCACAACGGGCTGCCTACCTGGGTAGAGCAGACTGAAGAGCTGCCTGTCGGCGCTACATACAGTGGTTTCCCGCGTCCTCCAGTCTTGTCAGTCCAATAATGTTTTTTTTTCTCATTTGTCATTCTTTCAGTGTATGCTACGTGTATACTTGTCATCCATACCAACGGCTAAACTGATCTTCTTTTTCCGAAAGTAGGTGATGGGATTTTACGTGCGTGCAAGATGTTTCGCGTGCGTTCACACACGGAACCCCGGTTTACGATCGTATTCGGAGGTCTCTTTTCGGGAAATGGGAGCCGAGAACCAATGTTAACTCCGAGAGAACCTCCTGTACCAATACTCCCCAGCGGAGATTCGAACCTGCGACCCCAGTTAGGTTGACAGGTCCGGCTCCCTACCAGCTGAGCTCTTCCGGCTGGCACATTGCGGCACGAGTGCAGTAGCGTCGAGGACCTCGAGCTTGGTGAGTCAGGCTGACGTCATGATTGTGTGTTAGGCTGTTTGCGGAGCCGCCGCCACAGTGCCTGGCTTGCTTTGCTCGTTGGAGCCGCAGCCTCTTGGAATGACTGTGGTTTGGAGGGGCACAGCACGGGGACAGGACTTAGGGTGGCGCGCTGTACCACCAGGAGACCAGTGGACTCGGGTTGAGAAGAAAACACCGCATCCACGAAGATGACTGTCTAAGAATGTCGTCACAGAACGGCGTCTTACGACGATGATGATGATAATGATGATGATGATGATGTGATGATGATGATGATGATGATGATGACGACGACGACGACGACGACGATGATGATGATGATGATGATGATAATGATGATGATGGTGCTGACGATGATGATGATGATGATGATGATGATGATGATGATGATGGTGCTGACGATGATGCCGATGAAACAGTAATCAATTGACGGATTGACTGTGTGTGGTGATCGATGACGGTTGCGGACGACGGGTGTATAAGAAACGAGTATGTGAAGATGTGACTGAGTGAGTGGGTAAGAGGGTGTGTGAGTACCTGAGTGAGCGAGTGAGATGAATGAATGAGTGGGCGAGCGAGCGAACGAACGAGCGATTGAGTGAGTGGGTGAGCGTATGAGTGAGAGTTGATTGAGCAGACGAGCGAGTCGATTAGTTAGTTGTGTGCGGAACGACAGATAAAGGAGAAATGACTGGTTGATTGATTTACTGATTGACTGATACACTGATCGATTGATCAATTGATTGATTGATTGATCGGTCGATTGATTAACTAGACAGGGAGGAAACAGAATTTCAAGCAAGGGGAGGAAGAGGGAGAGAAGAGCGGTTTCGAAACAATAAAGAAAATGGGAGAATAGAAGTTAAAAAAATAAAGAAAGAATTTCTTTTTTAATGGCATGAGAACTGAGTCGGAGTAAATAACGCGAGATAGAAATGAGAACGTGATAACTTGACTCATTAATTGATTAGCTGGTTGATAGATTGGTTAGTGATATTTCTGCTTGCTTGCTCGTCCTTCGGTTCTGTTTCACCGTCTCTCTCTCTCTCTCTCTCTCTCTCTCTCTCTCTCTCTCTCTCTCTCTCTCTCTCTCTCTCTCTCTCTCCCCGTCCTTCTGTCTCTGTCTGTCTCAGTCTATGTCTCCCCCCCCTCTCTGTCTGTCTTCGCAAATACGTGTGTGTGTGTGTGTGCGTGTGTGTGTGTGTGTGTGTGTGTGTTGTGTGTGTGTGTGTGTGTGTGTGTGTGTGTGCGCGCGCGCTTGCTTTCAGATGTGAATCCTTTTCAGTGTGTGTGTGTGTGTGTGTGTGTGTGTGTGTGTGTGTGTGTGTGTGTGTGTGTGTGTGCGCGTGTGTGTGCTTGCATGTGTATATGAGCTGAGATGTCACAAGTGTGTGCACGAACAAGCTCGCTCACACATTCGTACATGTATGCGTAGACGTGGGAATTAGAATATGCATGCGAGGAACGAATGCCAGTTGACAGATAAGGTACTTTCTGGCATGCGGCACGCGCTGAAACACTGAGCATCTTGCAGTCCTGGCTTCTGTCTGTACAAGACCGTTCATTTTCTGGGCCTCCACCTCCGGGTCTGTCTTTTGAGTTTCCCCATAGTTATCCAGCCCGATTACTCAGCGCCATTAAAGGGCTGTCACCCACGACATCGGGAGTGTGTGTGTGTGTGTCCGGGGGGGGGATCTGCCCTGGGAAACCATGAGAAACATGATCCAACTATTTACAAAAACTGCACGTATCTAAATCATAACATATCTACGCTTTCGGCACCCTTAATGCAGATAAGACTACGTTTAGCAAAAGGCACCAGCATGTTCACGCCCCCCCCCCCCCCCCCCCCCCCCCCCCCCCCCCCCCCCCCCCCTTTTAGAACAAAAAGATGAAGGGTGAATGAAAACAACAACAACAACACATGAAAGCAATAGAAAATGCATTCGTTAAGAAAAAGCCATAGCGGTCAAACATACGCTGCAGAATGGACAGTAGTGTCCACTTTGAATAGTGCTTGCGCAGTTTTACGACCTAAGTTGTAGAATTCAACCAACAAATAAACAAACAAAATTAGGCTGCACGTAATTAATAACCAGAGAAAAAAAAAGTGCAAAGGCCTATAACAAAGACAGGAAAATGAGCCACAAATGAAAAGAAAGAAAATAAATAAAGAAAAGAAAAAAGAAAAGAAGGAGAAAGAAGGGAGGGGAAAAAAAAAGAGAAAAAAGAACGTGAAAGAAGAAAGAAGGAAAGCAAGAAAGAAAGGGAGAGAGAGAGAGAGAGGAAGAGAAAGGAAAGGAGGAAAGAAACGCAGGAAGAAAGAAGAGAAAGGAAGGAAGAAAGAGAAAGAAAGAAAGAAAGAAAGAAAGAAAATAAAAGAAAGAGAAAAGAAGAGTGAGAATGAGGAAAGAAGGAAAGAAAGAAAGAAAGAAAGGGAGACAGAGAGAGGAAGAGAAAAAGAAAGAAAGAAAGACAGGCAGCAGGAAGGAAAAAAGAAGGAAAGAAAAGCAAGAGAGAAAGAAAAGAAAAAAGCAAGAAAGGAATAAAAGAAAATGAAAGAAAGCCAAAAAAAAAAAAAAAAAAAAAAGGAAAAAGAAAGAAAGTGGACGACAGTAAAATAGAACTCAAGAACGTCTAATAAATTAACCAACCCACCCATCCATCTTTTCCCTGACTGAAAACGTGTCGGAGCAGACCTCCTGGCCGACAACGGTTTACCCATGTTTGAGGGAGAGACTAGTCTTGTCAACGCCCAACAAGAAAGACAGGAAAATGCGCCACAAAGGAAAATTAAAGAAAGAAAGACGGAAAGAGAGAAAGAAAACGAAAGGAATAGAATGGAAGGAAACAGGAACGAAAGAAGAAAGAAAGGAAAGGAAGAAAGAAAGAAAAGAAAAGAGAAGAAAATGAGAGAAGGAAGGAAGGAAAGAAAGGAAGAAAGACAGACGGAAAGAAGGAAGGAAGGAAGGAAGAAAAGAAAAGTGGGAAGGAATGGAGGAAGGAGGACGGAGAGAAAGAATAGAAAGAAAAGAAAAAAAAAAATGAAGGAAGGAAGAGAGAGAAGGAAATAAAGAAAAAAAAGAAAGAAATAGAGGGGTTTTTTTTTAAAGGAGAGGAAAGTAAAGAAAAACTGGACGACAGTAAAATAAACCTCCAGACGACCTAATACACCACCCCACCCATCTTTTCCTAACTGAAGACCTGTCTGAGCGGATCTCTTGCTGACAACGGGATACCCCGGTTTGAAGGGAGAGAAACAAGTCTTGTCATCGCTCAGTAAGAAAGACAGGAAAACACACCACAAAGGAAAAAGATAGACGGGAAAAAAAAGAACGCGAGAAAAAGGGGAAAAAAGGACGTAAAGAAAGGCAGGAAGGAGGGAGGGAGAAGGGAAGGACGGATGGAAGGAAGAAAGAAGGAATGAAAGGAAGAGAAGGAAAGAAAATAAGGTGGGAAGAATGGAAAAGAAGGTAGAAAGAGAGAGAGAGGAGAGAGAGAAAGAAGGAAGGAAGGAAGGAAGGAAGAAACAAAGAAAGGAAGAAAGAAGGAAAGAAGAAAAGAAGGAAGAAAAGAAGAAACAAAGATAGGAACAGAAAGGGAGAGTAAAAAAGAAAGGAAAAAGGAAGGAAGAAGAAGAAAGAAAGATAGAAAGAAAGAAGGAAGGGAGGAAAAGAAAGAAAAAAAACAAACAAAAAACCAAAGAAATGAACAAGAGAAGAAAGAAAGAAGAAAGAAGAAAAGAAAGAAAGAAAAGAAAAATAAAAAAAAGACCCAAAGAAAAAAGTTTGAAGAAAGAAAGAAAGAAGAAGAAAGAAAAGAAAGAAAAATGGACGACAGTGAAACAAATCTCAAAAACGTCTAATGACCAACCCACCAATCCATCTTTTCCCTGACTGAAAATGTGTCGGTGCAGACCTCTGGCTGACAACGGTTTACCCATGTTTGAGGGAGAAACAAAGTCTTGTCATCGCTCAGCAAGAAAAGACAGGAAATACGCCATTAAGGAACAAATAAAGAAAGTAAGAAACAAAAAGAAAGAAATGAGAAAGAAAGTAAGGAAGGAAGCAGCAACGAAAAGAAAGGAAGGAAGAAAGCATGAAAGAAGGAAAGAAAGAAAAAAGAAAGGAAGAGAAAGGAAAGGAAGAAAAAAGGGAAAAGAGAGGAAGGGAAAGAAAGAAAGAAAGAAGGAAGGAATAAAGAAAAAGGGAGAAAAGAAAAGAAAGGGAGAAAGAGTGAAGAAAAAGAAAAAAAAAAAGGAGGAGGGAAGGAGTGAAGGGAGGAGGGAAAGAAAAAAAAAGGAAAGAAGGAAGGAAAGAAAAAGAGATGAATAGCCAATAGCCAAAGAAAGAAAGAGAGAAGAGAAAAAAAAGAGAAAAAAAGAAAGAGAAAGAAAGAGAGAGAGAGAGAGAGGAAAAAACATTTTTTTAATTACAAAAAAGAAAGAAAACGAAAAAAAAAAAAAAGTGGACGACAGTAAAACAAACAACAAGAACGTCTCATAACCACCAACCCACCCCACTTATCTCCCCCACCCCCCACCCCACCCCCACCCCACCCCCGAACTGAAAATGTGTCGGAGCAAGACCTCTCGCTGGCAACGGGGTACCCCAGGGTTTGAAGGGAGAGAAACAAGTCTTGTCATGGGCGGCAGTTATGGTCCCTCTTTACTGTCGGCTCCGCTTTAGCGCCGGGGGGATCTTCCTCACCCGGGGGGCCACTTGGGACGGAGAGGGCCGCCGGCTCCTGGAGCCACTTGAGGTGATGGTCTTGGGAAGTGGGAATCAGCTCTTGCAGCCTTGTCCGGGTCGTCAGCGGAGGCCTGTTCCGCGTTCCCTCCCCTCCCCTCCCCCCCCCCCCCCTCCCCAGTCTTCCCTTCCCCCAGCCAACTACCCCGCCACCCCCTCCCACCCTTGCCTGCCGTTGGCAAGCTTCTTGAGGTATCTGGCGGGATGTTGTCGTTGGCGTTGATGTGGTACGGCGTCGACGTGAGTGGGGATTGGGAGGGGAGGGACGGGGAGGGGAGGGTAGGGGGGGGGGGGCAAGATGGGGGTGGGGGGGGGAGTTAACAGAGAGGGGAGAGAAGAGGGGGTGGAATTAGGCAGAGAGAGAGAGAGAGAGAGAGAGAGAGAGAGAGAGAGAGAGAGAGAGAGAGAGAGAGAGAGAGAGAGAGAGGACGAGTAGGAGGGTGGGGGGAAGGGGGTGAGAGAAAAGGGTGGGGATGGAGTGGAGTGGAGAGTGAGAGAGACGGACAGACAGAGACAGAGAGAGACGAAGAGACAGAAAGAGAGAGAGAGAGAAAGAGGAGAGAGAGGGGGGGGGGGGGCAGAAAAAGAGAGAGAGAGAGACAGACAGACAGACAGAATGAGGAGCATGTGGAGGTAACGAATGGTAGGGAGAGGGGGGGGGGGGGGGGGGGGGGGGGGGGGGGGGGGGAGAAAAACGATGGAAATCGTTATAGAGCAAGTTTATTCATGTATGAACCATTGCCCCTCGTAGAGGTGAGCATAGAGAAAAAAAAAAATCATCAGATATGACGAATATACAGAACGACATCATCATCTAGACTTCTTACTTCGCATTCAAGACACAATGACAGTAAGCCATTCAAGCAGTCTGTAAAGGTAGACATATTTTGAACAGGTTGTTCATGCTCAGATGCCATAAGCAATGCCAGTACACACTGACTTAGATAGTTATGGAATGTAGTGTGCTCTTAAGTAAATAGAGAACCCGTCAGCAAAAATGGACTTTCTCTTCCTTTTTCATTTCGGCAAAGCACACCTATAAAATCAATATTACCTTCTGTTTGTGATGAACTCGATGTTCTACTTACTTCAGATTTGCTAAGTATAAGCGTAGTCATTAGCATACCTCAATGTCTGTCTAAATTCGTCAGTAAATATGTTTTACGTCGTGCGCAATGCAAAAACTTAAGGTAGACATTAACCCTTTCACTGTTACTAATATGAAAATCCCACTCTCGCCACACGCATGAAATTAACTTTTCGGTAAAGGTTTGGTACAACTCGACAGTTCCCTCTTCATCTGGATTAACCACACATATCCAAATCCAAATATATATATTTTAAAACTTCCTTTTTACCATATATATTTTTAACAGATGTTGCTCCCCAAGGGGTCGAGCATTTTAAGAATTTTATTAGGCATTTTAGTATACTCTTGATATATATATATATATATATATATGTATGTATGTATGTATGTATGTGTGTGTGTGTGTGTGTGTGTGTGTGTGTGTGTGTATACAGTTTTCTAACGAAAATTTGAAACCGAGTTATTCTTGTCACACGCACATTTAAATCGATTGACATACTAGCTTTATGATTGACCCAGTCTAGTCAGTGTTAATCAGAATGATAAGATTTTTTTAAAGCCGAGTTTTCTAGAGATAGGGTGTCGTGTTTTCCTCTCTGTAAACAAAAAAAGCAGTTCACGTCTCAGTGCCTGAAGATCTTTTGGCAGCAAACAAGTGCACCATCTCACATTAAGACGAAGCGTTATCAAATTCCCGTAACTCTGCACTGAACTTAACAAAGAGGCTGAATCTGTGCCTCAGCGCCTACCCTTCTCCCACTGAAAAAAAAATGTTTTGTAGCTTAAATAGTTTGTGTGTGTGTGTGTGTGTGTGTGTGTGTGTGCGGTGTGCGTGTGTGTGTGTGTGCAAAGTGCACAGTAAAACGCTTTTCTGTTGGCTAGGTTACACAACATGTTTGCAGCAAAACCAAGCCTTACTGGGGGGAAAAAAAAACAAACAAAAAAACTCTAAACTTATATAGGTTGACAACATGTGATACAATTCCATCATATATACGTCCATCTTTCTCTGGCCTTGAGATGCCCCTCTTTCCTGAATACAATGCTATTGCTTTCATCTATATTTACACGCCCACTGTTCCACCTTTCCTCCCTACATGCTGATTTTTCATGCTGACTCGGTGAGCTGGTGGGCGTTTCTTTGGGCATTTTCTAATGTCGGCTGGTTGTCATGTCTGAAGAAGAAATATTTACCTAAAATTTACGTGTCTTTTCCATATTGTTTATCAAATAGGTCTAAGCGTGAAGAAGAAATGTTTATCTAACATTTACCTTTTAAAGAGAAATTATAATTAATCCCCCGGACAAAGGGACAAACAAGTTACCAGACTACAGTTTCCTGTCTGTTCCATATTGTTCATAAAAAAGCGTGAAGAAAGATATTTTTCTCAATTTTAGTTAGGTTTCATGTTGTTCACTAGACAAGCGTGAAGAAAAAATATTCATCGAACATTTACTTGTCTGTTCTATAATGTTTATCAAATGAGCGCGAAAAAGAAATATTCATCTAGCATTTATTTGTCTGTTTTATATTGTTTATTTAATAAGCATGAAAAAAGATCTAACATTTTTACCTGTCTGTTCCAAATAGTTTATCAAATAAGTGTGAAGGAGAAACATTTATCAAACATTTACTTGTCGGTTCCATATTGTTTAATCAATAAGCGTGAAGAAGAAATATTTACCTAAGATGTACTTCTCTGTTCCATAATGTTATTAATAAGTGCTGTTTGCGCTTTGTTTTCTTGTATATGTGCCTTTTTTGTCTTTTTTTTTTTTCTTTTTTTTTGTAACGCTACACTCTGTGTTTTAAACCTTACATTAACTGGGCAAATCAACTGCATTAACATCGCTACACTCTGTGTCTCTCAAATTAGATAAGTTGGGGCAATTTAACTACATTAATGAAGTTACACTCTGTGTCTCGCGCCTTAGATAAATTGGGCAATCGAACTGCATTAATAACGTTACGCTCTATGTCTCTCACCTTAGACAAATTAGTCAGTTTAACTGCATCAATAACACTACACTCTGTGCTTTTCACCTCAGATAAATTAGGCAGTTTAACCACATCAAAAACGCTATACTCTGCGTCTCTCGCCTTAGTGAATTAGGCAATTTAACTACATGAATAACGCTATACTCTGCGTCTCTCGCCTTAGATGACTTAGGCAATTTTAACTGCATTGATAAGGCTACACTCTGTGTTTCTCACCTTCAATAAATTAGGCAATTTAGCTGCATTAGTAACGCTATACTCTGTGTTTCTCACCTTCAATAAATTAGGCAATTTAACTGCATTGATAAGGCTACACTCTGTGTTTCTCACCTTCAATAAATGAGGCAATGTAGCTGCATTAGTAACGCTATACTCTGTGTCTCTCACCTTACATACTTTAGGCGATTTAACTGCATTAATAACGCTATACTTTGTGCTTCTCACCCTTGATAAAATAGGCAATTTAACTGCGTTCATAGGAACAGTTTCACAACATGTAGTTTTAACATCATTTTATTTGTTCTTGAAATAGCTTCTTGTTGACTAACAAGATAGATTTGCTCTGTGAATTGTTTCATTTCACGGGTGAGTTGACGAAAGAAACTTTTCTGGAATAATATAAGCTGCAGAGTTGCACGCTAACTTGGCTCTTGTCTGTGATTTCTTGGCTTTTTACCCCCCCCCCCCCCCCCCCCGCTCTCTCTCTCTCTCTGTCTCTTCTCTGTCTGTGTGTGTGTGTGTGTGTGTGTGTGTTCTCCCATCTTGCACGCGCGCAAGTGTGTGTGTGTGTGCGTGTGCGTGTGTGTGTGTGTGTGTGTGTGAGAGAGAGAGAGAGAGAGAGAGAGAGAGAGAGAGAGAGAGAGAGAGAGAGCGTGTCCGTTCCTCCTTTTTTTTTTTTTTTCTCTCTCTCTCTACACTCCC
>JADBJO010000305.1:137938-140438 GCA_016801955.1 Conus betulinus
AGAGAGAGAGAGAGAGAGAGAGAGAGAGATGTCAGTGCGCTTGTATGTTGCATTCAGAAATGATCTGTTGCAAGCTCGTGCACACACACACACACACACACACACACACACACACACACACACACACACACACACACACACACGTACGTAACCTGTATCATTTTGAAACCAACACTGGTCTTAAATGAAAAAGACTACAAAAAAAAAAAAAAAAAAAAAAAAGATATGAAGCTATGGTGAAGAGTGTCAAAAAGACAGTAGTTATCCGTATACATGTAAGGATTTTGACTACAAATGACAGCCTAATACAAAAACAAAGGAGGTGGTCATTATAGATATGTGTGGGGTCGGGCGCGCACGTGTGTGTGTGTGTGTGTGTGTGTGTGTGTGTGTTTGCATTTGTGGGCGCGCGTGCGTGCGTGCATGTGTGTGTGTGTGTGTGTGTGTGTGTGTGTGTGTGTGTGTGTACTGACTGCACTGACACATTACAATGGCAATGCATATCAACAGTTAATATACAGACGTGTTGGGCACAACGGCGAAAAAAAATGGCGGATATATAACACACGATGCAGTATGGTGAAATGCAATGCAAAACAATACATTGTTATACAACACAATGAGATATCAAACAACACACAGCGCAGCGCCATAATACAACAGAATAATCTTACAATGCCATGTAATGCAACTCAACGAGCTTGCAATGGTACACACACCACACACACACACACACACACACACACACACACACACACACACACAATACAATACAATGCACCAAGCTTGCAATATTGATACAATTAATTACGAAAGACATCAAGTCCATGTGGTCTTTCTGCATCCCACACAACACAATACTGCCGTCTGCAAGTTACAATACTGGACAAAGGTAGGACAAGTTATACATAGCACAAGTGATAAACAGTTTACAAAGTGTTTCCTTACTCTGCGCCTCCTACGTACTGTTTGAATGCATTTAGGGGGGCCGGAATAGCTCAGTTGGTAGAGCGCCGGACTCGTAATCCAAGGGTTGCGGGTTTGAATCTCCGCCGGGTCTTTCGGTACAGGGGGATTTTTCCCTCGGAGTTAACATTAGTTCTGACTCCATTTCCCTTACAGTCCTTCGAATGAGACTATAAACCGAGGTTCCGAGTATGAACGCACGCATAACGTCTTGCACACACGTAAAATCCCATCACCAACTTTTGGAAGAGAAGGCCAGTTTGGCCGTTGATATGGATGACATGTTACACATAGCATGCACCTTCCCCGAAGATGGAGTATGGCTGCCTTGATGGCGGGATAAAAAGAAAACGGTCATACACACAAAACTTCACTCCGTTTGTTGGGTAGATGGATTAATACTTGCCGGTCCATGTAGGGAATGTTCGCAGGAGTATCAGCCTGCGCACGCAGAAGAAGAAGAAGAAGAATGCATTTTATACCCACTTTCAATAGACCACTGGAAGCCTGAGAACCATAGAAAGTTTGTTTTAGTCGCAGGTTTGTAGTTAGTGTATAAACCCGGTGTGTCATATTTGACAATGACGTCAACATACATTTGACGACGTGATTTTCAGCATGACTGTGTCGTCAGACTTGGCCTTGGTCCGGACGCCCACGAAATCCACGAAAGTGAGCTGGCACATTTTTTCAGTATATGGTGGATTTACGCACAAGAGCGGATTTCGAACAAGAGAGAGAGAGAGAGAGACGAGAGAGAGAGAGAGAGAGAGAGAGAGAGAGAGAGAGAGAGAGAGAGAGATATTAAAAAAACTGAGCGTGTATTAGCATTTGAACAGTCTGAGACTGGCTCTGGAAGTAACGATGGCCGTGCCTCTCGCTATCAGTCTGGCGTTGACCCATCCCCCCCAAAAAAACAGTCAAGGACTTTCTCCAGTAAGAAAGGAGTTTTTTCCACTTAACGTATGCTCAAAAGATGTCAACTGCTCTCACCTGTTTCTGCAGAAAATACGTGTAACTTTCGAGTTGCTGCACAAAGTGATGGAACACGAACCTGATTTTGCACACCTTTGCTTGTTAGGGTTGCGCTTCGTTTTCCTGTCCGTCTGTCTGCCAGTCTTTTTTCTTTTCTTTTTCTTTTTATCTGTGTGTCTGTTTTTTCCCCCATTCTTTTCATCCTCCCCCCCCCCCCCTAAAAATGAAACTAATAAAGACGATAACATTTTTTTCCTTTTTTTTTCATATTTTTCTCTTTTTTTTTTTTTTTTCTTTTTTTTTTTTTTTTTTTTTTTTTTTTTTTTTTTTTTTTTTTTTTTTTTTTTTTTTTTTTTTGAATCTGCACATGGTTTTTGTTTGTTCTCGCGCCTCCAGTTGATCGAAAAAAAAGCGCCATGAACTGAATCAGTTTAAGTTGGAAAAAAAAAAAAAAAAAAAAGAGTGACTGCACACGGGAACTGAGGCAAAGACTACAACATGTGAGGCACCTGTACGCCAGAATATTGTGACAGACACGTGACCTTACAGATAACAACGT
>JADBJO010000305.1:147938-150438 GCA_016801955.1 Conus betulinus
TTCTCCGCAGCGAGTTATCCATCCTTCCTGAAAACTTTGATATTGCTGTCATGTTTACCTTGAACTGGAGTGAGGCAGTGACCTTTTAAACTGTTCAACAGCGTGTGTCGACTGACTTTTGTTTCAGAGATCAATGCCAGATTGTCAGTTAAAAAGAACATCTCCAGACACCGTGTTTTGTGCTCTCCTGAATTACAAACATCCAGTACAAGTAATTAATAAATAAAGAAAATGATATAGGGTCACAAACATCTCTCCTGTTTAACTCTTTAATGTAGAGTTTGAATGATGTGTTAAAGGTCCGCCACGTCGCACTCTCACCTTCACAGAATCCGACGAGCTGTCAGTACATTTACACAGTATACCACGAATTCTGTTTTTAAATTAGATAGGCCAAATATTCCTCTGTTGACTGAATCAAAGGCTTTTTTCAAAATCTGTAAAAGTTACTTATAATTTTTTATTTAAAGAAGGCTTTTTTTCCACAAGTGACGTCATTGTAAACATGTACACTAGTGATGAATAGTTCTTTTTAGATCAAGCTTGATATTCCCCATTAATTTCAAAAGTCTCCTTCCCGTTCCTGAACTGTTCTTTTGATAACAGTATATATAATCTGCTAGATGTACTGCTAAAAAATGGAAGCTCTAAAGCGCGAAAACAGATACTTTGCCCGTGCAATGACTGTTTGTAACTTAAGATCATAGGCAAATATTTAACTGACTCCAACTTCACTCCAATCAAAACTGTATGAGTGGTGCATGCGAAAGCCTTACAAATACAAAAGCTCCTGTACTTTTTTTTTTTTTTTTTTTTTTTTTTTTTTTTTGCACAATGTTGGCATCATCGTTGATGTGGCTTATGTCACATGGTATCAGAAACTCTCCGACTCAGATGACAGGGACTCCCGAGCTCGCAACTCACATTTGTTTTGAAAAAGTAAAGGAACTCGCCGCACTTCAAAGAGCCGGTCACATGTTTAATGCATCAAGGTGCGAAGAGTAAATGTGAGCGGCAAAGCGGGAAAGACCCACCCCAAGTGTGCGTCATCAGAAACTCTGGCAGATCAGTACAAGTTCTGCTGAGGTCTGCCATTGCTGCTACGCTCCGGTCGCAGGGCCGCTTCTTTGCTTCTCAAACCCACAAACTTACCTTCTGTCCTCAAGTCAGTTTGGCTTTCAACGCTGAAGATCACTTCGAATGGATGCTGTCCAGCGTCTGCAATACAAGCACCAGCTTATTCCGTTGCTTATTTCCTAGATGAAGTAGGGATGCTCTTCTTCATGGACACAAGTTCGTTTCCTCGCAATACGCTTGCACACACCATGCCTACATACAATGCTCACGCAAGAAAAGCCATGATATGGCCTCTGTCCGTCGAAATGATAATAAAAAACATCAACTGAAAATGAACTACCGTGCAAAACCAGCTGCACACTGTAAAGATGAATGACAGATGTATTTCCATCAATGATATCAGTAAGAATTTCTTGCAGAATTCTTCGACGATCGTTTCTGTAAAGACGAAGAAGTTTGGCATCTGCAAACATTGTTTTTTTTTTTTTTTTTCGTCAGCCACGTCTGCGTTGGTCTTTTCCGAGCGCCAGATTCTTCCAATTTTCTGTACATTCTATGAATTGGTGTTTGGTGAAGTTTGTCTTAAATATCGGGGCAATTTCACAGCATTTGTCACCATTAGCTCTTAAATTACAACCATCTTCTTAGACTCACTCGACTTCTTTGCACGCAACATTTTGAAAGTCCATCCCCTATACCACTATCCTGAGCAGACGACACTATTCGGTCAGTTTGTCTGTCGTCCGTCCGTCCGTCCGTCCGTCCGTGTGTGTGTGTGTGTGTGTGTGTGTGTGTGTGTGTGTGTGTGTGTGTGTGTGTGTGTGTGTGTGTAACAACTAAGAAGTTGGGGGAAAACTAATACGTGGTGGGGGAAAAACAAATGCAGGCTAACAATTCCTCTGTCATTAAGATAACGACTTGGCAAAGATTTAAAACACACACACACACACACACACACACACACACACACACACACACACACACACACACACACACACACACACACACACACACACAGCTGGTGACAGAAGTGAAAAAAGCGGCGTTAGAATAGGAAAAAATAGTGTAAAATCCTCCTGCAGCAGCTTATGGGGACCATGACAGCGTGTCTTGAAGACAAAGCCGTTTGTACCGCCGCTGCCCAGAGGACTTTCGACCACTGAGTCGGACTCATCAGTGACAGCCGACGCTGATCGTGTTCGTCCTTCCTTGGCATCAAAAAGAGATATGTCACTTACAACGTCGCAGTATCGTCACCCCCAAGGGTCAAATGGGGAAAAAAAAGGCAGCCAGTGAAGGATAGAAAAGTCAAATGATCACGTGAAACGCAAATGAATAGCCTATGGAGGCGGTGGGGGGTGTGTGTGTGTGTGTGTGGGGGGGGGGGGGGGGGTGAATATGGGGCCTATGGTAGGCGGTGGGG
>JADBJO010000305.1:162938-167938 GCA_016801955.1 Conus betulinus
AGGAGCGGGACACAAAACGAGGGATAAACAGACAGACAGACAGACAGACAGACAGAGAGGGGACAGAGAGGGAAAGAGAGGAGGCAGTGGTAGGCGGAACGCCGGTGGGTGGGTAGGTGGAGGATAAACAGAGAGATGGACAGAGATTGTATGACTTTCAATGCTGGATAAAATGAGATTGTATGACTTTCAATGCTGGATAAAATGAGATTGTATGACTTTCAATGCTGGATAAAATGCGTGCTGTGATACAAAGACGCGAGTCATGTTGGGCATACGGCAACGTAATATGTAGTATCAGCATCAACATATTGTGGTGTTGATAATCAGCGTGTCTTCATAATCATATATATGTGTATTTGTTTTAAAGATATGTAAAGATCTGGCTGGATAAGGAGGATATCCATGGTGGGCAAGAGCAGCGGCAATCGTCGGATATTAACACAGTGATAATAATAGTAATAATAATGAATACTTATATAGCGCCTATTCTCGGCTAGAGACCCAGCTCTAAGCGCTTTACAATCCACACTCGTTTACACAACGGGCTGCCTACCTGGGGTAGTGCCGACTGAAGAGCTGCCAGCTGGTGCTTCATTCAGTCGTTTCCCATGCCATCCAGTCAATATCGTCCAATACCGTTCACTCAGTATCCTTACTTCCTTCATTTTTTCATTTCTCACGCAGGGTGCATGCTATGTGTAACGTGTCATTCAAACCAATGGCCAATCTGGCCTTCTCTTACGAAAGTTGGTAATGGGATTTTACGTGTGTGCCACATGTTATGCATACGTCCACACACGTGACCGTACAAAAACCGGAAGATTCCGACCAACACCAAACAGAACACCAGACAATGCTACAGACCACTGTCGCGTCTTCAGTATCCCAATTAACTCCCACAACGTGTGTGTAAATGTGTGCGCGTGCTTGCGTGCGTAGGTGCGTACTTGCGTGCGTGCGTGCATGCGTGCATGCGTGCGCGCGTGTGTGTGTGTGTGTGTGTGTGTGTGTGTGTGTGTGTGTGTGTGTGTGTGTGGTTATAACTTGAAACTTGAAACTTTTTTGATTGTCACTAAACACCATTAAAGGATTTATGGACACAAGATGGCGATGATTAAACAACTCATCGTCCAAAGAATATATATATATATATATTTTTTTTTTACATAAAAAGTCATTATGTAAAGCAGTCATATACATATTTCGCAATTTCAAACTGAAGGTCATCAAAGTACTTATTTTCAATGAGGTAGCGTCGTATATATCCATTTTGAGTACTTATTTCAATGAGGTAGCGTCGTATATATCCATTTTGTTTGTGATACGTTTTTTAAACGTATTCCTGATTTTATCGTAACGTTTACAAGAGACTAATGTACCTCGTCTTCTATTATATTGCAAGTTGTACATTTCCTGTCTTCACGCTTAATATGGGAATATCTACCTCTTTCTATTGCAAGGTCATGTGCAAATTTACAAAGTTCTTTCCTGTAATGTTTTTTTTGTGTGCATTTGATGAGATACGGTTTAAGCCTATATCTATTACTGATGTCATTATAAAATTTTAACCTTGGTGCTCTTTCTTTTTCTTTTTCCCAAAGGGTATATATTCACTTTGTAACTTTCTCCCAATTGCATAACGCAATCTTTGAGGGTTAAGTGTACTTTGGTTATTCCATACGTGTGTCATTCCAATATTACTTAAGATCATCTTTACAGAAGATTCCATGAAGATGATGGGTCAAGATCTCCGTATGCTTCTCTTAGATATGATTCTTCCTTTGATTCCATTATATGGATCCAAAACATGACTACTTGACTCATTATTTCTTGATACAATGGAAATCTTCCAAGTTCAGCTAGTACTGGCAATTTCATTGCTTTTCTGTGTACGCCTAATATATGTCTACAAAATTTTACATGTACGTTCTCGATCGGGTTACTGGATGATAGGTATTTGTGATAAATGTCGAACATTGTAGTCTGCGTTTCAACATGTCCCATCTTTTCTGTACATGGAAACCAAACTTCAGCGGCATATAGCATAACTGGTGAAATCAAAGCATCAAAGAGTTTTGCTGTTGATGATACATTGACATGTTCTCCCTTTACTTTACGTAGTAAGGAATGTACAGCTTTGTTACCTTGTTTTGCTAGATGATCTTGAGCTTTGTGTGTGTGTGTGTGTGTGGTGTGTGTGTGTGTGTGTGTGTGTGTGTGTGTGTGCGTGTGTGTGTGTGTGCACGCACGCGCACGCGCGCGTGCATGCGTGCGTGCGTGCGTGCGTGCGTGCGTGTGTGTGTGTGTGTGTGTGTGTGTGTGGTGTGTGTGTGTGTGTGTGTAATGCATTCGTTCAAACATAGGACGTCTATTTAAAGTCCTTTAAAGGACTTGGAGGGGACCTGCAGTATGCAACGATGTTGACTCCTCCGAGAGAGAGAGAGAGAGAGAGAGAGAGAGAGAGAGAGAGAGAGAGAGAGAGAGAGAGAAACGCCTGTAGCCTGGCTGTCTTCCACGGAGATTGAACCAAACATCCACGGCTCAAGAGAACCGTGTTTTGTCCTCGAGGCCAGTGACGCTCAGCAAAACAAAGTCACCGCTTGCCTGCTGCTACTGTACTGTTCAGAACCAAGATCAGCATGACTTTTTGTTTGTACCCCTTCCCTCTAGCTCTCCCCCTCCCCCCTTCTTCCATCCTTCCTTCTCACCCATCCCTATTCCCATCTCCCTACCCCCACCCTTCCACACAGACGGTCCAGTGCCATCATCACTCAACGATTGAAACATCTCAAAAACGTGTTCTCTTGGACACCACGCATTGTCCATGCTCTCTGTATCCATCCGTTTTCCTACAGGGGACCGGAGTAGCTCAGTGGTAGAGCGCCGGACTCGTAATCTTCGGGTAGCGGGTTCGAATCTCCGCCGGGCCGTTTCGGTACAGGGGGATTTTTCCCTCGGAGTTAACATTGGTTCTGACTCCATTTCCCATACAGTCCTTCGACTTCCAATGAGACTATAAACCGAGGTTCCATGTGTGAACGCACGCATAACATGTTGCACACACGTAAAATCCCATTACCAACTTTCGGAAGAGGAGGCCGGTTTGGCCGTTGGTATGGATGACACGTTACACATAGCATGCACCTTCCCCGAAGTTGGAGTATGGTTGCCTTAATGGAGGGATTAAAAAAACGGTCATACACACAAAACTCCACGCCTTTGTTGGGTAGATGGGATTAATCCTTACCTTTCTATACAGGGAGTGTCCGCAGGAGTATCAGCCTGCGTACGCAGAAGAAATAGTTTCCCTTCAGCTCAGGTTTTCCTTTCGTGCACGCCTTCTGCATTCCAGCGGAGGATACTGTTGCAGAAAGTGCTGGCTGTTTTGGCTGGTGTGACAGTATGGGGTGGACGAACCCTTTTTCCTGTCACATCGCCGTTGTTATACCGAATGGTCGTGTCTGACCTCGATGTATGTGGTGTAGGTAGGTCTTTCAGAGACAGTGGGCCCGGGTATTTTACAACCTCCTTACCCCACCCCTTCACCCCTCCCCCTTCCCCCTCCCCGTTGTTGCCCCCCCCCCCCCCCCCTTTTCCCCCGTCCTTCTCCTCTTGTTCCTCTCCTCCTTCCTTTCTTTCTCTTTTTTTTTTGGTCTGACTCCGTGAGAGTAAAATTATATTAACGATAATAAGGCCTGCATTTCGGGGAGAGCCTTTACCTCTGGGTCTAAGCGTTTACGAAAACATTATCACTTACATGCAGTTAGAAAACTTGTTTACAAACTCGGTTCATAATCACGTAGATGGACACGAGCACAAACTACAATTCGGTTGGAAGACGCCGTCAAGTAGTTGTGTGTGTGTGTGTGGTGTGTGTGTGTGTGTGTGTGTGCGTGCGTGCGTGCGTGCGTGCGTGCGTGCGTGCGTGCGTGCTGCGTGCGTGCGTGTGTGTGAGAATAAGGAGAATGGTGGGTTCAGGGGTGTGTTTTCTTAAACTACTAGAATGGGTATTCTTTCAATACAATTTTGTCACGAACGCGCCCCCTTGATATCACGGTTTGTGTGTGTGTGTGTGTGTGTGTGTGTGTGTGTGTTGTGTGTGTGTGTGTGTGTGTGTGTGTGTTTTCATATTTGTCAACATGTGCTAAAGTACAGGGCTGCACACACGATCGTCTGGATCTTATCTCGCGCCGAAATACTAGTGTTTCTCATACCATTATTTACGATGTACCGGAGTGGTGAAGATCTAAAATCGCTACCCCTCCGAGATTCGAACCTCGAGTCAGCATCTACTCGTTTCCATGGCGAGTACGTTGTACACTAGGCCACCTCTCCGTCTCTGCCTTTGTCTCACGCTCTGTCTCTGTCTATCTGTCTATCTGTCTGTCTGTCTGTCTGTCTGTCTGTCTGTCTGTCTCTCTCTCTCTCTCTCTCTCTCTCTCTCTCTCTCTCTCTCTCTCTCTCTCTCTCTCTCTCTCTCTCTCGTCGCTTGTTTTTACCGAACTTGGGAATAACAACCACAAGCATACGCTCACCCTCACAAACAGGAACGCAGACCACCACACACATAACACAACAACAACAACAACAACAACAACAACACAACAACACAGCAGCAGCAGCAGCAGCATCAAGAAGCAGAAAGAAGAAGAAGAAGAAGAAGAAGAAGAAAAGAAGAAGAAGAAGAAGAACAACACAACAACAACACAACAACAACAACAACAGCAAGCACATTTCCATGCAAAAATCATACCACCATCTTCATTACACCTTAGAGACGATACTTTTTTTTTTCCAACCCCCACCCAACCCCCACCCCCACCCCTACCGCCAAACTCATACCCCAATTCCTTTCCCCACATTCTTCCTTCCTCCCTCCTCTCCCCCCTCTCTCCCCACCTGTCCCATCCCCTCCCCACTCACCACCCCCCCCCCCCCCTCTCTCTCTTCCCCCCATCCGCCCCCTCCCCAAGCACCCAAGACAAGGAGCGTGGTTG
>JADBJO010000305.1:185438-200438 GCA_016801955.1 Conus betulinus
ACTACGAGCCGTCCTGGAAATAAGAGACCAGCCTTGTGCTGTACTGGGAGGAACCATGTACGGGCAGGCAACTTTCCCGACAGTAGGCCAACGATCTATCCTTTGGGTTTGTCTTTAAATAAAAAAAAAACCCTTTAAAATGAAAAAAAAAAAAAATGGGGAAGATGGGGGGGGGGGGGGGGGGTCTTTTAGGGGGGTCTTTTAGATCCGTTAACGTCAGCCTGTAAGAAATGAGGAATTCTCTCTCTCTCTCTCTCTCTCTCTCTCTCTCTCTCTCTCTCTCTCTCTCTCTCTCTCTCTCTCTCTCTCCGTGCATGCATGTGTGCGTGTGAAGAGTGAGTATTCCGATCTTTAGAATGGGTGGTCACCTATCAGTGTATGAAAAATGGTCTTATGGAAATGCAGATGTTCAAGTAGTTAATTCATATAAATATCTTGGAATGATATTTTCAACAAAATTAACTTTCCGTTACGCATGGGAAGAATCTCTGATGAAAAGGGAAAAAAGGTACTATTGAAATTCTGAAATCCCTGAGAAAACTGAATTGTACAGACTGTGGTATATATTTTGAAAATGTTTGATACATCTTGAAGCTACCCCAGTCCCGTTTCAGCAGGCAAGCCTATGATATGATGCTTTTAGAAATGGAAAAAGGTAAAGAAAACTGGGCTTATAAAGTAAAGAAAGTCCTTTCAGAACAGGGTTTTGGAATAGTGTGGATGACCCAGGAAGTAGGAAATGAGCAACAGTTCAGTTCATTGCGGAATTTAAAGACAGGCTTATTTTGTTCTTTTAAACAGAATTGGCACTCAGATATGGAAAGTAAAGAAAAAATATCGCTGGTTTTTCTCATTTAAGAATGTGTTCCATCCTGAAAAGTTTTCAATGTCATAACAGATAGATGGCACAGAATAAATTACGCAAGATTTAGGTTGAGAACTTTAGGTTTTAATGCGAACAAAAGATGGTTTGAATGTGAAACATCCACAGAATCTCCTTGTCCTGCATGTAGACATATTATTGATGACGAAGAACACTTTCTGTTCCACTGTACAGCTTATAATGAAGTGCGGACAAATTGTTCATTTTTCCAGTTAGATATAGCGAAAAAAAGACAAAATGTCGCTGGGTGTTATCATCAGATGATGAACTTGTAATTAAATCAGTTGCGAAATTCATCGCGGAAGCATTGAAAATTAGGCAGATGAAGGATAGTGAAGTTTAAGATAATACATTATAAAGAGATATCTGAATGAATATTATCATTATCATCATCGCATGTGGAAGAGATCAGTAAAATACAATGACATCATTTCATTTGAGTGGATGGTCGAGTCAGTCTTTTTTTTTTTTTTTTTTTTTTTTTCCCCAAGTTGAAGAGATCGGTAAAATACAATGTCATCATTTGATTGAGTGGATGGTCGAGTCAGTCTTAAGGGTGTGTGTGTGTGTGTGTGTGTGTGTGTGTGTGTGTGTGTGTGTGTGTGTGTGTGTGTGTGTGTGTTGTTTTTTTTTTTTTTTTTTTTTTTAAACTTTACTGCATTACTCCTGTGCGTGAGGTGAGGACATAACGAAATGTTACGAATTTTTTTGTTTTTGTTAACTTTGGATTTGATACACACACTCGGAATGAAAGTGTACTATTTGTTTGCAGGAAAGGAAGAGGGAAATGTTTTTGTTCTGTTACCTCTCCATTTATTTGGTCAACCGATAAGGAATCGTGTTGATTTGTCAGCCCATACCAGAGAGCACCACGCTCCAAAGTGTCGGCACTATCTACCACTTGAAAATATTTGGATTGCCATAGCGTATAGCGAATCAGTCTTATTGTTAATATAATGCTTGGGTTTCCGTATAGTACATTGAATCGGTCTTATTGTTTATATAGTGCTTGGATTTCCATATATTACAGCAAATCAGTCTTAGTGCTTTTATCTGATGCTTGGATTACCAATCTGTACAGCAGAACAGTCTCATTGTTTATATAATGCTTGGATTTCCAAATATTATAGCAGATCAGTCTTATTGTTTATATAATGTTTTGATTTTCCATATATTATAGTAGATCAGTCCTATTGTTTGTATAATGCTTGCATTTCCATATATTATAGCAGATCAGTCTTACTGTTTATATAATTCTCGGGGTTATCATTATAGTACAGCAGATCAGTCTTATTGTTTATATAATGCTTTGTCATTTAGCACAGCAGATGTCCTGTTGTTTATAAATTGCTTAGATTGCCATATTGTACAGCAAATGTATATTGTTTATGTATTGCTTTGATTGTCATTTAGTACATCAGATGTCCTATTGTTTATATAAGCTTGGATTGTCATTTAGTACGGGCAGATAATTGTTTTTTATTTTGCATAATGCTTGCTTGATATGCCATATAGTACATCAGGTTTGTCTTGATTGTAGTTGATATAATGCATAATGCTTGGATTGCCATATAGTACATCAGGTTTGTCTTGTTTGTTTGTATATGCTTGGATATATGATCATATAGTCTAACGGATTAGTCTTCGGTCTCTCTGTCACCGTACCTCTGTGTCGCCGCGTCTCTATGGGACTCCTGTCTCACTGACACCCATTCGTGTCAATGAGAGTCTCATACGTCACCGTGTCTCTACGTCACCATGTATGTACGTCACTGTGTCTCTGTGTTAGGGTCAGGGTTTTGTTAGGGCTCGTAACAGGGTGGCAAAAGACATACAAAGACTGTTTTATAGGGCTCGTAATACAAAGACTGGACCTATTGGATAAAAGACATACAAAGACTGTGACATATAGATACCGTACAAAGACTGATACAAAGACTGTGACCTATAGATACCGTGACATACAAAAGACTGTGACATATAGATACCGTGACATATAGATACGTGACATACAAAGACTGTGACATATAGATACCGTGACTGTGACATATAGATACCGTGACATATAGATACCGTGACACACAAAGACTGTGACATATAGATACCACACAAAGACTGTGACATATAGATACCGTGACATACAAAGAGATTGTGACATATAGATATACCGTGACACACAAAGACTGTGACATATATAGATACCGTGACATACAAAGACATGTGACATGTGACACACAAAGATATAGATACCGTGACATACAAAGACTGTGACATATAGATACCGTGACATACAAAGACTGTGACATATAGATACCGTGACATACAAAGACTGTGACATATAGATACCGTGACATACAAAGACTGTGACGATACCGTGACATACAAGGACTGGTAGATACCGTGACATGCAGACACACAATGACGTACAGATAAATGGGAACATGGGAACGTGGGAAACACGCTTCCTGTATTTTCCATGAGAATGCTTTGGATTACCACGTAGCACAGCTGGTAGGTAGTTATTTCTAAGAATGCTTTGAAACCCACAACAGTGCAGCTGATGAATCATTATTCACGAGAATCGCTAGGGATATCACACAATACTATCGACGACTCTTCTCGTTCAGGAGAAATGCGCGGATGTCCAGATAGGTGCCGCTGATACACCCAGCTGCTGGTCGTAGGTTTTTGATCTCCCTGAAGGCCAAGTAAACGAGAACTTACACAAAAAGTTATATATTTTAATTGATGAATTGACGTCCCGGATTAAGAGAGCTCGGCCACTGAAAGAGTGTCTGGTCAATAAAAAAAGCAGTAACTGGAAGCCAGTGGTCATGCCTCCAACATCACTCTGTCACCCAGTATTGATGCTGCTGACCCTGGGGACAAGGGGGGGGGGGGGGGGGGGGGGGGGGAGTAAGGCCGTTTAAGATTGTGGGAATTTGTGATAGATTTATGTCCTTGCTTACGTCTACTGGCCTTCACCTGCAGTTCAAGGTAAATGTCTGTCTGTCCGTCCGTCCATCCGTCTCTGTCTGTCTGTCTCTCTCTCTCTCTCTGTGTCTGTCTGACTGCTTGTCTGTCAGTATGTCTCTATCTCTCTTTATGTTTGTCTGTCGGTCGGGTCTGTTTCTCTCGCATCCTTCCTCCCTCCCTCCCCCCCCCCTCTCTCTCTCTCTCTTTCTCTCCCTCTCCCTCCCCCTCCTCTCTTTCTGACTATCTGTCTGACTATCCGTCTGCCTGTCTCTCTGCTCTGTCTCTCTCTCTCTCTCTCTCTCTCTCTCTCTCTCTCTCTCTCTCTCTCTCTCTCTCTCTCTCTCTCTCGATCTCCCCCACAAAGCTTCTCTCTCTCTCTCTCTCTCTCTCTCACACACACACACACACACACACACACACACACACACACACACACACGCATGCACGCACGCACGCGCGTGCACACACACACACACACACACACGCACACACGCACACACACACACACACACACACACACACACATCTTCTGCCCAGCCTTATTGATAACTCATATAAAGTTCTCTCCCTCCCCTCCTCCCCCCCCCCCCCCCTCTCTCTCTCTCTCTCTCTCTCTCTCTCTCTCTCTCTCTCTCTGTCTGTCTCTTATTGTTCTGCTGTAGGGATGACCAAAAGATCTGTTGTTGTTTGTGTTGTTGTTGTTTTTTTTCATATATCGTTTCAAAACAACATCTTTGAAGCCCGTGAAGCGATCTCTCTTTGTTCCTTTGTCTAGGAATTGTCCAAGCTAATGTTTCTCCTCTTATTTCATGCTTTCGTTTGTCTGATATATTATTTAGCAAGCCCTGTTCAAAAAAAAAGAATTGATTGTTTTCGTTTATTCTAAAGTATGTGATTTCAGTTTGATCGTTTGATCATTTTGGTGTGATCTGACCCGGATGACTTAGTGAGTAAGTGGCTAAGAGGTCAGGCGATCAATTATTATACAACGGTTCACGTCGTTTAGGACGTCAGTTTATACTTTGGATGTCATGTTTGGTCTTCCGTAGATGCAGTAACATTTGATCATTTGATCAAGACGTGTGTGTCAAAAATGATTGATTTAGCCCTTCTGCAAAAGATCTCTACAGAATATAAACACAAAGCAATGTAAGCAGCAAGGAGTCGGCATTCTGCCCATGAAAAGAAAGAAGAAAACGACATAAATTAGTACAGTATTATAAAGTTATCAATGGCTTATGCCCTGATTATTTAGCATATCTCTTCCTTCTCTAGTCTCGGACAGAACCCCTCATCACAAGCCCAGGCCTTCAGAACGCACAGAAATGAAATGAAACACAGAATTCTCTAAAGAAATCGTTCGTCCCATCCGCAACCTAATTATGGAATGTCACTACTCTACCACATTAAAACAAGCAACTCCTTGAGCCAACTTAAACTATATCTGTCAATTGATGATGCGACAGTTCCACCATGATTATTACAATTCTGGTAAAAAAAAAAAAAAGGGAACAAGCAATTCACTGCCGACTTCCGTTTAGGTATGAGTGATCTAAAGAATGATGTGGTTAACCGACATCTGAATAACAACCCTTTGTTGTCGCTGTGGTAGTGGAAGAGAAACAGCAGAACACTACTTGTTGTTTGTCCCCTCTTCAATATAGTTCGTGAAAAAACAGTTTTGACTCCTCCACAAAATTACGCCCAGTTGCAAGTTCTGTCAGAAGGTAAGCCTTGACCTTCAAGCTGAAGTGAACTCATTAACATTTGAGAAAGTGCATCAGTTTATCTCTGAATCGAATCGATTTCTGCCTTGACTCTCTCATTTTTTTTTTTTTAATTATTCATTCTTATCTTTTTTTAAATATATATTTTACTTTCTACAACTACTACATAGTTTGGTTTTCCTTTACTTATTATGTTCATTTTCTGTACACTTGAAATGAGAGGCTGACTGACAAGTCGATTGGCCCAAGACATAGTTTACTAAATAGTTTGTTTGCTGACTGATTAGCCAGCATCTTCGCTAAAATTAGTCATCTTTCTTCTGCTTACGCGATTGATGTCATATAGTGTCTTCAAAAGGGAAGAAAAACGGTAACGGGAAATGAAAAAAAAAAAAATGAAAAAGGGGACAAGAAAAGGGAAAAGAAAAAAAAAAAGGAAAAAGTTCAATCTAAATTGAACTACCGTACTTCAACATATCACTTATGGAAATGTTGGTTTCTACCCTAAATTACTTTACGTTATTTACTGTAATTTTTTCTCTCTTGTTTGTAAATTGTACACACGTATTCTTGTCGATGACGCGATTCTTCCCCTTCCTTCCTCCCATTTTCATATTATTTCAATTTATTTTCCTTCCATTGTTGTTCTTTTTATGTGTCCTTAAAAAATCCCAACTATGAGGCGAAATGTTTAGTATATTGTCAATGCATTTTACCCCCCCAATATATTGCAAATGTATATTTGAGCACAGTATAAGCCTAGGGCTTCTTCTTGCTCATTTGTCCTGACAGTTTCAGTTTCATCAAGGAGGCATCACTGCGTGCGGACTAGTCCATAGATAGACGCTACACCACATCCGCTAAGTTTTGAGACCACACTACGCATGATTTGAAGCTGATGGATAAATGAAAACAAACTAAGGTGAAACACATAGAAGAAGAGGGCCTTGTGCCTACGTCTTAGCGGATGTCTGACCTACGCATTAGCCCAACGCCAATGTCGTGACAACTAGGAAGGTGTTCTTTATGCTTGTTTCTTGAAGAAAAGTTATTTCAACCAAAGTAAGCATCTCTGTCGGATGAGATTTCCAAATCTTTAGTTTATATTTTTTTTTTAAAGACGGGAGAATAAGTTCAACTACGTGTAAGTGTGAGGATAGGGCCTCTCTATTAGAAATGAATTTGGAATCATTTGATTTTCTTGAATAGGTGTAAACCAAATAAAAATGTAAGCCCTACATCAGAAACGCGGGGGGACGGGGGGGGGGGGGGGGGGGGGGGGGGGGGGCTCTATCTGAAATATGTATCTAGAATTCTTCTGATTTTTTTAAACCGGTGTACACGAAATAAAATGAATGTATCATGATAGGACTGTCTGTAAATATGATCTCTAAATCATTTTATTTTTCGCACAGAATAGATACTCAAATTTAAAAATAAAAAAAATTAAAAAAAAAGGTGTCAGTGTGGAAATATCTGTGGTGTGTCATTTTGAAGTCGTTTTATGTTTCTGAAACAAGTGTGTATAAAAACAAAATAAAGCTTATGCGAGAGCTGTGATGACTTTAAGATATGATCCTGAAATGGTTTGTATGTTTGTTTTTTTCTTTCTTGTTCGTTTGTTTTCAAATTTCTTCTTGTCATGACCATGACGCCATTTAACAGAATGCCTTTTTTTTTTTTTTCTACGGTCTTCAACCGTAAGATGCAAAGTGTAAAACGTACAGTGTCGTGTACTGTCTTATTTGTTAATAATATGCAGTAAAAGTGTCTATGTTGTTAACAGAGAAAGGACAATAAAAGAACATTTCATCTAGCACATCGTCGAGGTGTGATACAACAAACAGAAAATAAAAATAAACAACCAGTAAACACTTTGAAGACCACAATGAAGAAGACAAACAGATTATTGTTCAGCAGAAGATCTTTGATGAGCGTAAAGCGTACAGACGGATTATCGAAAATCAGTGGATCAGGAAACTGAACACGTGGGTTCCGCAGAATATTACGTCAAAAAAATGTGGGTGAAAAAATAAATCTGCATCGTCATCATAACACGTCGTTGAAATCTAGACGTCATTCAGAAGGAAGATGGGAATGACGTATGACAGAAGAAGTCAGCGTCTGTTGCGTTGAAGAAGGCATGGAGTGTGGGAAATTCAACAACGGAGGAATCGAATTTCTGTGATAAATTCTTAGTTCTGTCTTTGGAGATTGTGTTTGAAGCTGTTACAGTTACTTCGCAATGCAAACTACCTTTCCTTAAAGACTCATGTTTCTGGAGGATGTTGGTCTTTATGCTGTATTTGCCGCAAAACAAAATGTTGCTGACGATTAAGATCTATTTGGTACTTTTTTGGGGGCACGTAGAATTGTCTTTTTTTTGTGTTTTTTTTTCTTTTTTTGTGTGAGTATCCGTTCCTCGGAAGAACATTTGACACTCTCCATTCAAACACTTTTTTCTGAGATTTTTTTTTTTTTTTTTTTTTTAACTTTGTATCCTTACAGGAAAGACTCTTTTCTAGACACTTTTTTCATTATGCATTTTATCTTTTTTATACTAGATTTTAAACAAGGAAAAGAAAATACTAAATAACTGTCAAAAAGGGAAACTTTTGTTCCCAGAGTGAGGCATTTATATGTGCGTGCAGCTGAAGGAATGTTACTAATGATACCAAAAAGCCCGGTACAAATGGCAACACAAATAATAATAATGTTAATGAATACTTATGTAGCGCCTATTCTCGGCTAAGAAACCAAGCTCTAAGCGCTTTACAATCCGCTCGTTTACACAACGGACTGCCTACCTGGGTAGTGCCGACTGAAGAGCTGCCAGCTGGCGCTTTATTCAGTCGTTTACCGTGTCATCCAGTCAGTGTCGTTCAATATCGTTCAATCATTTCCTTACTTCCTTCATTCTTTCCATTTTTCACGCAGGATGCATGCTATGTGTAACGTATCATCCATACCAACGGCCAAACTGGCCTACTCTTCCTAAAGTTGGTGATGGGATTTTACGTGTGTGCCAGATTTTATGCGCACGTTCACACACGGAACCTCGTTTATAGTCCCATTCGAAGGACTGTGTGGGAAATGGAGTCAGAACCAATGTTAACTCCGAGGCAAAGGCGAGGATTACCAAGATTACGAGAGTCCGGCGCTCTACTAACTGAGCTATAAATCACACATGATGAAAAGGAGACGTTCGTAAAAAATGTTTCAAGCTTGCCCATGTACTCTGCGCCGGACATAGACACATGTACGCAGAAACAAGAACTTAAACAAATGAATAAAGATATAAAGTGACATTATGTATTCAAGACCAGCTTCGACTTTTAATCTTGAACACTTGTAGAGCGCCGTTTTCGTATTGAAGCGCCGTTTTTCGTATTGGCATACGAAAACGGCGTTTCAATACCAAAACGGCGTCTTAGGTCCCGCCGTTTTCGTATTGACACCAAAACGGTGGGACGTAAGACGCCGTTTTAGTATTGGGCGCCGTTTTCGTATTAGCATACGAAAACGGCGCCCAGTACGAAAACGGCGCTTCTCGTACCCGCCGTTTTGGTATCCTGACCGGCCTTAAAGGACCTGTTTTCGTGCATCTGGTTCAAATCTCAATATCTGCTTTTCTCGTATAATTGATGGTAAGAAAGCACTGCTGATCAAGTTTTTGTATCGACAAATGAGGCCTACCTCCAGCGTCTCCAGCGTCCGTGTGCAGCACGTGCTGGGGTGTCAACGTGTTATGCTCTGTCAACACGTTTTCCTCGGCGGAGACTGGCCAGTTTTCTCCGCTCCTCTGTCAACATGTGTCTGTCATCCTGCTTCACAAACCATCGATGGACTCACATGTACGTCCAGTTTCCGCGCTATCGTTCAGGTGCAAGGTGTCATTCTCCGGTCTTACTTGATCATCCAAGCCAACTGCATGACTCGAATGTGTAGCCACAGTGTGTTCCGTGTCTGGGTCAGGTTCACACAGGTTTTCAAGTCTTGCATCGGTCGAAGACGTCGTACGCAAAGCAGTTACAGCAGCTTCATCATGTTGTCCACTTGCCTGCCTCTCTTGCTGCTGTCGGGCTCTCTGCTGGTCACGTCGGATCTGGCTGGGAGGTTTCTTCCTGTAATACTGAACCTGTGTGTTGAGGTCCAGGACCGGATCCGCCATGTTTGTTGACACCTGGAAAGTGGCCGGCGTGGGGCGCACAACAACCACAGTGTTTTCACCTTCTCCTGTAACTTTCCAGCTTGTGACGTTACTGTCCGTTACCAGGGCGTTTAGTTTCGTCATCACAGCTACTGGCAGTCCAGAAACTGGCATGTTTGCGAGGACATTTGTCCAATTTATCGCAGGTCAATCAGTGTGCATCCGGTTGCGTCTGCTTAGCTCACGTGTCCCCTAGAGAGAGAGAGAGAGAGAGAGAGAGAGAGAGAGAGAGAGAGAGAGAGAATAAACGAATGAATGACAATGATTCTTTATTTTACTACGGTAAAACCACTGGTTAAGTTAGCTATTTTTCATACTTGCCATTACTATTCTACAAAGCTAGTACTAAATAACACAACGTATGCGTCAAAACATGATTATATAAACAAACAAACAACAAAACCAACCACCCAAACAATAAAAAACCATCACCAAGAAGCAAATACTGACATCAACAGGCAAGGCAGAGAGAGAGAGAGAGAGAGAGAGAGAGAGAGAGAGAGAGAGAGAGAGGGGGGGGGGGGGGGAGAGGGGGGAGGGAGAGGAAGGAGGAGAGGCAGAACGATGAAGGAGAACGATGAAGGAGTGGACAGGCCTGAGATAGCCCTGGGTATGTTGGTCGAACAAACAAAAACAAACAAAAAAAATAATAATAATAATAAATGAAAAAATAAATAAATAAGAAAAAACCGTTTTTGATAGCCTATGGTCTGCCATAGCTCATCACCTCAAACCTGTCATTTTTTTTTTCTAATTTTGTGACAGCCTGTGGTCTCCCATAGCTCATCATCACAAAACTGTCATCTTTTCTCATTTTTATGACTTCCCAATTTCATCGCAAACAGTTCGCTCTCGTTCAAGGACAACACAGGTGTGCGCATGCATTCACGCGCGCGCGCGCGCGCACACACACACACACACACACACACACACAACACACACACAACACACACACACACACACACACACGCGCGCGCGCGCGCGCACGCGCATGCATGACGATGACTTTGGTACAAATATCGAAAGTCGCTCTGTATGTTCTTATAGAAAATCAGCTGACCAGGCACCAGTACGAAAAAAGTGTGTTAACCATGTGCACTACTCTTGGTTTTTATACTCTGAATGGTGTATGTGATGGAGACTTTGATTGGCGTTACACGTGTCTGTCTCAGACGGGAAATAGTGTCCATGAGTTGGGTTTTTTTTTTTAATCGAAAGGATTGTTCTTCGTTGTTTCTTCATCTTATAGGTTAGTTTCAAGCTCGCTAAGACTTGAACTGGAGTGGAAAAGACAGAGAAATATACCTATCAGTTTCTAGCGCCCCCCTTTTCTTACAAAATAAGAAATCTTTAAACATATATCATTCAAACGAATTTTATTCTCTTTCAGTCACACATTCATGTCCAAACAAAACATCATGACGCATCATACACACCGATTACAAACATAAACCCACGTAGCGCCACCCGAGGCGGCACCAAGGAAATAACATAGTATTACACGACATACGATAATTCAAAACTTCAAGTGCGCACCAAGTAGGTAAACGATCCGCAGAAGATACTGCAGAATCTGAAAATGAATAACGTTCCAAAACGAAGAATGATGTAGGTGATAACAACATATACCACCAACAGGGAACCCACGCGGCGAGCCGAGCCACTCACGAATACAGTTGATTTGAGCCCCACAGAACACAGTAAACAACTAAAACCACCGACAAACACAGCTGAAGCATAGAATCACAAGGCCCGTAAAACTACGTCGAACCCCAGAAGAATACAGCTGAATCAAATTTCCACGGGCACAGCAGCGCCGATGAGCCACCGACGGATACAGTCGATTTGAAGATTGACAAGACACAGTGAACCCCGTTAAACCACAAAAGAATCCGGCTGAATCAAATTTCCACAGGTACAGCAGCACCGACGAACCATTGACATCGCCCGATGGAAAAGGCAACGAATGAATTAAAAAAAAAAAATCCATGCTCAGATTCAACCGATTGTTCAGTATGGTGTCGACATATCGGGTCTTGAAAACACAGCTCTTTATCCTGAAAAATTACATATGTTCGCACTGAAAAAGTTCTTGGGAGCTGAAATGAGAACCCCTAATGACTTCATTTACGGAGAGACGAACAGATATCTTGTATACATAAATTGAGCTGAACAGTGCTTTGCATACTGGTTAAAGGTAACACGATCAGAAGAGTGCAGACTACCTCGAAAAGTCTATAGAATGTTATTTGATCTAGATGCACGGAACAAAAGGTACTGGGTCTCAAATATTCTATGTAAATCATATGCGTATGGTTGTAGCTATGTACAGGTGAACCAAAGTGTTGAAGAAATAAGTCAGTTTTGGTATCACTTTAAAGAGATACTGATATTGTATAGGTGGCAAAAATTGGATTTTCATGTAGATAAAGTGAACGTTTTCATAAATAGATAGATACATAACATCTTGTACTGCACATGATGATAAAACTTATTTGAAGTTGAATTTAGATATGCATTTAAAATTTGAATTTACAAGGTTTAGACTTGGGTGTATCTGAAATTGCTTTATACCACTATCGTTACAGATCTCACTCAGAAACATATTTAATGTGTCCATCGTGTAGACTTACCAAGGAAGATGAAGTCCATTTTCTGTTGTGCTGTCCTAAATTAGGTAATTTGCGAAGACATTATACACCTCCGAAATCTCATAGGTATCCCATCCCAGCCAGTTTCGATTGACTTTACTGTTGGCGTCTGAAAAAGAAAACATTGTTAGAAATCTATCAATGTTCTTTCTTATATAAAGTGTAAAAATTACGATCGGCTGCTATATGTTAAAATCTGAAATACGTATGCATATATGATTGTGTGTATAGATACTATGAAAATGTTGCAATGTTCAAGAATTCAAAAGCGTGCCCATTCAGGAGGGGCAAATGACCTATGCTTGAATTAAATTTTCTCTCTCTCTCTCTCTCTCTCTCTCTCTCTCTCTCTCTCTCTCTCTCTCTCTCTCTCTCTCGTGTTGTCTCGTGTGTGCGTGTGCGTGTGTGTGTGTGTGTGTGCGCGCGTGCACGCGCGAGCGTGCACGCGCGTGCGTGTGTGCGCGCGCACGTGCGTGCGTGCGTTCATATGTGTGTGTGTGTGTGTGTGTGTGTGTGTGTGTGTGTGTGTGTGTGTGAATACTTGAATGTGATTACTTGTGTGTATACGTGCGTGCGTGCTGCATGCGTGCGTGTGTGTGTGTGTGTGCGCGCGCCCGCGTGTGTGCATGCATGTACATGTGCGCGCACGCAAGATGGAGAGCCAGGAGCCTAGGTATGTGAATGGAGTTGGGGTAGAGGTGGAGAGAAGGGAGGGGTGGGGGTTGGAGACCACGGTGGGTGGGTGGGTGGGGGGACACCTGAGAAGTTTGGTGACACCTCGTAAAGTTCTGCAGTCGCCCCTCTCGCTCCGCAGCACACCACGGCCAACAGTATGTGCCCAGCTATCCCCACTGGCCCCAGCGCCGCTCACCCAGCCAGACCAGACTCCCCGCCCCCACCCCCCCACCCCCTCCCACCTCCTTCTCTGCTACAGTGCCGTGCGTTTAGTGCTTGTTGTGCTGGCTGTTGCTGTGGTGGTGGTGGTGGTGGTGGTTGGTGTTGGTGTTGTTGTGGTTGTTGTAGTTGGGTGCTGTTGGTGTTGTCATTGCTGTTGTGGTGGTGGTGGTGGTGGTTGCAGTTGTTGTAATTGATGCTGTTGTTGTTTGATGTTGTTAAGGCTGTTCTTGTTGTTAGTTGTTGTTGTGAAAATTGTTGTTGTTGTTGTTTAAGTAGTTGTTGTTGCTGCTGCGGTTGTTGTTGTTGTCATTGATCATGATGATGAAGATGATGATGACGACGTTGTTGTTGTTTCTAGTGGTGCTGCTGCTGTTTCTGTAATTGATCTTGTTACTGCTGCTGCTGCTGCTGTTGCCGTTGCTGTTGTTGTTGTTGTTGTTGTTGCTGTGTGTTGTTGCTGCAATTCTGTTGTTGTCGTTACTGTTGTTGCTCTTGTTGTTTTTATTGCTGTTATTTGCGGATGCTGTTGTTGCTATTTTTGCTGCTTCTGTTCTTGCTGTTGGTGGTGTTTCTGACATTGTTGTTGCCGTCGTCGTTGTTGTCGCGTTCTTGTTGTCTTCGTCATCATTGTTGTAATTGTAGTCGTCCTTATCATTCCAGCAACACGCTAAAGTCTGTTGTTTTGTTGTTGTTTCATATTTGTTTATTTCGCCTGGGACAAAGGTAGGAGAATTCGCTCCCCAAATAGTCGCTGAAACGACATTTGTCTCCCTTCGTAATATACTTCAGAGGGATGAATTGGAAAGAATGAACGATGGGGTGCGCGTGCTATCTGCCTCTGTAGCGATGTAAGCCTGAACACTCCTTTCCCCCGTGCCTTGACCCTGTATCTTTTCCACGGTACACACACACACGCATACACGCACACACGCACACGATGTGCACGCGCGCGCACTCTCGCTCTCTCTCTCTCTCTCTCTCACACACACACACACACACACACACACACACACACACACACACACGTACCCTCCACGCCACACCACACACACACACACACACACACACACACACACACACACACACACACACACACACACACGTACCCTCCACGCCACACACACACACGCACACGCACACACGCACGCACGCACGCACGCAACAAAGTGGATTGACGGGATATATTGCAAGTGAACAAAATTTCTGGTTTCATCGTCATTTCTTTTAGAGAAATGCTTCTTTATCTTCAACCCTTTTATTTTGTTTTGATGATGACGACGGCGACGACGACGGCGAAGAAGAATAGTAGTAGTAGTAGAATAGTAATGATAATATAGTAATGATAATAATAATGATAGTAATAATAATAAAAGTAATAATGATAATCATGGTTACGATAAAAATAATAGTAATAATGATATTATTACTCTCATTATTTTCATTCAAATTATTATTATCTTTGGTGTTATTGTAACAAAGGACGGGGGAAAATATAGCAAATCAAAAGCGAAATAAATGAAAACAAAGTGGATTGACGATTCGAGAACCAGGACGACTAGAAAACTAGGTTTTGTTGGAATTACTTTTAGAGAGACGCTCCGTGGTTCATAGCCCTGGTGCGCCAGCACGCGCGCACGCGCGCGCGCGCACACCACA
>JADBJO010000305.1:205438-212938 GCA_016801955.1 Conus betulinus
AAAGTCTGCCGCAAAGAAGTCTTTATGTCCAACGTCATGCAAATGTTTAAATAATGGTGGGCTCATCATATCGTATTGTACGGTTTCAGCAAAGTGGTCATCCTCATTAAGGTACCAACACAATCTTGTTCTTTACTGCCAACCGAGTTTAAATTCCATGTGTACATTAAGAGGGGACATAATCCAAGACCCCACCCCTACCCCCACCCCACCCCGGGGCGTGTTGAAATTAATCACAAGCAGATTTTTAATTTCACTCGTAAGAAGTCAATCATCTTGAGAAACGGAAGTAAAAGTCCCCCGACACACACCAACCCACGACAGTCCGGAACATACTGGACACGTAGTGGAGCTTGTTTGTCCCACTACCCCCACCCTGCCCCCCCTCCCCCTCCCCACCCCCACTCCCCCTTCTCACGTTCCTGACCAAATGTGACATTTGAGCCTGCTGAAAGAAGCAAATATATTTCTCATTTGGTCTGATATATTGCTGGAAAGTCACCCCATATTGGGCCGTCTTAGTACGTTTGGAACGACTTTGTTTTCCATGCATAAATATTTGGGGGGGGGGGGGGGGGCGGTGATGTAGTAACAGCCCAGAAAAACCACCCCCGTGTGCTCGGCTGGGCTGTAAACAACGTGACTTTGAGATGAGTTCATTCGAGAACCCGATGAAACCAAATCAACAAGAAAGAGAACTCTTAGGTGAGGCACACAACGGCAAACACCTAACAATAAATAAGTAGGGTAACTCTTGCTCCCATGGTGAGATAACTAAGACACTAAGCCCATAACTCACGCGCGGGAGCAAGAGTTGCCCTACGTGCTTATTGTAAACTGAACAAGTTTACCATACAAGGGGCAACATGTGTTTGTTGTGGTCAAATGCTCTACGGAGGCTGAAATGAAGCACATTGAACACCAAAGTAGTTGGCGAACCCCTGCACTTGCTTGACGCGGGGGCGTATGAAGTTGTGAATGACCTTAGCAGGAGGAAGCGTTAAATGACCAGTCATCCAAGTGGGTGTTGGCGTCTGTTGGAAGGTCTGGGGTGTGAACTGAACCCCGGTGGACCCTTATCTCTGTCATCTACGGTTAATACTCCTGAAGCAAAAAGCAGAGAGAGAGAGAGAGGAGAGAGAGAGAGAGAGAGAGAGAGAGAGAGAGAGAGAGATTTTGGCGATTGTATGCGTGATAGGGGTGGTGGGTGGAGGTGACAAATAACCTTCGTTCACAAAGAGAAAAAGGTGGGGAGAAAGTGAAGGGCAGAGATGGAGAAGAGGGGAGAGAGAGAGAGAGAGAGAGAGAGAGAGAGAGAGAGAGAGAGAGAGAGAAAGGGAAAGAGAAGAGAAGAGAAGAGAGAGATAGCAGGTCGAAAAGTCGAATCAAGAGAGAGAGAGAGAGAGAATATGCGACAATATTTTTGTTTTTGTTTTAAACGATAAATGTATCGACCTCATTTAATCCTGTGTCATGCTTGCAGTTGCTTTTCTTGATTATTAAAAATGGCAGGATGGGCTGTAAACGTTATGTATCATTATGTTACAGGGATAAATGTTTATATGATATCACAACACACACACACACACACACACACACACACACACACACACACACACACACACACACACACTCGCTCACTCACTCACTGACACTCATTCTCTCTCTCTCACACACACGCACGCACACATACACACACGCGCGCGCGCGCGCACACACACACAAAGGAGACAGACAGGCAGATAGACAGACCGACAGAGACAGACAGACAGTGACACAGACAGACAGACAGAAACTTTCATTGACAGAAAGAGGGAGGGGAGGAGAGTAGGAAAGAGGAAGAAGAAAAAGAGAGGGAGGGGGAGGGGACCGTCCGACCGACCGACAGACAGACAGATAGACAAGGAGGCCGATACAGAGACCATGAAGAAGAAGAAGAAGAAGAAGAAGAAGAAGAAGAAGAAGAAGAATGGGAAGAACAAAGGAAGAGAACAAAACGACGAACGAACGAAAAAAAGAGAAAAAAAAAAAAAAAAAAAAAAGAAACGCTCGCGACTCAAGTGTAATATCAAGGTGGGAGGTCGTTTCAACTCAACTGTCTCGCTATCAGAGCCAAAAAGCTTTGGACTGCAGAGGTAGAGGGGGTTTTGGGGGTGGGGGTGGAGGGTGAGACACAATTTAGAGAGGGGTAGGAGTGGGATGGGTGAGACCGGGGGTGGGGGGTGGGGTGGTGGTGGTGGGAGGCGAGGGGGTTAAAGAGGGTAAAGGGCGGATCGTCAATGGTGGTCGCACCTTTGTCTGTTACCCCATAAACTTCCTCCTCCCTGGCCGGACAGAGAGAGTGGCCGGGCGGTCAGCTGGCCTGGGAATGCGCTGTGTGTGTGTGTGACCACTCCCGCCCATTCCTCCCTGTGTTGGGCCTGTGCTGGTGCCTTCCAGTGTCCATGTCTCTTCTCTGTCTGTCTGTCTGTGGCTCTGCCTTACTCTGATCTTCCAGTGTCCATTTCTCTTGTCTGTCTGTCTGTCTGTCTGTCTGTCTGTTGCTCTGCCTTACACTGATCTTCCAGTGTCCATTTCCCTGTCCGTCTCTGTCTTTGGTCCTGTGTGTGTGTGTGTGTGTGTGTGTGTGTGTTTCTCTCTCTCTCTCTCACTCTCTTCTCTCTCTCTCTCTCTCTCTCTCTCTCTCTCTCTCTCTCTCTCTCTCTCTCTCTCTCTCTGTCTCTCTCTCTCTCTCTATATATATATTTTTTATTTTTTTTTTTTTTTTTATTTTTTTTTTTTAAGTTGACTTCCGTCCGCTCGTTTGTCTCTCTGTCAGTGTCTGTTTCTTTCTCTCTCTCTCCCTCTCTCTCTCTCTCTCTCTCTCTCTCTCTCTCTCTCTCTCTCTCTCTCTCTCTCTCTCTCCGTGGTCAGGAACAATGGCATTCTTTCCTCCCTCCCACCCCTCATCACTCTTTGGGAATGACCACTGCCAGTGAGGTCAGGGGTATTTTGTTTTTCCTGAGGTGTGTGTGTGTGTGTGTGTGTGTGTGTGTGTGTGTGTGTGTGTGTGTGTGTGTGTGTGTGTGTGTGTGTAGGGATGTTTCTTTTATAGTGTGTGTACGTGTGTGTGTGTATGTAGGGGATTATGTAAGGGGATGTTTGTTTTTTAGCGTGTGTGTGTGTGTGTGCGTGTGCGTGTGTGCGTGTGTGTGTAGGGATGTTCTTTTATAGTGTGTGTGTGTGTGTGTGTGTGTGTGTGTGTGTGTGTGTGTGTGTGTGTGTGCAGGCGCGCGCTTGTGTGTGTGTGTGTGTGTGTGTGTGTGTGTGTGTGTGTGTGTGTGTGTGTGTGTGTGTGTTGTCAGTACAACACTATGTTAATCTGACAGTAAATGCAGTCAGTCAGTCAGTCAGTGTGTGTGTGTGTGTGTGTGTGTGTGTGTGTGTTTGTGTGTGTGTGTGTGTGTGTGTGTGTGTGTGTGTGTGTGTGTGTGTGCGTGCGCGTGTGCGTGTGCCATGTGTTGTATTTATCTTTAACAAACTTGGCTGGGTATTCATGTTTTCTAGCTTTTCCTCGCCTAGGGTACTATTCAAAAACACGATCACTACAGCGCGATTAAAAACTCGGGTTTTTTCTTTTGCTTTTTGTTTGTTTTGTTTGTTTGTTTTCAACATGGGAAACGATAGCACGCAAAAACTTCAATGCTCCAAAATGTGGTCCATTCTGCACTGCCAAGGTAGTCGTCATGACAGGAACTAACACACACACGCACACTGTCCCCTTCAATCAATGTGGACGTTGTAGTGAAAATCAAGACGGAGCATTTGACCCTCCTGTTTCACCCTGTATTATGCCATGTGTATGACAGTGCACCATCTGACTCCTCTCTTTCACCTGTATGATGTCATGTGTATGACAGTGCACCATCTGACCCCCATCTTTCACCCTGTATGATGTCATGTGTATGACAGTGCACCATCTGACCCCCCTCTGTCACCCTGTATGATGCCATCTGTATGACAGTGCACCATCTGACCCCCCTCTGTCACCCTGTATGATGCCATGTGTATGACAGTGCACCATCTGACCCCCCTCTTTCACCCTGTATGATGCCATGTGTATGACAGTGCACCATCTGACCCCCTCTCTTTCACCCTGTATGATGCCTTGTGTATGACAGTGCACCATGACCCCCCCTCTTTCAACCTGTATGATGCCATGTGTATGACAGTGCACATCTGCACCATCTGACTCCCCTCTTTCACCCTGTATGATGCCATGTGTATGACAGTGCACGATATGACCCCCTCTCTTTCATCTGTATGATGCTATGTGTATGACAGTGCATCATCTGACCCCCCTCTTTCACCCTGTATGATGCCATGTGTATGACAGTGCATCATCTGACCTCCCTCTGTCACCCTGTATGATGTCGTGTGTATGACAGTGCACCATCTGACCCCCCTTTCACCCTGTATGATGCCATGTGTATGACAGTGCACCATCTGACCCCCCTCTTTCACCCTGTATGATGCCATGTGTATGACAGTGCACCATCTGACCCCCCTCTTTCACCTTGTATGATGCCATGTGTATGACAGTGCACCATCTGACCCCCCTCTTTCACCCTGTATGATGCCATGTGTATGACAGTGCACCATCTGACCCCCCTCTTTCACCCTGTATAATGCCATGTGTATGACAGTGCACATGTCCGGTTCGCTGCCTTACCTGTTCCTCAGAGGCTAGAGGAGAAGGGGAGTGTGGGTGGGGGGTTATGAGAGTGGGGTGGGGTGGTGCGTGGGAGATGGGTTTTAATTACTAAGACGATGAATGATTATGCCATTAAAAGGGAACTTGAAAAAAACGCAGATCCTGAACATTATTTTTTTTCCGCCAAGGGGAAGTGATTAGGGATGTGGACTTAAGGAGTTACTTCCCGTGTAATTTTTTTTTTTCTTTTTTTGCAATAGGATCAGGACAACACGAAATGTTATCTTACATATCATTAGAGAGGTCGGGTTTTCCACGAAAACATTTACTCCATAGTTTTGTGATAGTCTTACTGAAAACGGGTCTGGAATCTACCTTTTGATCTGGATCGGCACCACGGATCTGCACCAAGATTTGTTGCATTTCTCCCTGATCAACATTCCATGTTTCCCTTCATATGTGGTCGAAGTCAGTCCGCAGTTTGTGCGTACTCGTGCTGACGGACACACAAACAAAACATAGTAAAACTTGATCTTCTTGGTGGAGTTAATGAGCGCGGAACAAAAAAAAAAGTAGTAGGGGGGGGGGGGGGGAACACCTGCGGGCTAAAACGGGGAACACCTGCGAGCTAAAAAGGGGGAACAACTGCGGGCTTAAAAGGGGAACAACTGCGGGCTAACAATTCCACCTTCATTATGACAATAGCGCAGCAAATGCCAAATAAAAAAGAAGGGGTGGGGCGGGGGTCAAGAAGCGAGAGTAGGGTGGGGGGTCGGGTACAGGCAGAACAGTTCAGGCGCAGGGTCATGCTACACCGTTGCGCACAGTGCCCTAGTGTGTGCAGTACACAGTGTGCAACCCGTAGGCAAGAAACATCAATCCCTTTAGTAGCCTCGAAGTCATGGCGTAGTCGCTCACGGCTTGTCAAATTCTAAGACACAAAGATAGGATTTCAGCTTTTGACAGGTAAGATTTTGTTGTTGTTGTTGTTTTGTTACATTAGAGGCAGGTTTGTCGCAAAACATTTAATTGAATATGTAGGATTGTTGCAAAAAAAATAAATAAATAAAAAAAAAAAAAATTAAGTGAACATGACTGCATACAAAACAACAAATTCGTTAGCTTCTAGAAACAATCAGCAATGAAATCGCGATGACTGTAACAACTGAGTGCGCTAATCACGTGTAACACACACATACAATAAATGACAAGTTTATAATTTTCTTAAACAAAAGGCCAAAAAAAAGACATTTTCCTTGGTGTTAGCGGAACCTCTTTGTGTCCCCAGGAGGAGCGAAGCGGCACTCGGCCTCTAATGCCATGACGTACGCTATACAGTCAGCCACATCTAAAGTTACTCAGTAACTGGGGCCCCGTCAGGGTTAGCTTACGCTGACCCAGAAATGACGAAAGCGTGCAGTTGTTAACTATGTGTGCAGTTGTCCTATGGTCACAATCGTTCGCAACTGTCCCATAGCCGGTGGTGTGAAGGTTGAGGGCGGGGTGAGAGATGAAGAAAAGGGCGATAGAGTGTAACTATTGAACGTTCACGAACAGCACTTTGAAAATATGCTGCTCCGTGGTGTGAACAGCACCCTATGTTTCGGCTGTCTAGCGCCGATTTTCGACCTGGGTGAGACTGATCAGTAAGGCGCAGCTGGTTGTGTTAGTCCCTAACCATAGTGTATAGTGAATGGTTGTGTTAGTCCCTAACCATAGTGTATAGCGAATGGTTGTGCTAGTCCATAACCATGGTGTGTGGTTGTGCTAGTCCCCTCCCATGGTGTGTGTAGTGAATAGTTGTGCTAGTCCCTACCCATGGTGTGTAGTGAATGGTTGCGTTAGTCCCCACCATGGTGTATGGTGAATGGTTGTGTTAGTCCTTACCATGGTGTATAGTGAATAGTTGTGTTAGTCTCTAACCATGCGGTTGCTGTGTTAGTCCCTACCCATGGTGTATAGTGAATGGTTGTGTTAATCCCTAACCATGGTGTGGTTGTGTTAGTCCCTACCCCCGGTCTATAGTGAATAGTCGTGTTAGTCCCTACCATGGTGTATAGTGAATGGTCGTGTTAGTCCCTACCATGGTGTATAGTGAATGGTCGTGTTAGTCCCTACCATGGTGTATAGTGAATGGTCGTGTTAGTCCTTACCATGGTGTATAGTGAATGGTCGTGTTAGTCCCTACCATGGTGTATAGTGAATGGTCGTCCCTACCATGGTGTATAGTGAATGGTTGTGTTAGTCCCTACCATGGTCTATAGTGAATATTTGTGTTAGTCCCTACCCATGGTGGATAGTGAATATTCGTGTTAGTCCCTACCCATGGTCTATAGTGAATGGTTGTGTTAGTCCCTACCCATGGTGTATAGTGAATGGTTGTGTTAGTCCCCACCCATGGGGGTATAGTGAATGGGTGTGTTAGTGCCCACCCATGGTGTATAGTGAATGGTTGTGCTAGTCCCTACCATGGTGTATAGTGAATGGTCGTGTTAGTCCCTACCATGGTGTATAGTGAATGGTCGTGTTAGTCCCTACCATGGTGTATAGTGAATGGTCGTGTTAGTCCCTACCATGGTGTATAGTGAATGGTCGTCCCTACCCATGGTGTATAGTGAATGGTTGTGTTAGTCCCTACCATGGTCTATAGTGAATATTTGTGTTAGTCCCTACCCATGGTGTATAGTGAATATTTGTGTTAGTACCTACCCATGGTCTATAGTGAATGGTTGTGTTAGTCCCTACCCATGGTGTATTGTGAATGGTTGTGTTAGTCCCCACCCATGGGGTATAGTGATGGGGTGTGT
>JADBJO010000305.1:217938-227938 GCA_016801955.1 Conus betulinus
GTTCATGCCGACAGAAGGTCCAGGCTATAACGACATGCACCTTTTAACAATGTCCACATCCATGTTGGTCAGAACTCGCGTCCATTTTCTGGTAAACGTAGACATACATGTGGTTTGGGACTTTTGGAATGTGCAAAGTACTGCTGGAAAAGAAAGAAAGAAAAATAGAAGAAGGGGAAGGAAGGAAGGAAGAAAGACAGAAAGGAGGAAAGAAAAAGAAAGAAGGATGGAAACAGTGAAAGAACGAAAGACACGGCCGTCACCAAGATTTAAGAAAATATGCATCTCTCTCTCTCTCTCTCTCTCCTCTCTCTCTCTCTCTCTCTCTCTCTCCATGTATGCGTGTATTATGTATGTATGTATGTATGTATCGATCTATCGATCTGCCTGTCCATCTACACATCCGACAACCCGTCCGTCCGTCCGTTTGTCTATTTATGTATATATGTATATATCTGTCTGTCTGTTTAATTGTATGTGTATCCATCTATCTTTTCATCCATCCATCTCCTCTCTCTCTCTCTCTCTCTCTCTCTCTCTCTCTCTCTCTCTCTCTCTCTCTCTCTCTCTGTGTTTTCTCGGTGACCCATCCGCCCAATCAACTTTATTGGACTGTACTGCAATGCAATGCATTAGAACTGTTTTACAACACTATACAATGCAATGCAATGCATTAGAAATATTTCACAACACTATACGCTGCAATGCAATGCAACAGAACTGTTTCATAACACTATACTCTGCAATGCAGCGCAGTAAAACTGTTTCACAACACTATATACAATGCAATGCAATGCAAGAGAACTGTTTCACAACACTATACAATGCAATGCAATACACATGCAATAGAACTGTTTCACAACACTATACAATGCAATACAATGCAATAGAACGGTTTCACAACACTATACAATGCAATGCAATGCAAGAGAACTGTTTCACAACACTATACAATGCAATGCAATACAATGCAATAGAACTGTTCACAACACTATGCAATGCAATACAATGCAATAGAACGGTTTCACAACACTATACAATGCAATACAATGCAATAGAACTGTTTCACAACACTATACAATGCAATGCAATACAATGCAATAGAACTGTTTCACAACACTATACAATGCAATACAGTGCAATAGAGCTGTTTCACAACACTGTACGATGCAATACAATAGAACTGTTTCACAACACTCTACAATGCAATACAATGCAGCAGAACTGTTTCAGAATAGTATACAATGCAATGCAAGACAGTGCCATAGAACTGTTTCACAACATCATACAATACAATATAATACAATAGAACTTTTTCACAACACTATACAATGCAATGCAACGCAATGCCATAGAACTGTCTCACAACAACACTATACAGTGCAATATAATACAAGAGAACTGTTTCACAACACTATACTATGCAATGTAACACAATGCAATAACATTGTTTCACATCACTATACAATGCACTGCAATACAGTGCAACAGAGCTGTTTTGACAACGCTATACAATGAAATGCAATACAGTGCGAACAGAGCTGTTTTGACAACGCTATACAATGAAATGCAATACAGTGCGATAGAGCTGTTTGACAACGCTATACAATGAAATGCAATACAGTGCGATAGAGCTGTTTGACAACGCTATGCAATGAAATGCAATACAGTGCGATAGAGCTGTTTGACAACGCTATACAATGAAATGCAATACAGTGCGATAGAGCTGTTTGACAACGCTATACAATGAAATGCAATACAGTGCGATAGAGCTGTTTTGACAACGCTACACAATGAAATGCAATACAGTGCGATAGAGCTGTTTGACACCACTATACAATGAAATGCAATACAGTGCGATAGAGCTGTTTGACAACGCTACACAATGAAATGCAATACAGTGCGATAGAGCTGTTTTTGACACCACTATACAATGAAATGCAATACAGTGCGATAGAGCTGTTTGACAACGCTATACAATGCACTGCAATACAATGCAATAGAACTGTTTCACAACACTATACAAAGCACTGCAATACAAAGCAACGGAACTGTTTCACAACTGTATACAATGCAATGCAATACAATGCAATAGAAAGGTGTGTCACAACACTACAGTCAGCGCAACACCACCCAATACTGTTACAGTTCCGACGATAACCCAACGCATGTTCTTGGAAGACACATCAGTACATGCCGGTCACTGGCCGAGGCGATCGATCGTCAAGAGCTGGTATAGTTACCTCCCTTTCAATGAGATCAGACAGACGGAGGTCGACTTTGGTCGTCAGATTCAAGCCTTGATTTGCAGCAGATGGTTTAGAATGCAGTCTTCATAATGATTCTTACAAAAGGACCCAAACAGGATACGTGTTCTATGACTGCCCGTGCTCTATGACCACAACGGAATCTCTCTCTCTCTCTCTCTCTCTCTCTCTCTCTCTCTCTCTCTCTCTCTTCACTGATTATTTATGGCTTTAGATCAGAGGTTGAGAACTATCGCAGAGCGTGGCCAAATCAAAATGCATAGAATATTCCGGAATGTTTGCGAACCGTAACGTACACCCAGTTCGAATATTCATGGAAAATTATTTTCGTAATTTTCCTCTTGAAGCTTCTTGGACTCCAGGAAAAGTTATTGGTCCATTCCTCTTCCAAACATTAACCTCAGTCCCACCCTCACCTTCCGCCCCCCAGAAGACAACAAGGTTCTGACAAACTTTAATAGTTACCTCTCTCTCTCTCGCTCGCTTGCTCGCTCGCTCGCTTAATCGCACGCTGACTCTCAATTTCCACGTCTCAGACGAACACCTGCCTTCTGTTCCTACTTCAGATTCGAACCCCAAACAAAAGAAAATTCTGCCCGGCTTCTTACTGTCTTAAACTCAGCGGGAGTTCCTCTAAGCCAGGGTTCCTCCTCTCTCCTATCTCTCGATTGCTCTCTCTCTCTCTCTCTCTCTCTCTCTCTCTCTCTCTCTCTCTCTCTCTCTCTCTCCTGCCTCCCGCTACCTCCTCCATTCACGGATGTGGGAGGACCACTTCAAGTGAAGGGTAGAAATTAGACCTAACAGGTGCCCCTCCCCCACCATCATCCCCCCTCCCCCCCACCCCTCCCCTCGCCCCAGAAAGGGATCGGACATGTCCGAACTTTCACAAACACCCCTTCTTGCCCACCGTTGGTCGGAGGCACTAAAATTGAAACACAATGCTTCTCTGAGGGAGGTGGGGATTGGGGAAGTAGGGGTGAGGGGTGAGGGAGGGGGGTGGGATGAGGGAGTGGGGGGGGGGGGGGGGGGGGGGGGGGTCAATAGCAGACGGTCCGTGTCTAGGTGGGCGTAATCTTTTGGTGGAGATGTTCCGTGAGAGACAACCACGGGCTGGCTAGGACTCCTCCCTGTTTGAAGCGATTGCAGGTTGACTTGACCGCGTCCAATGAGTAGATCGTGACACGACAGGTGTTTTTCACTGTTTGCATAAATACTAAAAAAGACATGTTTAAGCGGTTTACGCTCAGATAGGTTTACAATGTATGGAAATGGTAAACGCTTGAGAATCCAGGGAAAGGAGATCCCGTGACCTCATCACTGGAGTTCCTCTCCCCCAGCATGTTATCAATCGAAGACAAGACAGCCACTGCTTACAGAGGTCAGGATGCCAAGAACGCACGCGCTACGAGCAGTGCCAACTCTCTTCTCTCCCGTCCAGACAGACAGACAGACAGACACGCATTCACGCTCGAACGCACGCATGCACGCACGCACGCACATACACACGCGCGCACGTACACGCACGCAAACACACACACACTCACACACACACACTCGCGCGCGCGCACGCACACACACACACACACCCACACACACACACACACACACACACACACACACACACACACACACACAAGCTTGCACGCACACACGCTCGGGCGCGCGCGCGCGCGCACACACCACACACACACACACACACACACACACACACACACACACACACACACACACACACACACACACTATTTGAATGTAGACTGCTTACCCGAAATGTGTACATAGTATACATAGTTTGTGATCTGACGAAATCATGCCCCCCCCCTCCCCCCCGGCCCCTTTCCCCCGCCCCCTCTCCCCGTGCCCAGCTTACTTCCTTATCATCCTTTCTTTTCGTTTTGCTTTTCTACCCTTCGCTAGCTGCTTTCGGTCGCTGTTGGACTCCTTTTCTTTTAATCCTTGGTGAAGAGAATACCACAGAATTATAGACTGTGGTGTATATCTCCATTTGATGCCGAGGGAGCAGAGACACACAATCAGCTTTGCTTCCCTGATGACTCCGATCCAATGGACGAAAGGCCTCGGAGCAGACCGATAGGAATGGTTCTGTCTTCAAGATGGATTACAGTGGTTCCCATATGCAGCTAGTGAGGGGTTTCATATTTAAAGTATATTTTCCTGACTTTTCGCTCTCATTTTCTTTTTTCCCCTTGTTCCCTCTGCTCGCCCCCCCTCTGCCCCCCCCCCCCCCCCCCCCCCCCCCCCCCCCCCCCCCCCCGTTTTTTTTTTTTTTTTTTTTTTTTTTTTTTTTTTTTTTTTTTTTTTTTTTTTTTTTTTAACCATTGCCAAGGTATTAATGTAATGATTGTGGAATTGTTAGCCTACGTTTGTTTTCGTCCACTACTAAATTGTTCAACTATATATACGTGTGTGTGTGTGTGTGTGTGTGTCTGTCTGTCTGTGTGTCTCTCTCTCTCTCTCTCTCTCTCTCTCTCTCTCTCTCTCTCTCTCTCTCTCTCTCTCTGGTATTAATTTCCACACCACTCCCTACATAACCACACCTAGGTTAGTTCTGCGCTCCAGTTCCATGCAGAACTGTCAGTATCAGGTGTCCGTCAGGCGTGCCACCAGACATCAGTGCCTGGATGTGAATAATGGTCCTTCACCAATCAATTACCGTACCGTATAGTAATCACACTGCATCCTAACCCCATTCCTCTAACAAACCACTTAACGGGTGCAGAAAGAGATATAAAACTCAGGAAGAAAAAACGGAAAGGAAGAAAACGGAAAAGAAACTAAAGGAGAAAGAAAGAAAGGATACAAAAGAATGAAAGAAAGAAAAAAAAAGAACGAAAGAAAAGGAGAAAAGGGAAAAAAAGAATGCAAACATTTATAAATACTGGAAGAAAAATAAAGAAAGAAGGAAAGAAAAAAAGGAAAAGAACAAGAGAAAAAAGAGAAAGAATTAAAGAAAGAAAGAAAAAGGGGAGAAAAAAAATGTAAAAACATTCATAATGCATGAAGAAAAGGGAAAGAAGAAAGGAAGAAAAAAAAGAAACACAAGAAAAGTGTAAAAAAAAAAAAAAAAGAAAAAAAAAGACCGAACGAAAGAAAGGAAGAAAGAAAAAGAAAGGAAAGAAAGAAAGAAAAAAAAAAAAAAAAGGAAAAAAACCACGTAAACATTCTCACGGAAACAATGATCCAGGAGGATTTATCGTTCTTTGATTAAGCTGTGCCGGCGTTAGCTCCCTTTTTTGTGTCACTCTGCACTTCGCTTGACCTTTCGCGCTCCTGGGGGGGGGTTCACTCGTTAAGTGCTCACTCGTTAATGCTCATTTGTGCTATCTACCTGCTCTTTGTCCGCCATTAACTCTCTCTCTCTCTCTCTCTCTCTCTCTCTCTCTCTCTCTCTCTCTCTCTCTCTCTCTCTCTCTCTCTCTCTCTCTCTCTCTATCACACAGAGAGGCTTGACTTGTTCATCCGTTGTGTAAAAATGCTTGTGAAAATCAGTTTTCAAAAACGACGTAACTGAGTGCAGAAAAATAAAGCAAATTTTGAAAAAGAAAAGAAACGATATTAGTTCCACCACACGATACAGACAAACAGATTACAGGACAGGTTTTGTCCGTTTCTTTTGTGAAAATTTGTGAAAATAGGTTCTTTTTAAGCTCTGCTGTGTTCGCACCCGCCCCGAACCACGTCAGAAACCCCGTGATCCCACCACATTTGATAGGCATCCTTTTGGGGCCGGAATCGCTTAGTTGGTAGTGCACCGGACTCGTGATCCTGGGCTTGCGGGTTCGAATTTCGGTATAGGAGGATTTTTCCCTCGGAGTTAACATTGGTTCTGACTCCATTCCCCATTACAGTCCTTCGAATGAGACTGTAAACCGAGGTTCCGTGTGTGAACGCACGCACAACATCTTGCACACACGTAAAATCCATCACCAACTTTTGGAAGAGAAGGCCAGCTTGGCCATTGGTATGGATGACACGTTACACATAGCATGCACCTTCCCCGAAGATGGAGTATGGCCGCCTTAATGGCGGGATAAAAAAAAAAACCTCTCATACACACAAAACTCCACTGCCTGTCTATACAGGGAGTGTCCGCAGGTGTATCAGCCTGCGTACGCAGAAAGAAAGAAAGATAGGCATTCTTTGGTATCCATCACACTTGTTTCACTTGTGCGTTCTGCTAGACATGATGGTTTTGTTCTAGTCCAATGCCATAGATAAGAAAAGGGGTTAACGCGCTTTTAATCACTGCGCCGATTGGATTGGTTTTCTGCTTCTTTATTTTCATGTCTTGTACAATTTATGGCATTCGAATGACTGCATGTGTACGATCCCCACTCCTCTCTTTTGTCATTCTGTCGCTGTCTGTCTTTTTGTCTGTCTGTCTGTCTGTCTGTCTCTTTCTCTCTGTCTGTCTGTCTGTCTCTCCCTCTCTCTCTGTCTGTCTGTGTCTGTGTCTGTCTGTCTGTCTGTCTGTCTGTCTCTCTCTCTCTCTCTCTCTCTCTCTCTCTCTCTCTCTCTCTCTCTCTCTCTCTCTCTCTCTCTCTCTCAGAATCTTTGGCATTTGGGCGGTTCTGAAATGAAAGTAGTCAACACATACAAATATTCAGGACTATATTTTTCTACAAAATTGAGTCTCTCATCCTCTTGCGGTGACCTAGCTGCACGGGGTAAAAGGACGGTTACTGGTATATTAACATTATTTATCATCATGACAGCTAATGTACTGATTTTGTTTGTTTGTTGTTTGTTTGTTTGTTTGTTGGGGGGGGGGGGGGGGGGGGGGGGGTAAAGTTTTCGATGCTAGAGTGCAGCCAGTATGGGTCAGAAAATTTGGGGTCTTGAAGAAACTATAAAATACATAGAAAAAGTACATCTGTTTGCATTTAAACGTATCTAGGTGTCACAGAAAGAACTGCTAATGCGATGAATTATGGAGATACTGGTAGATTCCCATTGCCTGTGAATGCATACACTAGATCAATTAAATACTGGATCAAACTGACACGGATGAATGAAAATCGCCTCCCCTACAAAGCGTACCTGATGTTACTTAATTTAGATGAGAAAGGTTTAAAAAAAAAAAACAAAAACACACCAGGGTAACAAACATTCGCATAGTTTGTTTAAATTTGGATTTGGATATGTGTGGGAAAATAAAAGTGTTGAATCAGTTGACCATTTCATAAACTGGTTTAGACAAAGACTGATAGGTTGTTCCTGGCAGAAGTGGGACAGTCGGATTTGTTCAAGCGAAAGATTTACAATGCATAGATCATTCAAAACGAATCACATCCAGGAACTGCAGTTTGCAGTTGACACAAACAGACATATAAAGCGAGCACCTGTTGAATTCTGGTTTGGAGAGAGTAATACTAAGTCGCATTCATTTCAATATAAAAATCGTATTATAGAGATGTAGAATTAATCTATCCCTGTGTAAAAAAAATAACCGAGAAGATGAAATCCATTTTAGTTTGTGTTGTCCGTTCTTTAGTGATCTTCGACGTGATCTCATGCCACTCAAATACAACAGAGAGCAAAATGCTTTTAGACATACATCGTTAATGTCTTTAAAGAATCCAAAATAGTAAAAACAGTTTGCAATATTTCTTTACCTAGCCTTTAAACGTAGAGATGCAAATGTGAACGAGTAGAGTTGCTGGAATAAAGATGACTGACTAAATGATGGTAGGATATCCGAGTATGATTTATAACTTTGTATCTCCTTTGTTCTGAGCTTGTCTATGTTGTTTGCCTCTTTGCAATACAAATTGTGTATGCTTGTTTCTTTTATATTTTCTTGTTTAAATGTCTTTGACTAATGTATTATTATTGTTCAAACATTTGTTAAGGCCTAGATGCTAAACGAATAAACTGTTCGTCTTCTTCCTCTCTCTCTCTCTCTCTCTCTCTCTCTCTCTCTCTCTCTCTCTCTCTCTCTCTCTGTTGTTGTTTACGACACGGAAAAGTTATCAAATCAATTGGTTTACTTTATTGTCAAAAGACTGACGTCTAAACTTAATGTATCACCTGTTTTGCTGTTCTCTAATGTCTGTTCTTTGCTATCTGCCGTGCGTATTCTGCTGGATTATTTTTTTCGTATGTTTAGATGTTGTTTCAATGGACATTATGCTTGTGAGTGTTACATTTCAAATATTATTGTCAATATGCATTCGCTCATCTTTCCATTTACGCATATTCGTGGCTGCAGTAGAATTAAGTTTTCCTTGACGCTGATTTTGGTGTTACATTTATTACATGCGATCGCTGTAGTTCATTCCGTTTGAGAAACATACTTTAAGCTGCCACGGCGCAATGGTTAGCGTCGCGGATTCTGGACTGGAAGATCGTGAATGGTTCGAATTCCATTAGTCATTTATTTGTGGCATTTTTCGGCTTCTGCGTCCTCCTACCCAGAGCTGTGTTTGCTTTGGGTTCAACTGAAAGGCCTGAAAAACACACAGTTGCATTTCAACCACTTAATGTATGCATCTATGACAGTGCCGTTCGAATTTTTCTGGTGCACTGCAGGGGTTGTATCTCTCGGGCCTGGTTGACGCCAGGACATATCATATTAGGAAACAGCCCTGTCAATGATCTCAAAGCAGATTGGAAGTCCATGGTATCGATTTCATCATCCCCATCTTCGTCGATCAGCTTGAAAATGTCCCAACTCTTATACTACTTCATGCCATATTCTCATAGTAACCATGGTGTTTATTTCCTTTCCACGTCCACGACCTTAGTTCTTCTTCTTCTGCGTACGCAGGCTGATACTCCTGCGGACACTCCCTGTATAGACCGGTAAGGATTACCCATCTACCCAACAAACGGAGTGGAGCTTTGCGTGTATGACCGTTTTTTTTAATCCTGGCATTAAGGCAGCCATACTCTAACTTCGGGTAAGGTACATGCTATGTGTAACATGTCATCCATACCAACGGCCACACTGGCCTTCTCTTCCGAAAGTTGGTGATAGGTTTTTACGTGTGTGCAAGATGTTATGCGTGCGTTGACACACGAAATCTCGGTTTATAGTCTCATTCGAAGGATTGTATAGGAAATGGAGTCAGAGCCAATGTTAATAAACTCCGAGGAAAAAATCATCCTGTATACCGAAACGGCCCGGCGGAGATTCGAATCCGCAATCCCAGGATCACCAAGATTACGAGTCCGGCGCTCTACCACAGAGCTATTCCGGCCCCCATGACCTTGGTGAGTTCGTATCAAATTGGCTGGTATCGGCACAAGTTCATGAGTAATTTGTCGTTGGATGGACATGATGGCGCCTTCCCGAGAAGGGCATTTACTCACGCTGGTTCCATGACTAAGCCGGTATTGTTGTCGGTAGAGGGCTTTGCAGGTGATGTCCTGTGTGTGCTAGATACCCAAGTGACTCGGCAGCAGTGCTGTGTCTCCTCTAGTGGGTTGCCTCTCGACAACTTGACAGTGGCCAAATGTGTGAAAGGTGACAAAGGGGAACAAAACCCGACTTCAAATATGCAGCCAGTACTCAGAACTTTTCTGTTTCTCCCGTCGTCTCTCTCTTTTTTTTTCTTTTTTTTTTTTTCTCTCTGCAATGTAAATCTAATACTGTTTATGTTTATAAAAATGTGTGTTCAAATGTGTACGATGTTCAGCAATGATGAAACAATACGTCAGCGTATAATCATATACAACCGTCGATATCAAACTACCTACCGGTCCGTATT
>JADBJO010000305.1:245438-255438 GCA_016801955.1 Conus betulinus
GTGTGTGTGTGTGTGTGTGTGTGTGTGTGTGTGTGTGTGTGTCGCAACAACTCACACAAAAAAAAACCGCGCGCACGGACGCACTCACACGCACGCACGCACACACGCAGAATTAATTTGAAGGGTAGGAAAGTACTGTTATTGACAGGTGAAGAGGGTTGTTTTAAGAGACGCCTTGAAGGAAGACAGTGAGTTTGAACTACGCAAAGCTGTTGGGAGTGTATTCTAGAAACCGGACTCTGGAAAGAAAAAGAGCGATCGTCATAGGTTTTAGCTCGAAATCGGGGGATTTTGAGCAGAGTGTTGTCGGTGGAAGATCACTTCAGTTTAGTGGTTTATTTGATGTCTTTTCATACTCAGATGATACTAGACAATCAAAACAAACAAACAACAAACAAAAAAAACTCAACACTCAACTTATCATCCATATTAGTAGGCCTACTATCCAACCTACATCTGATACATGCATATTTACATAAGTGAAACGCCCTACTGGTACACAAAAGTTTTGATCTCTTTAAACAAAATTTTGCATCCTGTGACTGCGAAATAACCGTGGCAAATTCAGCAACATATGGACCATATAAGACAGTATTGACATTATCAAAGTTATTCACCTCAGTACATTTCACTTGATAGAGCGAGGTCAACACTGAGCATTCAAACGAAAGATGATGCACAGAAATGTTTTCTCTGCAGACATAAGTGATAATACCACGAGAATATTTAGTGTTCCATGTATTCAGCCCGTAGAATTTCTGAACGCAACTGAAAAAATCCTCTGAATCATATATTGACAATGATCTGCCACTAGCACACAACCTGCACGCATCCACTCATCCGCTATGTACTCTGTTCATTCTCCCCCCACCCACCACCACCCACCACCACCCCCGGCCCCAGCTCCCCCTCCGTTGGTTAAGTGGCAATATTGGGGGCGGGAGGGGGGTGGGATCCCTATGAAACTACATCTTTGAAATAATCTAACACACAACGTGTATGCATCTAGTCATCTACTATCTATTCCCTCCCTTCCTCCCATCCCCCCCCCCCCTCCTCCCTCCCCCGGCCGTCTGCACCCCTGCCTCCCGTCCTCATCCCCCGTCTGTCCCCTATCCCCACCGTCTACCCCACCCACCCCCACCCCCATAGTCCCACCTTCCCTCTCTCCGTTGTCTGCCTCTCCCCGTGGGGGAGAAGGGGGGGGGGGGGGGGGGGGGGGGGGGCGGGGGGGGGGGAACCAACAACCAAAAACGATAGGGGCATGGAGGGTGACGGATGTGGAGGGGAGGGTGGGGGCAGTGGCAGGGGTAGGACAGACCCGTGGTCCAGGATTGCTTTTTTACCCCCTCCCTCCCTCCCCAACCCCCCTTCCTTCGATCCGGTAACACCTGTGGACCCTTTTTATGGCTGTCCACGTGAGGGACCAGGGTCTCGTGGTGTTGCTAATTACGCCTGACACGCCGGAGTGATTGCTCACCTGGCCGGGACGATATATGTGCACACATACCTGACTTTTGACCTGTCAGACTGACGTTTGGGGACGGATTTTTTTCTTTTTTTTTTTTTTTTTTTTTTTTTTTTTTTTTTTTTTTTTTTCTTTCTTTTTTTTTTTTTTTTTTTTTTGTTTTTCTGTTTCGGGACAGCATTTGGGGGTATATAGATTACTCATATTTTGGGGACAGAGACCTGACATTGGCTCACACACACAGACGCAGACATACGCAGACACAGACAGACATACCGGCACACACACACACACACACACACACACACACACACGCACGCACACACACACACACACACACACACACACACACACACACACACACACACACACACACACACACGCACGCACGCACACACGCACGCACACACACACACACACACACACACAACACACACACACACACACACACACACACACACACACACACACACGCACGCACACGCACGTACGTGCACGCACAGAGAGAGAGAGAGAGAGAGAGAGAGAGAGAGAGAGAGAGAGAAGGCGTGCAAAGACAAAACAAGCAATGGGGGAAAATGTATTTCAATTCTTCGAGCGTCTGCTCTTCTAGAAGGACGACAGACTGTAGATTTTACGTCAAAAGTGGAGTGACGTCATTGGGTCGATCTGAAAAGAGAAATCGCGTCTTGACATTGTTTGTCTTTCTACAGTTTGGGCGATCATCATGCTCGTTGTGTCAGTGAGTGGCTATCAGATCTGTGTTCGTGTGTGTGTGTGTGTATGTGTGTGTGTGTGTGTGTGTGTGTGTGTGATTCCAGGGACAAGTAACTGAGCACCATATATATATATATATATATATATATATATATATATATATATATATTTTTTTGTGTGTGTGTGTGTGTGTGTGTGTAGACGCTGTTTCCACAGGGGAGTTCCCAGGACAACTAAGCGCGTGACGATTGCACGTGCCAACTAGGACTACTGCCGAAAAGTGAAAAAAAAAAAAAAAAGAGACAAGACAGCCTTTTCGCAAAAATTGGGGGGGGGGGGGGGGGGGGGGGGGGGGGGGGGGGGATGAAAGAAAAAACAAAGAAGAAACAGAGAGAGGCGGGGGAGGTAGGTAATTTATTATTTTAGAATTCGTCCTTCAGACAGACGCAACGTCTACAACACGTTCGAATTTCGAGACGAATGCAGTGTCGATTTCGGTTTCCAAAAGTTGGAAAAAACAACAACAACAACAACAACAACAACCAAAACTTCTTAACATTGCATAATTGGATAAAACGCTACACAGGAAAGCTGTGTCTTTCACCCCAAAACGAGTTTCTTAGACGGAGGAGTGTGGGAGGCGAGATGAGTACAGATACGGGCCCATGACAAAAATTCAAATCACCGATATGACAGCTCCTTCAAGCTGTTCTCTCTGTTCGAAGGCCAGCATTTCGATCGTTTTCTGTACCAATCAGAGAACAGTCCTAATTTTCGTGCACCAATGACAGGACGTTACCAACTATCGGCCATTTTCCCTCGCTATGTAGATGAGTTCCAAGACAGGTTTTAACGATCTCTCGCCTTTACCTAGCTCCGCTGGCTACTAGGGGTATGGTATTTAGAAAACGCTGATACTCGCCAAGAAAGCGATAATTTTACCTCATCTCTGTGAAACGTCACGCTGTTCGCTTGTTTTGGGGAAGGTATAGATTGAAAACAACATAGTGTTAGAAAGGAGGGTATTGTTTCAGCATAAATTGTATCATCATTTATAAATAAAGAAAAAATTAAAAAAAAAAAAAAAGAAAAAGAAAGAAAAAAGCAAATTCTGCACAATAAGTTCGCCTTTTTCTGCCAGTTTCTTCAACTGTACCCTGATATGATTTTTCTTTCACTGTCGTCCATGTTTGTCTGCCTTTGTGGCTCAATCAATCATCCCTTCACTCATTTTTCTCCATTTACAATTTATAACGTGCCAGCATCCGTGTCGTTCCATGTTACCATGGAAATGACGTGACAGAACAGACTGTAAATAACTTACAAGTTGGCAGTGAAATTGTTCACCTTCGCAAGAACTGTGAACGCAATTAAAGGCTGTCCACAACAACTAGCATGAGGAGTTTGTGTGGTCCGTTAGCCCATACGAATATGTGACTGGGTGCACTCAAAAGCTCAAACGTTCAGTTTGTTCGTCGTTGCTTGTTTCTGTTCACACACACACACACACACACACACACACACACACACACACACATTGTGTTCGCTTACGCTGCAACGTTTCCAATTGTTGGAATGGACCAATACTTCTGTGTGTTTTTGTGTGTTTGTATGAGTTTTCAGGATCACGTCTAAGGCATTCTTGAACGCTTCGTCTAAACATCAGTACAGTATTGTCCAATACTTCAAGATTTCAAGAAAGAATCTCTCAGATATTGCTCTCAAGTGCGTTCATTAAGGAGGGTGTGGGGGGTGGGGGGGGTGTGTGTGTGTGTGTGTGCGTGTGTGTGTGTGTGCGTGTGTAATAAATTGATTGTGACACTGTTTTCGTCGTTTTATATTGAAACGATAATTTCCTGCAGGATTTCTGCTGAACTGATTTAAAGGCAGAATTTGTTTTTCGACAGTTCTGCTTCTAATGTTTGCTCAAACATGAATCATGATAGCCTCATAATAATGGCTCTCGCGTCGCATTTCAGCAAAATGTATTTCAATGAACATTTGTCATTTCTGTCCAAAGGACCAAAGTTTCACTTATCACATTGTAGGTCGCGCCGAAGTTAAGCATCAACGCTCCTCTCTCTCTCTCTCTCTCTCAGAAAAGTTCTCTCCTCTCTCTCTGGTCCCCTCCTTGGTCGACGTGAGTGGTAGTAGCATAGAAACAGCAGAAGGAAAACGAGGAGTAGTCGTGCCGTAAAGTATTCATAGTAATGTTAGCGCCGTTTAGTACCGTAATACATGGGCTTTCAAGCTCCAGGCAGAAACCGGTCGTCATAAATCTTACAGCAGAGGTCATGTACTATAAAATTCGCGCGCGCACATATGAGTGTGTACGCGAGCGCGCGCTCTGTGTGTGTGTGTGTGTGCGCGCGCGCGCGCGTGCTGTGTGTGTACGTGTGTGTGTGTGTGCGCGCGCGCGTGCGCACGCGCGCGGCGTGTGCGTGTGTCACGTGCACACTTCAGCCTGTCAGCGCATAGAAGGGTGTCATCCGCTGTATCGTGTCCAAATAGTATGACGTTCGCTTATAATTATGACTTTCGTTTTTCAGTAAGCAGCACCCCGCTGAGGTAGGGCATAGGAACAAAATGCTGAGATGAAATTAAGCAAATCACAACAGAGGCGGTTTGCCTATTGGGCTCACATGTGACGAGTGCATGCGACAGCGGAAGGAGGGCACGGGGAGGGCCCCAGGGAGAATGGGGAAGATCCCTCGTGGGCGGCTGGGAGCTCTTTCATGAGAAACAGCTCCTCCGCCTGGCGACAGTTCTGTGCATGTGACTCCTCTTTTCTTCTGTTCTCTTCTGTCACTTTCTTTTTGACTCGTCTTCTTTTTCTTCTTTTTTTTTTTTTTTCGGTTGTTTGTTTGTTGTTTTTTTCTGCCTTTGTGCACCAGTCTGCTGCCTTTCGCTCTCAAAAATTCTTTGTGAATTTTGTTCCTCCTAATAGGTGTTTTTTTTTTTTTTTTTTTTTTTTTTTGTTTTTTTTTTTTGTTATGTTTTTTTTTGCGAGTAGGTTGTGAATTTTGTATACTCTTTCCAAGATGACACTAACTGCCCTTTCTGCTGCATCTAAGCTATTTACACGTTTGTCCTGGCTTAAAAAAAAAAAAAAAAAAAAAAAAAAAAAAAGAGACACTATTTCTTGTGGTTTCAATCTCTTTCTTTTTTTTCCCCTCATTTCCGATTATTATTTTTTTTTTAAATCTGTGGGTGCTAAATGAAGGGTAAAGTCCCAGGCTGTCAGCGCAACCTAGTTTTATATGCCGCAAGATGTCAATTGTAAAGTAACCATGTTTGTTGCTTGTTTCATTTTTCAGGATTTAATTTTTCCTAAAAAAAAAAAAAAATCTGACATGCATAAGATGTCACTTTATTTTCCTGTATGGGTTGGCAGCCATAAAAGACTGCGTGTGGTCGGCTATAATGATTTTTTAAAGAAAAATGAAAACCAAAATTAAGGGGGGGAAGGAGAGTGGTGTGTAGATATAATTCCAACACCACCTGATGTTGAGCGAAGAAAAGTGTAGTCCAGTATGGCAGCCTTGAGAGACATAGCAAGTTTCTTACATATTAGAATATGAATTGACCTTTTTTTTTTTTCGATGCCCTGTAGCCAAACACACCTCCTCCACCCCCTTTTTCTTTCCTTAACACCCCTTCTCCCTCCGCCGCCGTCTGTCCTCTCAAGCCCACTAACCCCGGGTCCTTTTCCCAATCCACCCTCCCACTGACCTTCCCCCCTCCCCAACCCTTGCCCATCCTGTCCTCTGTAGCCCCAAGTCTTAGCACCGCTCTGAAATATGAAATGGCCACGCGCAGTGAGGTGAAAAGGTCGCCCCAGATTATCAGACCCTTTGCTGAGAGGAGAGGGATTTGGGAGGCAGGAAGGAGGAGGGGGAGGGGGAGGGGGGGGGGGATTGGAGGGAGAGATGAGCCAAGGGGGAGGAGGGGGGGGGGGGGGGGGGGGGGGGGCCGCAGGGTCCTTAAGAAAAAGCTGGTCAAGGCAAGTCGTGTTCTCAAGGGCGACAACTTGCTTGTGTCGTCTGCTGGCGCGGAGAGTGGCAGGTCGCCATTCGTTATTCAGAATGTGCATCATCGGCGTCGCATAATGATATTTTGACGCCACATGCATCATCTTTTATCGCGTATAAGTTGTCTACCATGGTTGTCTTTTTAGTAATACGTTGATTTATATCCTCGCCTCTGCTTCGTAAAAAATGGCATGAAACGGTCTGACCTTGACAGAATGAACCTTAGCAGCTCTGAAACGATGCTGACGTAGAAATAGCATCAAACGGTTTGACCTTGACAGAATGAAACGCAACGTTAAAAAAAAAAAGGAATACTTGCGTAGAAATGGCGTGTTAGATGTCTCACCTTGACGGAATGAAGCTTAACAGTTTTTTTCTAAACAAAACTTGCAAACAATACCATTTAATAATCGTTTTTACCAGTGTATAAAGCGATGTAACTGTGTGTGATCACAATTTCTAAGAAAATGTCAGTTTTGTGATATTAGAAAATTGCTGAAATTGTAAACCGTAGATTTACGCCCGTTGTTATTCGGTAACATCGTGCATGGAATAGCTGGAAAGATCTCAACAACATTTATCATTCTGCGAAGTTTCATTACGCTAAAAGGCTATCAAACTTTGTCCTACAAGTAAACCCACTTACAGATAACTTATGACGATAATGTTTATTTGTATGCCATATTCGAGGTGTAATATAGCCAGGAATATCGGATAATATAAAATCCTGACAGTTTCATTATCTTATCTGAGGATTATCTTTTGATTTGACAACGCTAGATTCGTGCAATGCACACATATACAGCGACAGAAAAAACGCAATTTGCGGAATTCAAACGTATATACAGCAATGAAATGTAAACAGAATATCAACAGCTGCAACATAGTATTTAAATTTGTTTCGCATGGGACAAGGAGAAGCATATTTCGAAGTATATGTTTGTCCCGCACGAACTCATATGCTTGTTTCAAACTTGGTTTGTTGAGTACAGTGTTGATTATCATTCCTTTGTGGATCTTTTCTTTTTTGTTTCTGTCATTTTTTTTCTTGCTTTTTATGTCTTTTTCTTATTTACGCCATTTGAACATGATGTCTGTAACACACGCAAAGGCGTATGCGAATGCCATGAATCGCCAATGTAAAATCTGAAGACTATCAAGCAGAATAAACCTCTTCTGTTTATTTCAGAACTGCCGATGGCGAAACCTGGAGATTCAAACCATGGTCAAAGGCCGTCAGCGTGCCACGCACTTTGGAGTCTGTCGGAGGTAAGGCATACATTAATGTCTTGAACATTTGCAATTCTGTAACTTCTGACTCTGTTCCACTGTAGCGTTGGGTCTCTCCTGTTCTTGCTTCCTTTCTGAGATCTCAAGTTTGATATGTTGATGAACGTTATTGCGTGTTGTCTTCTTAGCACAAGAAATTCGCGTAAATTTTGTGCTTTTTATAGTCTACAATCTGCAGCCGACTTTGGTCTCACCCGACTGACTAAAATGGAACTAGCAGGTCAATCGACCGACCAAAATGGAACTAGCAGGTCAATCAACTGACCAAAATGGAGCTAACAGGTCAATCGACCGACCACAGTGGAACTAGCAGGTCAATCGACTGACCAAAATGGATCTAGCAGGTCAATCAACTGACCAAAATGGAACTAGCAGGTCAATCGAATGACCAAAATGGAACTAGCAGGTCAATCGACCGACCAAAATGGAACTAGCAGGTCAATCGACCGACCAAAGTGGAACTAGCAGGTCAATCGACTGACCAAACTGGACCGACCAAAATGGAACTAGCAGGTCAATCGACCGACCAGTATGGAACTAGCATGTCAACCGACTGTCCAAAATGGAACTAGCAGGTCAATCGACTGACCAAAATGGAACTAGCAGGTCAATCGGGAGAGAGCGCAGACACCAGTCATCGTCGAACAGCTGTCTGATCATCAATCCGCACCAAATCTTCCTAAGTTGGGAATAAGAATACATCCCGTAAATTGATTTTTTTTCCTGACAGATCCACTAACTTCGTTTTCAGAAATTTACAAAACGGTCGAAAAATGGACCATTTCTCACAATGTTTAGGAAAGTGAAAAAAAAAAACACCTCTAGATTCTCCATTTGATTTGGAATCCGCACCAAAATGAAGTGGGGTTTTTTTTTTTCTCGGGCTTCATTCAACCTTTCCACCAAACTTCCGTAAAATCAGTTCAGTAGTTTCTTCTGCGTCATCTGGATAGACAGACAGATAAAGAAACAGACGTTTGTCAAATAACTAGACAGACCGATAAAGAAACAGACGTTTGTCAAATAACTAATATGTGACTGTAGCATTGCTGATGAACAAAACCACTCAGTGAACATACACTCAAGATAGACTACAGCACTGTTGACGGGCAAATTAATTGTGATTATGGCATTCCTGTAAAAAAAATGTGCTCACACAGCATTGCTAATGACTGAACCACTTTGTAACCATAGCAGTTCCGATCAGTTATCACTCTGTGACCAGAGAGTTGGTGATCAGTCAACTGATGCATGATTATAGCATTGGTGATCAGTTCATTACTCCGTGGCCGTAGTATTGCCGATCGATTAGCTTCTCTAGCACTGCTGATCGATCACCCACTATCGCTGATGCACAATCACTCTATGACCATGACACTGATGTTCAGTTAACTGCTATTTAACCATAGCGTCGCTGATCACATGACTACCGCGTGACCGTAGCATTGCCTGATGAATTAAATGCTTTGTGACCGTGACATTGCCGATGAATTAACTGCTTTGTGACCGTAGCATTGCCGATGAATTAAATGCTTTGTGACCGTAGCATTGCCGATGAATTAATTGCTTTGTGACCGTAGCATTGCCGATGAATTAACTGCTTTGTCACCGTAGCATTGCTGGTGAATTAACTGCTTTGTGACCGTGACATTGCTCATGAATTAACTTCGATGTGATCATATATTGCTGATCAATAAACTATTATTTGATCAAATCATCGTAGTTCAATAAACTACTACGTGATCATGGTGGAAAAAAGGTCACAGTCGCAGGGGAAGTCACAATGACCTTGGCAGTGGTAATCACATGAATAATGAAGCGGGGAAATTCCGTGTGTCCTGTCTTGGAGTCTCGCGTAGGCAAGGTTTGTCCCCCCCCCATCAGTTTCCCGCCGAGCGCGCAGGATCAAAGAAGTCAAGGGGGGGAAAACAGTATTGTCCCTTATCACTTCCGCTACTCAAATTGAAGGCACTGGCCTCTTCTTGTTGGTTTGATTGGCTCTGTGTCTGCCTCCTGTTCATTGGTTGGCTATAATTATTATTCTCTACATGTCCCGGATGATAGTGTTAAACTATCGAGTTCGAAGTAAACACACACGCTTCACGGCTTTGCGGGCAAAGCCTACATGCAGGCTGCCGGCCGCCCTCGCTGAATAATGGACCATAAGGAGCTGGCGTGTGCTGTTACCTGAGAGGGCGGCTCAGCAAACCGAACAGTTCTCTCGCCCGGAAGGGGCTGTTACCTGCACGAATGAATAGCAGTCGGACAAACAAGGCGAACAGTGAGGAAAACGAGAAGAGTTACCGTTCGTTTCTCCCCCCTACTTTTTTTTTTGGCAGAATGAAATACCTGTCGGAACGTGTTACTCAGTTTATGATGACTGTGAACGTTTTTGACTGCGGAACATATTCAGGGGGAGGAAAAAAATCCTACCTGGTCTCCTGAACACAACTATTACCTTGTTTATGTTAAAAGATGAAACGGATTTTGAGCG
>JADBJO010000305.1:262938-265438 GCA_016801955.1 Conus betulinus
ATTGATAACCATGGCCCGGTGGCCCAGAACATCAACATGGTCCTGGGGGACATTAACATGGTCCTGTGGGACATCATGGTCCAGTGGGACAGCCACAGGGTCATGTGGGACATTAACATGGTCCTGTGGGACATTTCACATGGTCCTGTGGGACATTTTACATGGTCATGTGGGACATCATCGTGGTCCTGTGGGACATTAACATGGCCCTGTAGGACATCGACGTGGTCCTGTAGGACTTTCAAATGGTCCTGCGGGACATCGACGTGGTCCTGTGGGACATCGACATGGTCCTGTGGGACATCGACATGGTCCTGTGGGACATTATGTGGAACTTCTACATGATTCTGTAGGACATCAACATGGTCCTGTAGGGATATCAACATGGTCCTGTAGGATATCAATGAAGTCCTTTAGGACATCAACGTGGTCCTGAAGGACATCAACATGGTCCTCTGGGAAATCATCATGGTCCTGTGGGATGTCCACATGGTCCTGTTGGATAACACATGATCTTGTGTGGGACATCAACATGGTCCTGTGGGACATCAACATGGTCCTGTGGGATGTTAACATGGTCCTTTGGGATATCAACATGGTCCTGTGGGACATCAACATGGTCTTTGAGGACATCAACGTGGTCCTGTGGGACATCAACATGGTCCTGTGGGACACCGACATGGTCTTGTGGGACATTAACATGGTCCTGTGGGGACATCAACATGGTCATGTGGGACATCAACATGGTCCTGCGGGACATCACATGGTCCTGTGGGACATCAGCATGGTCCTTGAGGACATCAACGTGGTCCTTGAGGACATCAACGTGGTCCTGTGGGACATCAACATGATCCTGTGGGACATCAACATGCTCCTGTAGGACATCATATGGAACTTCAACATGGTTATGTGGTGGGATGTCTACATGATCCTGTAGGACATCAGTATGGTCCTGTAGACATCAACATGGTCCTGTGGAACATCAACATGGTCTTGTGGAACATTAACATGGTCCTTTGGGACATTATGTGGGACATCAGCATGGTCCTGTGAGATTAACATGGTCCTATGGGACATCAACATGGTCCTGTGGGACATCATCATGGTCTTATAGGACATGAACATGGTCCTGTGGGACATCATCATGGTCTATTTGGGACATCATAGTCCTGTGGGACATCAACATGGACTTGTGCGACATCATGGTCCTGTGGGACATCAACATGGTCATGTGGGACATCAACATAGTCCTGTGGGACATCATCATGGTTACTCTGGGACACCAAAATGGTCTGATGGGACACGAACATGTTCCTGAGGGACATCAACATGGTCCTGTGTAGCATCAATATGGTCCTGTGTGACATCAATATGGTCCTGTGTGACATCAGTATAGTCCTGTGGGACATCAACATTGTCCCTGGGCGATGAACTTGGCCCTGTGGGACACCATGTGGGACATCAACATGGTCATGTGATACATCCACATTGTCCTGTGTGGGGACATTATCATGGTTTTGTGGGACATCAACATGGTCCTGTGGGATATCAAGATGGTCTTGTGGGGCGTTAGCATTGGTGCTGTGGGACATCAACATGGTCCTGAGCGACATGATGTTGGACATCAGCCATGGCCCTTTGGATATTCACCATGGTTCTGTTGGGTCTCAACCAAAGCTCATTAGGATATCTACCATTTATTGTGAGACATCAAACTATGGTCTTCAGTGACATCAACCCAAAGCCATTGGGATATTAACTACTAACCTGTGGCACATCGCCCATGTGCTTTGAGACATGAACTCTAGCTATCCGTGACATCAAACACAGCTCTGCAAATGCAGCCGTGGCTCTGTACATTAGCTTTAGCACTTTGGGACATTACCCATGCCCATGTGGATCACCAAACAGGCTTTGATGGAAATGAAACCATATAAACCATGGGTTCTGCGAGACGTAGATATGGCATTGTCCCACATCCACCGTGGATTCTGCACGACAGTAAATATGGCATTATAAGACATATACTCTAGCTGTGCAAGACATCAAACATGGCACTGTCAGACATAAATCATGGGTTCCGAAATACATCAATACAGCGCTGTAAGATATCAGTCATGGACTTTGCAGGATATCACACATGACGCTGTCAGACATGCATCTTGGGCTCCGCGGGACATCAAACGTGAGACCGTCAGACATAAGTCATGGGTCCTGTAGGAAACCTAATACCACATTGTTACACAGAAGCCGTAGGTTATGCAAGACATCAAATATTGCACTGAAAAACATGATCGATGTTTGTTCTGTGAAACCAACCAAAAACAACCACGGTCAGATAAGACCTGAAACGTGTGCTTGTGCGAAAACAAAATAATCTAATAAAGCCCCAACCAGGGTCTGAGATGACCTCAGACATGGGCCCTGTGTGAAATCAAATGTAATCCAATATAAAATCAAGTATGAACGGTGTTTTTTAATCGACCATACGCATTTATTT
>JADBJO010000305.1:272938-282938 GCA_016801955.1 Conus betulinus
GGGCTGGGAAATCGTTGGGAAAGTCTGGCAGTAGATTGGCACGAGCCCTCCAGAGATGTTAAAACCAACGTTTTTCTGGTTAATTTAATCAAAACACGCAGAGAGTGACGTCAGTAAAATCTTTTTAGGACCTCGAGTAAAAAGAGTATTTAAATCTAAACAACTCGCGCACAGAAGAATGCAAATGTTCTGCACAGATTGGTATTCATATATTTAACAATAATGCACACTTTGACACTGCACACACGCGCTTCTCGTTTGTTCTGATACGGGAAGCATTCTATAAGACTTTCTTCTGCGGGCAGTACTTTTTCACTGGCAAGTTTAATCTTTTATGCAATCTCATATCAGGTATCTTGACACAGCAATTGATTGTCGAATCTTCACGTTTTCTTACGGGTAAAAAGCAAGGCAGTAAAAATTTGACCAGCTGCAAGTTACCAAATCTTTACGTTTTATTTTTTCTCGTTAAAATCCTAAAAGATAGGCAACACTTACAACGTCCCACCATTCTCCGATCCATCATTTTTGTTTTGTTATCAGCGCGGAAGGAGTAGAGGAGAGAGAGAGAGAGGGGGGGGGGGGGAGGGGGGGGGCACTGTAAAACGTAAAGGAGTTTCACTACTGTAATCGATGTAAAACAAAAAGATAAATAAATGCGTATATGACCGTGCTATTTAAGACAATCTTTAGTTTTCGGAGTTTCTTTCAAATGATACTCGCACGTCAGTAAACGTGTGAAACACTCGTGCTGCAAGTTCAGACTCGGGAGTTGGCCGCAAGCAGCCTAAGGGGACGTGAACGGATCAAGATGAAGGCGAAGCCACCAAGCTGGAAGCTCACGTTTTTTCTCGGTGTGTGTGGTGTGCGTCGGCCGCGGCTTGTAGCGAGCTGTGGGGGAGAGGGAGGGCGGGGAGAAGGCGTGGTCTGTGACAGCCGCCCAAGCTCCGCCCCCTGCTGCGCGTGACCTACTGGCTGACGCGATGTCGTCTGCTTGTTGGCAACCCGCTATGGCTGGTATCTCTCGTCTGCTGGGGTTGCCTTTCCCTTTGCTGCGGGTGGTATAGTCTTGCCAACTAAAAACCTTCTGACAGTCACAAACTGCAAAACAGTACTAAACGAAACGTGCGTTTTATGTGCAATCTCGCTCTCGAGTCAAAAATAAATCGAACTGACAGTCGGAGTGAAAGGTTAGAGGGAGAAAAGAGAGAGAGACAGAGAGAGAGAAAAAAAAAAACTGAATCGAAACAGGGTGTTTCGTTCCGGGGTTAAAAAAAAAAAAAAAAAATCCGCCTTCAAGTATTCGCTTGCAGTGGGCTGTCTTCACCTATTTCTTGACAATTTTTGCAGAAAACAAACTGCTCGGAGGTGAATGTTTCCATCTTTTCCTGACTGCAAGCCGCCGTACTGGTTGCTGTCTGCTCCACGCAAACGCTGTGTGCACCGGTAAGTTGGCTGCTGCTTTTATATTTTCTTCCATTTCATTGCGCTGGCTACAAAATTTTATATCGGCCACAAAGAGCGCTCCCCCGCTCCATGTCGTCTGCTTCATGGCTCCATTAAAACAGGACGAGGAGCTAGTTATATGAATGCCTGGCGGTCTCTGTCTGATTTTGTGAGAAGAGGACTGTTGAAAAGGTCATTGTCAGTGTGTTTGTTGTCGTGTTGTCTACTCGCCGACGATTTCTTTCCTTTTCGCTTTCCACAGTAAACGCCACGCGGAGGTCTTTTAAAATCAGTAAAAGTTTACGCGCGCGATCGTCTTTTTGTGGTTGTCTTCGGTTTTGCTGGCGGGACGGGCGATATTTTTGCCCGTGGTTTATCTTGATCATCGGTCTCGAGGAAGACATCTTACCTAGCAATCCTGTCACGGCCCGTGTTGACTTAATAGACTTTTAAACTTTGGCTCGCTCGTTTCCCTGTACTTCACGCTCCATAATACGACTCTCAACATTTAATGTTATTGGCCATGTCATTGCATGTCTGTCTGAGTTTACAACTTGACTTCCTTGTCGAATTCAGTTGTCTTGTACGACTGAGTGAGCAGTTGTAACTTTGTTTTTTTTTTTTTTTCTCGTCCCAAGCATACGAATCCCATTCTGATTTGCATACATTGTAATATCTTAACCAGATACATTTCTAATTGAAATGAACTCTGGGACAAGAGGCACATTTGTATGGACTTGCTTGTGGTTTAAACCTACTTATTAATTTATTGTTCAGCTTTTTAGTCCCTCAGTCAATACAGGGCAGGCAGTAAGTATTGTGGAAGGAATCCGGTCCAGAGGTTGCTTAGCATTCGGTATCCCCATAATGAGACGTTCCTGTCTGCTTAACCTTCATCCACCCTTTGCCCCACGCAATGTTTGATGACTTGTTTGCTGATAATCACCAGCTATTTTTATATTTGTGAGTGTTATATCATTATTGTTGTTATTATTATCAGTGTTAATATTATCATCATGGGCATTACATCATCACCATCACCATCATCATCATCATCATCATCATCATCATCATCGTCATCTTCATCATCATCATCATCATTATCATTATCATCATCAACATTCTCACTACCACTATACTTACTAATGTCATTATTATTCTCTTCTTCATTATCATCACATCATCATCATCATCATCATCATCATCATCATTCTCACTACCACTATACTTACTATTGTCATCATTATTCTCTTCTTCATCATCATCATCATCATCATCATCATCATCATCATCATCATCAACATTTTCACTACCACAGTACATACTTTTGTCATTATTATCATCTTCATGGTCATCATTTTTTTTCTTATTGTTACAACGTATGCCATAAATCATTGTCAACAATATCATGATGATGACCATAATCATCATAAAGAATTGACATTATCATTCTTACTACTAATGTCATCATTGCATGGTGTAACTATTATGTCATTGCTATTATAGTCTTCTCGGGGTTTTGTTTTTCCAAGAAGTTTTGTCCACTGACAGTACACTTGTGATTTTCAGAATAATTTATTTCTGACAAAACAGCAGAAAGAGAAAATGGTTAGCGTCTCTGTACGGCTTTTTTTTGTGTGTAATATTAGGAGTGTAGGATATCCTGCGTACAGAATTGATTTCGTGGAGGGTGACAGAAGGGTTGGGGTGCATGTGAGTAGATCTGGTTATTAACATTGCACCTTTTTTGAAGAAGTTTAGTGGAAAATCTCTGCTTTATCTCTTAATTTGATTTGCAATTCTCTCTCTCTCTCTCTCTCTCTCTCTCTCTCTCTCTCTCTCTCTCTCTCACACACACACACACACACACACACACACACACACACACACACACACACACACACACACACACACACACACACACACACACACACACACACACACACAACACACACACACACACACACACACAAATGTTGCTGTTCTTGCCTCTGTCCTAATCCAAGCCAACATTGATATTTAATCTTAAAACAGTTCACATACAAGTTATGTATTATTGGATCTCACCCGTCCAGGTTTCTCTCTCTCTCTCTCTCTGTTTATTAGCTTTTTTTTGTTTTTTTTTTTTTTTTTTTTTTTTTGCATTCTTGTCTGTGTGTTTTTATTTTTGTCTACTATTTACCAGGTTTCTGTTGTTGTTTTGTGTTGGCCTCAATTCGTTCTTGTTTGTGTATTTTTATTTTTGTGTCGACTCTTTCTGGATACTGGATGGTTTCCGTGTTGAAGCTCCTAGGAGCTTGTTCACAGGTCCTTTTCCACTAGTACAACTGATTTGTCATGCGTGGTACAAAACTGCGACAGTTGTAGCTAATGGTAACAGACAGGGTCAAACTTTGCATAAGAAGAAGACAAATTCATGGATTTAAAATGTTATTTATCAGTCTTATCGGCAGGTATTTATTCTTTCATTTGGTTATTTTAGTCAAGCCTATGTCTATTTTATTCATCTGTCTATTTATTTACTTGTCTGTTTACCATCAATTTATTACCTCTTCAGCTTGATACATCACCATCATACAGTGATTGCCCACTGCCTGTTTTCAGGGTGAAAAAAAAAAAAGGATTAGGCTCGTCAGTATTAGAGATTTAGTTGATTCGTTACGTTCCTTTTATTCATTTAACAAAAAAAATCATACCATGGATACGTTGTTGTATGCACGCATTAGTTTATCGGTTATTTTATTTAATCGATTTTTTTTTCGTACATTTTCATTTCACACACTGTGCGTCAGATTACAAGTCGATGTCAATCGATTCCAACAAAGCCAGCGTCTCCCTCCCATCCCTCCTGTCCCCCTCCTTGCCAGAAATTTGGACCGACGAGAGAAAAACGGGAAAGATCCATTACGTCCGAATAGTGACTCCAAACTTGCCTGCTTAACACAAAGGAAAATCGAGCCCTCCCCCTGTCTCTCGGGACACGCATTTCATTGCTTCGCGAGCAGACCTCTGAAAGTGAATCAGATGGCCCGACAGAGATATTCAACTTCCGCAGGTATAGTGTGTGTGTGTGTGTGTGTGTGTAGTGCTGCCCAACCAGTTTCGTTTGAATTCTGTATCGAGGACGGAGAGGTCGAGATACACTCAAAACACGAGAACCTGAAAAAAGAACGTCGCGCATTTCTTTTAAATACTCTGTAGGCGTGTAAGGTAAACATCCCTCCCCATCCCACCCGAATGGGCGAAGAAGAAGAAGAAGAGAGCTACAGTTGCTGGCTCGTCGTCGTCGTCAGTTGGACAGACAACGGACAGATGGTCTGACTGGGGGGGGGAGCTGGCTGGTGTGATTGTCACGCGGGCGACGACAATAGCTTGACAGAGGTGAAATCATAGCCCCGGTTTTAAAAGCGCCTGGTGGATGATCCGAATCGTGTTATTGAGACGCCTGGCTTGCAGTCATCGTCTGGTGTGTCTGACTGGGGGCAGGGCTGTTGCTTTTGGCTGCTGCTGCTTGTTCTACTACTACTAGTAATCACTGTCTCTTGTGGCGAGTTCTGTTCTGCGCCGCGTGTGAGAGAGAGAGAGAGAGAGAGAGAGAGAGAGAGAGAGAGAGAGAGAGAGAGAGAGTTCAAATGGACCTACCTGGACCGGTATCACCGTACGTTTTATGATCGATTAACCAGAGATCGTTTGCTCAGCAACAAAGATGACTGTCGAAGATAACTGAATCTACCAACGTCCAAAACGATGCGTTTACGACTGGTTAGAATCACTGGCGAATGTGCCGCTGCAGTACTGTTTCATGCGATTAATACGCTTAGTGAGTGCACACGTGTGCGTCGTATGATTTATTGACAGCAATAATGCTAGCGGTTGTATTTCATTTTATGATTATTTGGCTTCATGTTCTATTATTATTTTTTTCTTTTATCATTATTATTATATTTTTTCTCACACTGGTTCATGAGGCAAAGAGTCTGGCAGTCTGTCTTTCCATGTTTTTTTTTTTCTATTGGTCTGTCTGTCTTTCTTTCTATAACAGTTTATCTGTCTATCTATCTGTCTGTATAGGCCTACATATCTGTTTACCTAGCCGTCCGTTTACCTGTTTAAATTTAGATTAAAAAAAAATCTTTGCAAGTCACTACTATGTTGATGGATGAATTGTTAACCTGCACTTGTTTTCCCCACTACTTAATTGTTCAGCATTATATATATATATATATATATATATATATATATATATATTATATATATATATATATAAGAGAGAGAGAGAGATGTGTGTGTGTGTGTGTGTGTGTGTGTGTGTGCGCGCGCGCGCGTGTGTGTGTGTGTGTGTGTGTGTACATACAGTCATTCTCTCTCTCTCTCTCTCTCTCTCTCTCTCTCTCTCTGTTGACATCCATGTATCGGTTGCGTTGTGTAGGCCTACCCGGCATCATTAACTGTATGATTGTCGGAACTGTTGATCATAGACAATCTTCTGCTTTGATTTTTTTTCTCTCCATTTGGTCGACCATTGCTCCTTTTTTTTTGAAGCTGCCCACAGTGGTTTTCCCACAGTATCTCCTCTCACCATACTGCCCGGCCGTAGTCAGAAGCGCAGCATGCAGCAACCGGTTTTGCCAGCCATTAGGATGTGGACAGATTGTTCCGACGTAAGAGGCGTCTTTGGTTACCAGTGGAAAAAGTGGCGTGTTCTGAACAGACGTTTTGGTGACATGTCACGAGGTGTGTGTTTTGGATATAAATCAATATACAGTCATGATTAATCATTGATGTGTTACCGGTCAGATCCTTTTTTTTGTTTGTTTGTTTGTTTGTTTTCTTTTTTTTGTTTTGTTTGTTTTTGTTTTTTTTTTTTTTTGCACGTGCGTTTGCGGTGTTCTTCAGAACTCTTAATAAGGAAAAGTCGGGATTCTCTCGACCGCAAGTCTGTAAAATATCCTAATACAGAGGGGTGCGCTATACGATGAATATGGACGCGACAGCGATAGCCATACCAGTTTCCTTATTCCTGTTGAACGACTCGACCTTGCCTAGTATCGTAGATTTTTGTTTTTTTTTTTTTGTTTTTTTGAAGCCAGATTTTTTCAGTAGAAGTGGGGCCGTTATTCAGAAGTTGCCCCATGTACACTCGTGTCAGGAACTGATCAAATTGTTACCGGAAGTATTCTTACTCGGCTGGTATTCCACACAGCACGGTCATGTTTTATATACGCCCTCAGGATTTCATTCGTTGAGGTAGGCCTGGTATGTTAAACATCATTGGAACTGTTTTGCAGATAGCTCTCTGTGGTGCTTTTTCCTCAGAGACAGGATTTTGTGTGTGTGTGTGTGTGTGTGTGTGTGTGTGTGTGAGGTGGTGGTGGTGGTGGTGGTGGTGTGTGGTGGTGGTGTGTGTGTGTGTGTGTGTGTGTGTGTGTGTGATCGGCTGGGCATTAAAGAAACAAAACTGGAATATTCTTGAGCCTGTGTATCTTTTGTTATGTAGTTCTGAGCTGATCTGCCATGTCTGAAAATGACTGAATTAAAAAAAAAAAAATCTTTTGGCATGTAGTTTAAGCTTATCTGCCATGTCTAAAAATGACTAAATTGAAAAAAAAAAACAACAAAACAACAAAAAAACATCATCATCATCAACAACGTTACTTTACAACAGTTTCCTTCTTAATTCCTTACTCGTTACAAGCCCTACCCAAAGTGAAAAATGAACTGAGAATGCAAAGAGTCCTACTTCATTGTTATAATAACTGTTCGTTGGTGTTTAAAATAAATATCATTTTTGTTCTAAATGTGAAAAGGTTACTGGTAATTTAGAAACGCGCCCATTCTTTTTAACCCACAGATGGGTTAAATTTGGACTCGAATATAGTTTAAATCCTTCCAAACAAGCTTTAAAAACTTTTTTTTTAACAACTTACTATTTAAACTTGTCAATTAGAAAGTTCAGATGAAAAGAAAACGGCAATAACACCGACAGCGACAACAGCAACAGCAGCTATGACAGTCTTACTGAATTTCACTGTAATAGGTTTAATAAGTTATGAAAATAATTATGTCAGAAGTTATAAGCATGGAAACTGATCCTTTATTGGCGAAGAGCAACAACAACAAAAAATAAAAGGAAGCATAACCAAAAAAAAAACAAAACCCAAACGTAAGTTCGCTTGCTCTCTCTCTCTCTCTCTCTCTCTCTCTCTCTCTCTCTCTCTCTCTCTCTCTCTCTCTCTCACGCACACACACACACACACACACACATGCACACCGCGCGCGCGCGCATACTCACACACACACACACACACACACACACACACACACACACACACACACACAACCACTCCCCACACAAACACACTTCCAGTAACGATAATAATTACGATAGTAACAGTATTCCAGTCATATACTGGACGGCAGTATACTTTGTGAGGATCACACTAATGATAAGCTTGTACGAGTTTGGTCTCACAAATGTACGCGCAGAGTTCCCTTTTTCTTTTTTTTTTTTTTTTTTTTTTTTTTTTTTTTTTTTTTTTTTTTTTTTTTTTTGGACTGAAGTGATTCATAGCGTTGTCTTTATCGGTATTTTTTGCCCCTGGTCTGGTGGCGTGCTGCTCTTTACAGTTTCTTTATTGTTTCCTTTGTTCAGAGGAGCATATGTTGTTGTCGGGTCCTTCCGGTACGATTGTCTACATACGATATTGGAGAGAAACGGGGGGAAGATGGTGGGGGGTTCCATTGTGGACTGCCGCAGCGAATCTCGGGTAGAAAGTATAATAACCAATGATCTGAAAGAACGAAGGGGGAAAAAAAAAAAAAGAAGAAGAAAGAGCAGAACGAAAGAAATACAAAACAAAACCCTACACGAACCAAAACGAGCAAAATGCAAAGAACCCAGTGCACAAACAAAAACTGGCCGGGGAGATGGGGGGTGATGGATGCATGAATGTGTGCGTGTGTGTATGCGCGCGCACGCGCGCGCGCGCGCGCGCGCGCGCGCGCGCGCGCGTGTGTGTGTGTGTGTGTGTGTGTGTGCGTGTGCGTGTAGAACAGGAACAATAACATATTTTATTGCCATATGAAAACCAGAGGTTTTGGGGGGCAGAGATGATCAAGTTCAGACATTCAGTTAAACTATTTCCAACGTTGTCACATCTTGCCACATGACATTAATAGCAGAAAGAAAAAGCATAGTATCAGTTTTCTGTCTCCGAAGAGAAAAACACAACAGGATATACTGGGCAAGTACAGGCTGGAAGCAGTCCAATAACATGAGCTCCGGGGGTTTTGTCATTTTTAGTCTGTGGTGGAAAATCTGTTTTTGTGATCCTTGTCATTAGGTCATAACGTTGTTGGTCCAATAATTTGCAGTCATCGAGAAAATGTAGTTCGTCATCAACAACATGGCATGTGTCGTGCATAATCAGTCTTCTCTGTTGGTATAACGGCCCCTCTCAATTTGGAGTTCATGGGCGCTTAACGTAATCTGGTTAGTGCTCGTCTGCAATCTGTGTCAGTGTGTTGCTCCAAATAAGCCGCCTGTTTGTATTCAGTAGTAATTGTGGCATAAAATTTGAGCTTGGGTGTGCTTTCGTTCTTTTGTTTCTTCCAGAACTCAATATAAAACGTTTCCAGCTTCGCATTGATTATAAATTTCAGGCGAGTCACACTAAATGTACCCTGATTTTCCCAGACATGCTGTAATCCTATCGTTGACAAGGTTTTGTCGTATAAACTTCGTCCATTTGCTTTCTTCAGTGTCCTGAGAGATCGTTGACTGACTGATAAATCTGTTGTTGATAAGAGTCTTGGTCTGACTGTAATATGTGTATCCAGAATGCGATGATCAGGGTTATCACTTTAAAAGTAATCGGGAATCTCCCCAGTTCCCCCCAACCGGTAATGTCATAGCTTTTCTATGGACTCTTAATAATTGCCTGCAGAAGTTAATGTGTGAAGTTTTTGGGAATGTGTGGATGTTCGCGCGCGCGCGCGCGCGCGCGCGCGCGCGTGTGTGTGTGTGTGTGTGTGTGTGTGTGTGTTTTCTTTTCCTTCTTTCTTCTTTTTCTTTTTTTTTGTGTTCTTTCTTGTACTCCCCTTTCATTCGTTCGTTACTCTTTCGTGGTTTCATTTTTGCCCTGCAGACCGTGTTAGTTGGACACCCCATGTCCTGTTGACCAGCGTGTTTGGTCACTGTTGTGATCTACCAGCCTCCCTCCACCATCGCCACTCTTTTCTCATGGAAAGTATTGTGCGGCTCACGGACGGCCGCTGGCCTTGGGAACGAGCCAGGGTGAAGCATGAAACACCTCCACCACCACGGCTGTTTTTTTTTTTTTTTTTTTTTTTGTGTTTTTTTTGGATTAAACTAAAAATATATGATTCCCCTTCTATTCCCCCCCCCCCCCTCCTCACCTAATCTCTCTGATGTGGCTCGCTGGACTTAAAAAGTCAAGTTCTCTCTGCCCATTATCGGCATCTATGCGAAACCAGGGGAAATGTAACGACGTCTGTGAAAATGCTGAATTACAACTTTCGAGGGTTTTTCAAA
>JADBJO010000305.1:285438-290438 GCA_016801955.1 Conus betulinus
GCCAATAAATCAAAACGGTTATAAATGCTGCTCTCTCCTCCCCCCCCCCCCCCCTACTCCACCCTCCTCCCTGCCCTTCCTAACCGAAACACTAGCCAAACAGAGCAACAACATTCGCAGCAACCATCCTGCCGGCACCACAAGGCTACCTAGCGGTGTTCTGATTCGCCTCCGTCCCTCCCTCCCCCTCCAGCTTTGTGTCGCGTGGGTCGGTGGTGATGATGAACTGAGGGTTGGTCTTCAAAAACAGTCTGGGCCAGTGAAAGCAAGTGGACTTGTATGCATGCTGCGGACGTCTATCGTCACATCAACTCAGCATCAACTCAAACCCAGGCCCGTTTTGTGAATCGTTGGAGGGCTAGCAAGCAAGCAAGCAAGCAAGCGAAAGCCTATGCCCCTAGAGCGTCTCCACTTTTAAATCCTCAACTCGGTGTAACCGGTGGTGTAAATTGGTCTGCAGAGGCCGACTACAAGACGCACCGCCGCGCGACCCTCTTGGTCCCCGGGGAGAGAGAGAGGGCAGGGAGTGTGTGTGTGTGTGTGGGGGGGGGGGGGGGAGGTGGTAGGGCGGGGGGGGGGGGGGGGGGGGGGGGGGGGGGGTCCGCCCGGGGGTGTATCACTGTGAGGGGCGGGTCCAGCTAGATGTTGTTATCGGGCCCCTCCTAAGTCAGGTCGGGAAGATTTTCGAGAAGTCTGCAAGGCGCCGCATCGTGAGGCTGGCCTCGTAACACATGATGACATTCGGTATTATTTATGTGTCGGTGAGGTGTTCACGCATCCCTCCACACACCCTCTCCGTTGATTCTTACCTCTCTGTGTGTGTGTGTGTGTGTGTGTGTGTGTGTACCCCCTGGGAAACGCGAATTCCTCTTCTTTGTTGGCTCCCCTGAGGTGTCCACTCCGACATGGCGGATCAAGTCTACCGTCCCCCGGCAGGTTCTTCAGGGTGCCGTAACTCTTCACGTGATGGCGAATGAAGCTTCACCGAAAAGTACATCCTCTGTGCTTTCACTTTCTTGATTGCCAGATATGTTTTTCATGTGAGAGTAAAATCATTCGCTCCTGGAATCACTCTGTTTTCAGACCTTTTTCGTGGCGCCTATATTTTCGCCTTTGCCACCTGTATCTTTATGTGTGTATCATGTGTTCTTGAGTTATCATTTTTGTTCTTTCAAGACGACGATAGATAAAACGTAAGCTTGCCAGTGTTATGTTCTATTTCTCCACTCCTGGGAAAAAAAAATGTATGCGTTCCTTCATGTATTCTATTTTCTATGGTTCACTTTGTGTGTCTGTGTCTGTGTTTGTTGTAGTCATGTACGATTGTTTGTTTGTTTGTTTGCGTGTGTGCATGCCTGCCTGCCTTTTTCTCAGCTTTAAAAAAACATTTTTTTTTTAACCCTTTTTGTCTGTCTCTCCCGTATTTCCACCTGCCTCCTCTCTTGATTCTCATCTCTCTCTCTCTCAATCTCTCTCTCTCTCTCTCTCTCTCTCTCTCTCTCTCTCTCTCTCTCTCTCTCTCCTCCCCCTCCTCCCCCTTCCCCCCTCTCTCCTTTCCTCTCTCTGTGCTTGTTTCTGTTCCTGGTAAAGATCACACAAGCACTTTTTTTTTTTTTTTTTGCTCGGGAGAATGTCACGATAAAGTTTTATTTGCTCCGTAGTTTGGTCTGGGAGGGGAGTAGAGAGTGGGTGGGGGATACAGCGGTTTGATGCGCGTTTTCTATGTTCGATTTACGAAGCGAAATGCCGGAGGACTTGGCCATCAAAGTGACTCCAAAGTCGTCGCGCAGTATCGTTATATGGACTGCCCAAGTTGCTCGGCTTTGACCAGCTTTCTCCACCTGCCTGTTCTCTTTGGAGCAACTCTATGTCCTCTTGCGTTCTCTCTCGTCTCTCATCTCTCTGCTTTGTCTCTCTCCTTCAAAGTCTCTCTCCATAATCTCCATCAAAGTGACTCCTTCTCTCTCTCGCGCAAGTCTCGTTATATGACTGCCCAAGTTGCTCGCCTCCTCACCCAGGGGTAAGTCTCTCTCTGGCACTCACTCAAAGTCGCTCTCAAATCTCTCTCTCTCTTCTCCTCTCTCGTACTCTCTCTCTCTCTCTCTCTCTCTCGACTCTCCCCTCTCTCTCTCTCTCACTCTCTCTCCCATCTCTCTCTATCTCTCTCTCTCTCTCTCTCTCTCTCCTCTCTCTCGCTCTCTCTCTCACTCTCTACCATCTCTCTCTCTCTTCTCTCTCTCTCTCTCTCCTCACACAGTACCATTACTGCGTGGGGGGAGGGGGGGGGGGAGAGGAAGAGAGAGAGAGACAAGAGTAAGACGGGGGGACGGGGGGAGGGGGCGGGAGGGGGAGGAGAGGGAGCGGTGACGGGGGGGAGGGAAGCGGGGGAGGGAGGTCAGTATACTTATTGTATGGCCCATCTTCTCTAAAAAAAAAAAAAAAAAATTCTGTGCAAGTAAATTTTTTTTCCTGTCGTTTTGTTTGAGCCACCATTTTTTTTTTTTTTTTCAAATTTGTCTCTATTTTTCTTTTGTGTGTGCGTGCGTGTGTGTGTGTGTGTGTGTGTGTGTGTGTGTGTGTGTGTGTGTGTGTGCGTGCACGTGTGTGCGTGCGTATGTGTGTGTGCGTGCGCTCGCGCGTGTGTGTGTGTGTGTGTATGTGTGTGTGTGTGTGTGTGTGTGTGTGTGTGTGTGTGTGTGTGTGTGTGTGTGTGTGTGTGTGTGTGTGCGCGCGCGCGCGCGCGCGCGCGTGTGTGTGTGTGTGTGTGTGTGTGTATGTGCGTGTGTTCGTGTGTATGTGTGTGATGCATTCTGGACAGTTTTTATTACACTTGTTGCTTTCGCTTTGTTACGCAATATACGTCCATAAGTTCTTTTATTTTAGTGCTGACTGACGATAAAGAGCTAAAGAAAATATAAACACTGGCAGTTTATTCGGCAGTACGTTTGTCTATATAGCCTTTTTATAGATAACATTTTTTGTTGCGAACTGAGGATGAAATATCAAGCAGACAGGTAGGCTAGTGCCTTGAATGCTGACTAGTTTTATATGAGGTCAGTTGTTCAGCTATTAGGGTGGGCATTGTTGTATAGTAATGTATATAATGTAGTTGATGTTAGTTGGGTGAGTTTTTTTCCCCCCCGTGTGGGGCTTTTCTACAGCATGATAATTCTAAGAAGACCATATGTGGTCAGTAGGGCTATGCTTACAGATTAAACTGAATCTGACCCCCCACCCCCCCCCCCACCCGTCACACATTTGCACCCCAACCCCTCTCCCCTTCCCTCCACCCGTACCCCTGCTCGAGTCTCTTCATCCAACCGCACACCCATACTCTCACTTCCATCCCAGTAGAAAAGGAATGTCTTGTTCCGGCTTTGATTGCTGGTCTCTTTCTTTGTTTGTTTGGTTTGCTTTGTTTTGTTTTGCTTTGTTTTTTTTTTTTTTTTTTTTTTTTGGTTGGTTGGTTGGTTTTGTTTTTTTGTTTTTTGTTTGTTTGAAAAATCAAACAATTGGAGCACATAGGTGCGCAAGAAGAGGACAGTACGCATAGTCAGTTACGTCAGCAGCATTTCTGTGTGCCTCGCCCATAAACATTTGTTGCACGAAATAAAACGGAAAAAAAAAAAATGCAAAGCATACAAAAGTACTCCCAGTTTTTCTTAAATACGCGTGAAATATTCTATAAAGAGGAAAAAAAACCGTTTTGGGCCGTTATAGCCGGCTATTCTGGTAAACATCGGCCATCATCCGTGACCCATGATGAAAATACCTACAAAATTTCAGAAAGATCGGCCGAGTACTTTTTGAGATATTCCATAAAGAAAAAAAAACTTATTGGCCGTTATAGTCGTTAGTAACGGCTATAACGGTAAAGCAAAACATCGGGCATCATCCATGACCCATAATGAACATACCTACAAATTTTCAAAAGGATCGGCCACGCACTTCCTGAGAAATTCCATAACGAGGAAAAAACCGTTCTGGTCCGTTACAGCCGTTAGTAACGGCTATAACGGTAAAAATAACACATAGGGCATTATCCATGACCCATAATGAGCATACCTACAAATATTCAGAAAGATCGGCCCAGTAGTTTTGTCTGGAGCTTGTGGAACACATTTTGACTACGGACGGACACACACACACACACACACACACACACACACACACACACACACACACACACACACACACACACACACACACACAGCATTTCTTCGTTCCCATTCTAAAGTACTCCCTGTTCTATAAGAACTGGGAATACAAAAAAAAAAAAAAAAAAAAAAGCAGATCAAGTAAAATGCAACTATATAATTTGAGGATTGGTGATAAAGACCGAAACAAAGGGGGGGGTCAAAAAGAAAACAAAAACAATGCACAACGTTTCGACTCTTAGAGCCTTTTTCAAGTGACATGAAACGACAGTACACGCAAATTTTTGTCTGGAGCTTGTGGAACACATTTTGACTACGGCTTCACTTGAAAAAGGCTCTAAGAGTCGAAACGTTGTGCATTGTTTTTGTTTTCTTTTTGACCCCCCCTTTGTTTCGGTCTTTATCACCATCCTCAAATTATATAGTTGTTCTGAAAAAGACCCAGTCAAGTGTTATCAAGTAAAATGCAGCTTTACCTAAATTTGTCAGCACGTGACTTTCAAAATGCAGCAAGCTACGATACGGTACAATACAAGGCGATACAACATAATACAGTAGGAAGAGAGATCTGCTAGGTGGAGTGCTCCTTCCATTTCACCTGACCTGTGCTTCCATAGCCCTGGCCCCAGACCTTCACACAATGTTGGTCGACTTCAGCCCTAAATCATCTCAGCTTGAACCTGGTCTTAAAGCTAAAACCTGTCTTTCTTTTTTTTTTTTTTTTCTTTTAAATTTTATTTTGTGAGAACGTTGCTTCAATCCATGTTTGTTCTATTTTATTTCTGTTGTTGTTGTTGTTGTTGTTGTTGTCGTCGTCGTACTTTAGTGATTGCTGGTCTTTTT
>JADBJO010000305.1:292938-295438 GCA_016801955.1 Conus betulinus
AAGAGAGAACGTAAATACTTTTTTTTTAAGTGTAACTAGACAGCACTCAATTTAAAATCATAAATATTTTTTTAAGTGTAACTGACAGCACAGTTGTGACGGAATCATGAATTTTTCCAGCAGTCTTTTACCTTGTGAAACATGATTTCTCGATCGCCTTGGCGAACACTTCTTTTTCGCCGGTAGTTTTTTTTTTTTTTTTTTTTTTTTTTTAAAATAAGAATATACCTGTAACTGCCCAAAAAGAGAACGTAGCCTGGACTGTGTATGACGCGCTTAATAGGTCAAAACCTTACTAATAATCTGTGTGTGTGTGTGTGTGTGTGTGTGTGTGTGTGTGTGTGTGTGTGTTGTTGTTGTTGTTGTTGTTTTATAGTCTGTTCACACTTGGTGATATTAGACTTTACAAAGGGGTGGGGGTGGGGAGGGGGGGCGGAGGAGGTCGGAGGAGGGCAGGGGGGAGGAAAAGGTAAGAAATAATGTCAAGAACAGTACACATTTAAATATAAACTACACTGTCATAATTATAAAAAATATGCTAATTTGAGATTGGGAGATAATTTTTGCAACCTCAATAATTTCTGAACTGAAAGAAATAGCGTGAGCCGGTTTGGATTTCGAAGTTTCAATGTTTGCTTTTGAATAAAGAGCATTTAAAATGGGCCTCTGTGTGTGTGTGTGTGTGTGTGTGTGTGTGTGTGTGTGTGTGTACATATATATATATATAATTTTTTTCCCTGTTTTCTTTCAAGTCGTGCAAGACGTGCAAGACGAGGATTAAATGGATAAATACAAAGGTTGTAAAAGTAAGCGTGTGATGGGAACAGAAATCCTCTTGCAACAGAGGAGGCGGACATGGAATCACCATTTTCATGACCCCCTGTGTCTAGCCATGTCTGGAATCTCTCACTGATAGAAGATATTTTCTTTCAGTTTATTGCGTTTCATTTCATTCGTTTATTTCTCTTTAAACTTTTTTTTGACCCCCCCCCCCCCCCCCCACACACACACACACACACACACATGTGGTGGTTGGTTTTTTTTTTTTTTTTTTTTTAACCCTACACCCTTTTTTTGTTTTGTTTCATGTTGGTTTGTATTATTTCCACAGTGTTGCTGTGCGTTGCCATGAGATGCGGTCTTGCAGTGACACCTGCATGAGACATGTATCTTGATGCTATGACTTGCAGAGGACGGTATTTCAATGCTACTAATCTTGTGTGATCAAATGTATGCAGTCACAGCGAGTCACTAAGCGGAACTATTAGAGTTGTGGTAAATGTTCGTTTTAACCTTCACAAATATGACGGTGAAAACTCCTTCAGAAACACCTTGATGTCAACTCTTTCACCTTTTCCCTCACCACTCCCCTTCCGTCTTCCCTCCCTCGTCGTACTCTTCCCCCCATCCCCTGCCTTTATAGCCCCCATCCCCTGTTTATAGAAAGATACGTGTGTGTGTGTGTGTGTGTGTGTGTGTGTGTGTGTGTGTGTGTGTTGCTTGCGCGCGCGCGCGCTGTTCATCTCGGCGACAAATCTGAATCTTCTTACAACAAGCAAGCTTATTGCGATGGTAGGCTGGTGTGCGATAGATTTAAAGCTGCTTTTTGCTGTGTTTTGAAAAAAAAGTACTGGGCGAGAGAGCGATTGTTTTAAGATTCAAAAAACTAAGATTGTCGTGCAAGCAAAAAAAAAAAAAAAAGAAAGAAAATAAGACTTTCAGGAGCGAAAATTGTAAGAGTGGTGTGTAGAAGTTACAAAAAAAAAAAAGATTATTAGGTTAATATGTGTATACTTCTAAGGTTGTCAGAATTAGTCAGGCGAAGATGTGACAGTTAAAAATAACCAAGATTATCAGACTTGTGCGTGAGAATTTGACAACTTAGTGGATGATGGTTGTCAAGCTACATAGTCTGGCAATGGTTGATGGTCGAATGAATCACTTAACTGTGTGCAGTGAATACGTGTGTCGTTATTTTTACCTATATATCCTGCCAGAAGATCAAAAGATCAAAATGCGTTTTTTGTGTGTGTGTGTGTGTGTGTGTGTGTGTGTGTGTGTGTGTGTGTGTTTTAAGTCATTTTTTTTTCATTCGTTCGACGGCCTTGTAACTCTTTCATTCTCTCGCTCCAGTCCCCGCCTGCGCTCGCTCCACTTCGAAACTTTGTGTATGACAGTTTGGGGGGGAAAGATGAATGATAAAAATAAACTTAACCACACACTTGGCCTACTCCGAGAAGCACAGCCAGCAAGCTGTGGGTGCAGTGTGAACGGTTGTGTGACTGGCCCTGACAACGTGCATGGTTGCTGCAGCTCAGGGTGGGTGGATGCAGCTCTCCTGCACATGTGTCTTCACTAAGGGGCGAAGGCGGCTGATTGCAACCGACAGGGCTGTCGTCCTCATGTCTTCTCTCGTAGCTGTGTGTGTCGGTCTTTGGGAAGTAAAGAGACCTTACTACAATGCTGTGTAGGAAACGTTCTTGGTTTTGAGTGGTGCGGG
>JADBJO010000305.1:305438-310438 GCA_016801955.1 Conus betulinus
GCACCCGCCATAGGTGATAAAGCAGATGAGAATGAATAACCCGAAAAGAGGCGGATGGGGGGAGGGGCGGCAGAGGAAAGAGGGAGGTAGCAGGGGGAAGAGGGCGGGGAGGGTGTGTGTGTGTCTGTCTGTCTGTCTGACATTACACAGAAGCATCAAAAAGACAACACGTTAAGATGCACAGCGAAGAAGCTTTTTTCTTTGTATGTTTGTTGGATGTCAGCGAGATTGGACCTTGCAGCGTTAACCCATACCACCTGCTGTCAAAATCAGATCATGTGATAGTTTTAAGTCTACATATGGGCCACTGTGATAGTTTTAAGTCTACATATGGGCCACAATCGCCTCCGTCATCATTTATACAAGAGGCCACAATCGCCTCCGTCATCATTTATACAAGAGGCCACAATCGCCTCCGTCACATTTATACACTAGGCCACAGTCGCCTCTGTCACTAGTTAAACAATAGGCCACAGTCGCCTCCGTCACTATTTATACAATAGCCCACAGTCACCTCCATCACCAGTCATACAATAGGCCACAATCGCCTCCGGTCACCATTTATACACTAGGCCACAGTCGCCTCTGTCACTAGTTAAACAATGGGCCACAGTCGCCTCTGTCACCATTTATACCATAGCCCACAGTCACCTCCATCACCAGTCATACAATAGGCCCACAATCGCCTCCGTCACCATTTATACGCTAGGCCACTGTCGCCTCCATCACCATTTATACAATAGGCCACAATCGCCCACGTCACCAGTTATACAACAGCCCACAATCGCCCCCGTCACCAGTTATACAATAGGCCACATTCGCCTCCGTCACCAGTTGTACAGTAGGCCACAATCGCCTACCTCACCAGTTATACCCCAAGTTCGAAACCGACCGGTCTGACCAGTGCCCCAGTTGGTCTGGCAGTATGGACAACAGACCGTCTGCTGCAGACGTGCCCACTGTACGAGACTCGTAGTCCTCAGGTCTGGACTATGGAGGCACACCAGTGGTGAGGAAGCTCCTAGGAAACCTGGAGGTGGAGAACCTGCCGCGTGTTGCAATCAGTGCACAAGAGACTGGCGTGTCCATTGGACAGTGTTCGTGGAGAATTCGCAGCTTCAGATTGCGAACGCCGTGCTCTGACTAATTAACCAGGCACCCGCTTTGAACTTTGTAATTTTTGCACTTAAATTCACTCCCGTTTTCGTATCGTACGCTGTGAGAATGGGGCACTGAGACAACACACACGGTTCAAAGTAGTACAGAAATAACAGTAGTTGTATGTGCCTGCCAGGTGTTTTTGATCAGGTTTAAAGAGAAAACAAGGAAGTCCTTCTTTTTTTCTTCTTCTTCTTTTTCTTTTTTTTTTTTTTTTCTTCTTTTTCTTCTTCTTCTTCTTCTTCTTCTTCTTCTTCTTCTTCTTCTTCTGCAGTCGATTTTATCGGTTGTGTTAGATCTTCAATCCTGTCGTCACGATCAGTCCCAGTCTTCTCGAGGTCTTGACGGCTACCCACCAAAGCTGCATCTGCGGCTCTGCATCCTGTGGCTTGGTCTGACACCGTAGAACATCAGGGACTGGACAGTGTTGGAGGATGTGTTCTGGGGTCTGAGATCTGGTGTCACACGGACATTCCTCTGTGTAGACAATCTGGAAGTCCTTCAAAGTGATAAGGAAATATTTCCGATCGACTTTCCATTCGAAACTTGTCGTATTGACGCATAGTATGCAGGCTGTGAAGGCTGTCTGCAGTCTTTCGACATGCACATGGCCCCTGTGCGCCGTGAGGAAATGGAAGTCTCCAGCTCAGAGAGACGCAGAACCTCGCGGAACCCACGAGGCTGTCGTCAGCGTTCAGCAGCATGTGGCCAGCGTTATTTTCTTTTAGTGGCTCTAGAGGTCTCCGTGGTCGCGCCGAACAACTCGTATTGATAGCCTCACTCCAGAAACCGGTCGCTTGGTTCAGCAGCAACAGCCTCTTTTACCATCTTCCCTTTCCATTCTCCCGCTGCGCTTTTCCTTCAGGGAAATAGCACACCGAATGAGTTCCAACTTGAGCAAGTTACTATTTATAGTTGAAGGTCGTATATGGAGGGAGCGTGGGTAGAGTGGGGGTGGGGTATCTGCGTTACATGTTTAGAACAGATTTCTTTTCGTGATGGGTTTGCCCCTACAGACAACGTGTGTCAAGTTTGTATTCAAAATGATGTGAACTTTACACGGAAACAAGCTGAATCCGACGAAGACCTGTTCACACTTTCTCTCTGATTTTCATCTTGTGCTGCCCCTCCCCCCTCCCCGATTTTGTCTTTTTGTTTTCATATGATGTTTGTGTTGAGCGATGCTAACCACTAAATTTTGTAAGGCATTTCCCAATTGATAAAAATCAGTTGTAATGTTCACTTGCTGAGATGTCCATGTGCTGTTGTGGTCATCTGCTCATAAACAATGCACAAGTTTCATGCTCCTCCTTCCGTCTCTCCTTCCCTCTCTCCCCTCCTTCCTCTCTCTCTCTCTCTCTCTCTCTCTCTCTCTCTCTCTCTCTCTCTCACACACACACACACATACATACACACGCGCGCGCATGTACACACACACACACACACGCACACGCACACGCACGCACACACAAGCACGCGCGCGCATACACACATACACACGTATGCATGCACACACACACGCACACACACGCGCGCGCGCACACACATACACGCACACGCACGCGCACGCACGCACACGCAGCCCACACACACACACACACACACACACACACACACACACACACACACACACACACACACACTCAAGGTTTGTACAAAACAAGATAAACTTCGCAAAAACTTAGCGAAAATCGGAATGCTGTGTCACGTTTAAAGAGTTCAGGCGCGAACGGATTAGAGAATTAAATATTAAATGTTCAAATCCCAAAATGTAGTGGTTGTAGGGGCAGCAAACTGCAAACTAAGGAGCGGGTGAAAAGGAAGGCGGAGATCTGTTGTCTTCATACACTGCCTCAGCCCTTCCTGGAAGGCAAGTTGTTTCACAGCTCTTCTGTGATGGAAATGAGTGTGAGGTTGTTTGACCCAAAATTTCATTCTCGATTCGTAAGTAACATTCGCTACAGTCGAAATACTCGAGTTCACAATGCTTTGGGCATTAACAAATGAAAATTCCGGAGAAGAGAGATTGCTAGAATCGAGTTCACAGCCTGTTCCAAACAGTTCAAAGTCCAGTGGGCCCAATCATATATCCGAGTCGAGTACCAGCGAGCAGTTAGCCTGATGCAGATTATGTCCTCTCCCCAGAGAAAAGACCGTTCAAACTTCAGTTAAGAATCAGCTCTTTCTGCGTCGTAACTCTGCCAACTGCGTCATTGGACTTGGGCTTGTTAATAGAGAAACTGTAGTTCGTCTTTAGTTTGCCATCTGGATTCACGAGCCGATGGTTCGTTCCCGTAGGAACGATCTTTACAGGCCTCAGATACCCAGGCCTCAGGTTTCGACCAGTAGTGTGATGGCCGACGAGGACGCGAATTCCTAGGGTCCTCCCTCAGTTCTAAATCGTACGTTTAGCACACTCATTTACGACAATTATGGCAGATTTAATGCCGTTCATGAACTGGCTAGCTTGCAGCAACAACAGAAGAGTACGATACTCATTTACTACAGTCGTAACTTCATTTCTGTTGTTTCATAAATGATAAACGTTGTTGTCGTGTGTGCATAGTTTACGATGTGTTTTGCGTACCCCTCTTCCATAATCGTCATATTTTTACATCTGTTACTTTAAAAGTGGTAACTTTGTTATTGTGTATACATATTCAGAGACATGTTTAGTAGTAATTTAATATAGTAATCATGATTTTATTTCAACAGAATTTGATAAAATGTGATTGTTATACACATGAACGTATACTGTTCACTCTAATGGTACTACAGTGAATCTTCTTGTCCTTCAAACTCTTATCTGTCTGTTTTGAAATCTGACCGGCCATTAGCGAATATGTCATAAGTTGGAAGCTTTTTTTAGAAGTGTATTTCCTATATATGTTGTTATGCAGCATCAATGCGTACAACAAGTGTGTGAAGTTGTTCCACGTGAGATGTGTACCTTCCACTATCCATAGCCAACACGGTCAGGAGGTGGTTTTCTCGCTTTTGACTTGTTGCATGACGTCATAACAGCGTCCAGAACCTGTAAAAATAATGTCAGCTCTTTTCATGTTGTCTTCACATGAAAATGATTGGTACTGAAAGAATGGTAACGTTTTCACAACATTGGTTAAGTTTTTCCAACACCAACATACATTTTCGGTGTGAAAACAGATAGTGTCAGTGCTTTCTTAATAACAACCTACCTTTGTCTTCGACGTGAAAATACTAATACTGCGTTTTTTGAGTCCCGAGCGTTCCCATACGAACACGCTGACAGTCCGGATTGGGACATACAGCAGGCGGCTGGGCTTTCAAGTGGAACCATGTGAAAATGGGAACCCGGACGCACGGCTAACACACGTTGGTATATATTATTTTCATTCTCCTGCTGGTCACTGCCTCTGCTGGGGGACATTCTCGAGTGTAGGCAACTAACGTTTTTGAGGTGATTTATCTATGGTGGTGTTGACCTCTCACTCTCTGTCTGTCTGTCTGTCTCTCTCCCTCCCCCCCCCCCCCACCCCTCTCTCTCTCTCTCTCTGGGTCTGTCTGTCTGTCTATGCCTGTCTCCCGCCTCTCTGTCTCTCTTGAATGTGTGTGTGTGTGTGCGTGCGCGTGTGTGTTTGTGTGTGTGCGTACGTGTTCGTGTGTGTGTGCGTGTGCGTGCGTCTGTGCGTGTGTGTGCATGTGCGCGGGCTTGTTTGCGTCTGTGTGTGTGTTAGTGTGTGCGTGCTTGTGTGGCGCCTGTGTATGTATGTGTGTGTGTGTGTGTGTGTGTGTGTGTGTGTGTGTGTGTGTGTGTGTGTGTGTGTGTGTGTGTGTGTGTCCCCTCTCTCTGTCTCTACTTC
>JADBJO010000305.1:315438-320438 GCA_016801955.1 Conus betulinus
GGGCTTGGATGACATCCTATTTGGCCTGCAAGGTCTTCTTGAGCTGGCTCCCATCCCCGTCTGTGAAATACATGTTATGTTGCGTGATCTGAGACAGTAGACAACGCTTCACGTTGGCCAGGTTGTTTTGTGACCAGCTGGTAGTGGTAGTGGTTGTTTCTGTTGCTACTTTCCTTGCGGTTTTGGTGTTATTCTTCTTCGTTTGTGTCATTTCTTATTGTTTCATTCTTTCCTCTGTTGTTTTTTCTTTCCCTTTCTTCTTTCTTTCTTGCTTTCACCACCACCATTACCACCACCACCACCACCACACCACCACCATCACATCATCATCATTCATCATCATCTTCATCATCATCATCTTCTTCTACTTCTTCCTCCTCTTCTTCTTCTTCTTTTTCTTCTTTCTTCAGTTTTTACATTCTTTCTTTTTTTCTTTCTTCAGTTTTTACAGTTGGTCAAGTACTCTTTACTTTCTTCCCCATTCCTTTTATTTCGTTTTCGTTTTACCTCATTTTTCCTTAGTGTATATTGTTACATGTTTTCTTGAGCAAAAGAAATAAACACAAAACGTTTTCACGGTGTTCAGTTTTCTTTTTACCCATGAAAGATTCATTCAATCCATCCATCCATTCATTCGTTCATTGTCCTCCTAATCCTTCTTCTTTCTCTCGCTACTACTGTTCCGTCTTTCTGCTTTTTCGTTTTTCGTCTGCCGACTTCTTTAACTTCTCTTCTCCTCGAAACAGAACGATCAGCAGTAATGTGAAACAGTCCGTTTTGCAGTCTACGTTTGCCGGCGACAGAAGCCAGTGAAGCAGAACGCCAGGAACTGAGCACCCGTCTTGAGAATTCATCAAAGCATGAAGTCATGTTCCCGGGGGCGAAAACGGTGGTCAAGAGCTCCTAACACTAAAACACAATTTGTCGTGAACGTCACACTGAACGTGTAGACACAGGAAGTGGACCGAGTCAGTCACTTTCAAAAACCACTCAGTGTGTCCGAGTGTCACGAGGGGTCAGTGAACAATCTCAAAAGACAAGATTAAAACATAACAGATACGTCTGCTGTACGAGAGATGATGATGATGATGATGATGATGTTTTATTTCCAAGGGTAACAGATAAGCAAACACATGCCGTTTTTCATCCGACCCTTGCCCCACTGTGGGACTAACTAAGCATGACTAGCGACTGAAACTTTCAAAACTTTGAGCAAACACACATTTCTCCATAAACACATTAAAAAGTTCATAAGTTGGTCCTCCATTAACATTAAGGCGTAGATGACTTTAAAAGGGGAAAAAGGGTGATTGAAACAACAAACAAGAATTTTAAAAAAAAAATGATTACAAAGAAGAAAAAATCCAGCACACACAGACATAGAATAAGCGATCCTCCTATCGAAGGGAGGGAGAGAGGGAGAGAGAGAGAGAGAGAGAGAGAGAGAGAGAGAGAGAGAGAGAGAGAGGAGGGACGAAGAGAGAGGGAGGCATTCTTTTTGTAAAATATTAACATACAACAACAAGCTGCTAAAGGATGAGATAATTATTAGACAACTACGATGCATCAGTAATATCAACTTTTCTTTTCTTTCTTTTATATTTTCATGATGTGGTTACAAGAGAGAGAGAGAGAGAGAGAGAGGATTTAGCTGATAATCCAGCCGACCCCAAAGCGCGGCATGTCACGATTGTTACCGCATTGAATCTGCTATTATAATGAGACGCTGCAACGAGTGGTAAAGTCCCGTTCTCAGTAAAGAGGAAAATGCCGTGGCCGCATGTGGCATCCCGTCCTTGTATGTGTGAGAGCACGTGAAAAAGAACCAGAAGAAGAAGACCAGAAGGTGAATGTCTCTGGTCGGATTTCCGTAGAGAGAATCTTCTTTGACAGGCCAACAATGCAATACAGTACAGTACAGTACAGGTCAGTGCAATGCAAGACAATATGGTACAAGTCGAAGCCAGTCACTGCGGAGAAACAACAGAGTGTATATAGACAAAATAACTGTGTAAGGCTTATTTGGGCCAGATTTTGAATGCAGAAGTTGAGCGTGTGTGTGTGGGTGTGTGTGTGTGTGTGTGTGTGTGTGTGTGTGTGTGAAGCGCGCGCGCTGTGTGTGTGTGTGTGTGTGGTGAAAGTGGGAGAGATAATTCAGATCAAAGACTTACTTGTGTCTGTGGTCTCTCTCTCCCCTGTGTGTCTCTCCTCTCGCTCTCTTCTTACCACACACACACACACTCCAGCGGAAAAAGCGAAAGTGAGACATAAGCCACATTACGCAACTCAGACTCTCTCTCTGTCTCTCTCTCTGCTCTCTATCCTGCCTCCACCAACTCTCTCTCTTCTCGACATTCTATCTCTCTCTCTCTCTCTCTCTCTCTCTGCTACTACACGACACACACCACACACACACACACACACCACACACACACCACACACACACACACAACTTACGTCGTACACATTCCAACCCCACTCATACGCAGCTCTTTCGCGCTGTCTCTCACACCAAAAACGAAACCAGTCACCCCAAACAAGACACATTAGCCTACTATACTGACTACTATAACTACTGTCTACTACTACTGCTACTATACAGCTAGAATGGAAAAAGACGGAACCCCTCCCACCAGTCCTCCTTTTGCATGTACACTCCACACAACAAAGCTCGTGTCCCTCCACCCATCCATCCATCCACCCATCCATCCATCGTCCTTGTCCTGCGCCAGTAGCCTCCTAACCGAGCAGGTCACCAGGGATCCCCTTGCTGGAGGCCACGAGAGGCTGGCTACTAATTACGACCTGTCTGAGGTTGGCGGCCGAGAGGTCCCTCTGTTGTGCTCAATGAAATGGGACACCTTCTAACTGACTTTGAAGCTATGGCTTCCCGGTTTGCGTGAGAGGTATTCGGCTCAAGTCGTCTTCTTATTCTTCGCCTCCTCTTCTTTCCTTCTATTGCCCCCCCCCCCCCCCCCTCCCCCTTCTTCTCTCCCGTCCAGGCCCCTCCTCCATCCACCTTCCCCTGCTGCTTACTCTCCCTCCTTCTTCGTTTTCGTTTTTTCCCTTTTTTTTTTTTTTTTCGAGCTTTCGCGGCTAAAAATTCGCGAGATTCCATCATTTTTGTAACTCTTTTTAAACGGGTTATTTAACCGCGGTTCAGTCCTCGCTCTCTTCTCGTCTCGCCTCTCTGCCTCTCTCTCTCTCTCTCTATCTCTGTTTGCTGTGTGTATGATGTTTCCCGTTTTTGTTTGGGCTCTTTTTTTCATATACTATTAATGAAGGTCAGGACCTCCCTTTTTTAAGATGGCTAAACGATTCATCGGTGTGCATTCGTGGTGTGTGTGCTGTTGTCTTCTGCCTGCGTCTCGTCTTCTCTGTTGTCGTTTGTCTATACACATTGTGTTGTTTCACATTTTTTAATTTGGTACCATCAACCCAAAAAATTTCCGTAACTAATAAAACCTCGATGAATAACCGTTCATGAACATAGAGAAGCTACAGTTTCCAGGTTTTTTAAGATGGCTAAACGAGTCATCGGTGCATTAAAGTGCATTTGATACATCGTTGTTACACGTTATCATACTTGTGTGACACGTTGCCGCTGTTGTTCGGGCCTGCGTTAAGGTCATTCAGTTTGAAACGTAAAATCAAAGTTATACACATTATGTGATATTAGACGAACCTAATCTGGGCAAAACCGAAGAATAACATTAACAGCGGGCAACAGCAAAAAATGGAGGGGAGATGTGGGTTAACTCACTTTGTATAAAACAGCACGAAGAACAACCGGTCATAAGTCCATTTTTTTTAACACAGAACGTTAAAAAAAACACCAGTTCCCATTTTACAATGGAAGAGAAAAAATAGGACTTTTGCAATGAACACAGCAATTTTACCCACTTGCGTTGCCATGATAAATCGGTTAACGCAACTGTGTATCCATAGAACAATTAGGCAGAGGTGGTAGATGAGGTTTTTTCAACTGCTTGCAGTGGAAAAGTATTGGGAATTAGTTATCATTTCACCACAAAGGCACGTTATATTTTTTGCAAAAACTTGTCTTAAAAGCATTTAGTTTGATCTTATATATTAGCGAAATTATGATCCTAGAAAACGGCAAACTACATTGATAAAAAGAATGAAGAAGGTGTCAAAGTTTAATGCTGGGTTTATGCGTGTATCAAGAGAACATCCCGAATTCTGTTGTTTTTTTTTTCCTAAAATGTTTCCAGCATGCATTTTTTCTAGAAGACTGTATCCCTCATGGACAGACAATGGGATCTGATAACCTCCGACCACCGCTAGTATTTTTCGCTCCCCGTTTTGCTGCTCTGTCTACTCTCTCTTAAACTGAATCCCACAATGAGAAGGGAACCCAACAGAAACTAATTCTTGTACCCCTAATAATCAAAATGTATTAGGTGATGAAATATCTGTAATCAGATCTTGCCTTACTATAGGGTTTGTTTTAAACTTAGGGCGAATAAAACCGCCTTTGAATCGACACAAAAGAGGATTTTGGAATATTGGATTTGAAAAGTCAAGTAGAAAATACAAAGCCATTAGAATGGCAGTTAGTTCTGCTGTAAAAATAGATCTGTTTTTCCAAGATAATAAGATTTTCAATTTTCAATGAAGGAATTGTAAATGCAGCACCTGCTTCTTTGGTATCCAAAAGAGACCCATCTGTATAAATTCGTGCGTGTGTGTGTGGTGTGTGTGTGTGTGTGTGTGTGTGTGTGTGTGTGAGAGAGAGAGAGAGAGAGAGAGAGAGAGAGAGAGAGAGAGAGAGAGAGAGAGACTCATCCCACCAGCTTGCGATGGCCTTCTCCTTTACAAAAGGTGGAATGGAATTTAACGTGCGTGCATTCTCTTTCCCCCAGTGCATGAGTTCATACTCCGGACCTGAAGCAAGTCGTATCCCAAGGATGTGCGGGGCTGGTTAGGGGTGAGATGCAGACTGTTCTGATGCTGTTGATGAGAACATCTTTTACCGG
>JADBJO010000305.1:325438-332938 GCA_016801955.1 Conus betulinus
AAAGACAGAGAGAACGAAAATGCGAAAGAAGGAAAGCGAGCGAGAGAGAGATTAAAGAAAAAGAAGGATAGAGAGAAACAGACATAATGAGAGAGAGACGGAGACAGAGAGAAAACAGAGGATTGGAGGGTAGAAGAAGGTGGGGGTGATCTATTTGCATGTTTAGTGTCAGATTTCTATCGTCAATTACTTTTTTTTTTCCTGTTCGGCATCGGCGTGACGTATGTGGGTGCCATTTATTAAACATGAATTTAAAATATATGTTCATGGCGTTTTTCTTTTGTTCTGCAAATTAGCAATGTCTGTCAGGAACTTGTGAACCGACTTTTCAGGAAGTTGTGAAATCCGGAAAAAAAAAAAAAAGAAAGTTTCCCCACCTGTCATTAAAACTCTGTCAAAGTGTTCTTTTAATGTTATTCCATATTACGCTCTCTCTCTCTCTCTCTCTCTCTCTCTCTCTCTCTCTCTCTCTCTCTCTTAGGGTGGTGGTGGAAGGCTGCCTTGCATTTTGAATATTATTATTATCATTACAATTTTCATTCTTGCTATTACCGTTATTGTAGCCTTCCCCTCGCTCTGCACCTCAACACTGCCCTAAAAAAAAATAATGGAGGCGAGTGACAGGTTTCCTTGGGGCAAACCAAGCACCTTGCGCACACGCGTTCCCCCGCTTTTGAGTTCATGTTAGTTTTATCAGTTTATTAGGAAATGTAGGGGAAAATCCTTGGTGGTTATATACTGTCACTTCACTAGGATCAAGTACTGAAGGATGAAAGATGAATGCGTGATGCCAGTTTAGTGGGGATGCATATTACAAAGATAATTCCTTGTTGATTATGCATTACCAATTCCTCCGAGAGATGTATAGAAAAAAAAAAAGTTCTTGGTGATTTAGGAAACATACGTTTATTGAGATTGTGCTTATCAGGATCATCGGTAATTGTGAGATATTAGTTCAGAGGAGATATGTATGTAGAATAAGTTGCTTATGGTTATATAACATCATTTCATTAAGGATCTTCTAGAATAATCTTGGTGATTACGTAATGTCATCTCAATAGAGACTTGCAGGAAAAAAAGCCTTGGTGATTATGCAACATTTTCCTTGGGATATGTACAGAAACCCTTGGCAATTTTTTTTTTCGTTAACTGTTATCACTGAAAATCTTGATGGCGTTAGAAAAATCTTCGGTATTATGTAAAATAAAGCGTGATAGTTTTGTAATTTTCATTCACTGGTTGTTTGAATAGAATCTTGATGACTAAGTATGACAAGCCGTGGTAATTGTGTGATACCAGTGTATCAAAAGATCCTGATGATTACGTAAGATAAGCCGTGGTACTTACATAACATCAGTTCACTGAGGACGTGTACACAAAATTTTGGCTTTTTTTTCAGTATCTTTTTATCACTGAATTTTGAATCGCTAATCTTGATGGAATTAGCGACTTCCCTTTTGTTAAATGAATCCTACCCATTTACCATCTTTACTGTTTGAAGATTGTTATAAACGCTATGCAGTCAACCAGTCGTATTCTACCCCGCAAAAATTCATTGGTAATACGATACTTTTTGCCAGAAATGTAACGGACGAGATTTAACGCCATCACTATCCAATTAAATTCACATGACAGCAGCACATGAATTTGATATAGGTTAACACGGACAGAGAAACCTACAATCGCTGAGACAAAAATGTACATAGATTGACTAGGGGTCACTTTTTATGTCAAAGGTAACAGAAGTTTAGCTCAAAGCCTGAAAACGGGAAATTAGCATTAGTGTGTATACCATGCATTCTGACTTCGGGACCCCAAACCAGTACAAAATATCTGCATTCAGTTCCAGTTTCAAACTAATCTGTGGTCTTAGCGGAATGTGTTGTCATGGTTCCTAACAAGTGTTGCTCAGTATGTTTCCGCATGTTCCTATCGATTTGGTTTCGGTTTACCTTAGTGTTCATTCAAGCCAGTCAAACGATTTATTACTAGGTTGTCACAGATATCCAACGCACGAGCAAGTGATTCAGCAGTCCGGTTATGAAGTCACGGACTTACGCACAAATGAGCACACACACACACACACACACACACACACACACACACACACACACACACACACACATACACACACACACACACACACACACACACGCTCTCTCTCTCTCTCTCTCTCTCTCTCTCTCTCTCTCTCTCTCTCTCTCTCTCTCAAGAAATCTGTGGTTTAAAACATTGTATTGCACAAACCTGAAGAGCTCAGAAGTTGGTGCAAGAAATGCGAGAATGGTGAGATTAACGTCCTGTTAATCGTCGGTTCTTGAGGACGCATATAGAGAAACTCCCAATTAAAACCGGCATTAAAAAAAAAAACAACCTGGAATGTAAGCCTAAGGTCCCCGTAGAGGGGGCAGTGAAATGCACAATTAAAACCGACATAAAGACCTGGCGCTCAGGCCTACGATCTTCATGGAAGAGGTAATGAAAAGCGCAGTGAAAATGGACATAAGAACCTGGCGCTTCGGCCTCCACATCTCTATCTAGAAAGGGTAATAGAGACGTCAAAGACCATCCCAGTAATAACGCAGTACTTTAAAAGACGAGCTGCGTTTTAAAGGCAAGGGGGGGGGGGGGGGGGGGCTCGAAGGGAAACTCGTCCCCAGCGAATGCTGTAGTATGCTTGAAGTTCCCTTCGAGGTGGGATTCAGCAAGCAACAGCTGTGTTGCTCTCATTAGTAATGTGTTATTATTACCTTGGGTAGCGTTTGGGCGTGTGTGTTGCCCCCCTCCTATGGAGGTATGAGGCGAAAGGGTCAGGTTTCAACATCGCGTGTGTTTTGTTGTGTGTGTGTGTGTGGGGGGGGGGGGGGGGGGGGGGGGGGGTGCAGAGAACAAATCACTAAAAGAACATGATCATTTTTTTTTTTTTTTTTTTACAAATTTTCGGGAGAGCGCAACATATCTATACATCTGTATCTATCTTATGTGTGTGTGCTTGTGCGTGTGTGTGTGTGTGTGTGTGTGTGTTGCGCGCGCGCGCGCGCGCGTGAGCCGGTGCGTGCGTGCGTGAGAGAGAGGCAGACAGACAGAGACAGAGAGTTCTTTCCTCCGTTTGTTCTGCTACCCTGATTGTGGGCTTTCTTTGACATTTTCACGTCCACGGCTTTCAGAAGTGATATCGCAGACGAGGGATAACCAACCGAATGGGCGAGGGAGGAGGAGGAGGGGTGGGGGGGGGGGACGAGGGATTTTACGTAGGCGAATGGGCGGGGCAAGTGGAGGGGTGGGGGGGGTTGTGGCCTTGGGGGGGGGAGAGGACCTCCACACAGCACAACACAGATACCACCAAAACGACTTCACGTCACGATGTCCCACGAAAAACGGCAGTTTTTTTTTACGTAGGGCGTCAGCAGTACTCTCACCGGCAACATCCCTCTGCGTGTTCGGTGCCTAGGTACCGAGCCGGTATACCCGTTGGGCTTTAACTATATGGGAATTTATTCCGCGGCCTGACGACAGCCCCTCATTAGCCATCCCATCGTACGTGTCCCCTTACAGTCCTGTCGGCCCCCCCCCTCCCCCCCCCCCCCCCCCCCCCCCCCCCCCCCCCCCTTCTCACGGGAAGGACCCCTGACAGGTGAGAACCAGGCCTTGCGAAGTGCGGACAGGATTAAGGATCGTGTTCTTTGGCACGGTGAAGGGGGGGAAACTATCGTCAGGAGTTAACTTTTTCTTGCCTTGCGTTTTTCTTTTCCCCCCCTAATCTGCCTTGCCCTGTCCTGCTGTAGTCTGTCCTACCTTCCATTGTCGTGCCTTGCCTTGCCTTGCCTTGGCTTGGCTTGCCTTGGCTTGCTTGAAGTTGTCTGTCTGGTAACCCCCCAGGTAAAAGGTTTCAAAGCGGGATAACTGCAGGCGGAAACTGAAAATTCTGTCTTTGTGCCTCAGGTGGAGGTTAGTTTCACAGTGAGATAACCGCAGGTGTAAATTCAAACCAATGTTACAGGGACTTCTAAGTAATCCGCCGGCGTTAACATTGACGAACAAAATTATGAGACAAAGCGCGACACGTTTCGACTTCTTAGGTCTTCTTCAGGACATTGTCCTGAATGTTATTTATCTTGCCTGAAGAAGACTTAAGTGGTCGAAACGCGTCGTGTTTTGCCTTGTAATGTTTTTTATTTTTCTATGTTAACCGGCGGAGTTACTTAAAAAAAAAATATTCTTTTCAGACCAGTGAGAGGTTGTTGAGACAACACATACATCTCTGTGACATCTCCTGTTGTGGTTCTGTGTGGTCCTCTGAGAGCTGGCGAAAGGACTGGGCCTGTCCTCTCCCTAATCGTGCCCTTCCACCTCTTCTTCTCTCCCCCCCCCCCCCCCCCCCCCCCCCCCCCCGCCTTTTCCCCTTCCATATCTCCCCTCCTTCAGTCCCTCCCTCCCCCTCCCCGAACCTCATTCATTCCTTATCCTCTCCTCCTACTGCTACTGGGCCTTTCGAGTTTTTTTGTTGTTGTTGTTGTTGTTGTTGTTGTTTGTTGGTGGTTTTTTTTGTCCACATTAAAAAAAAAAAATCTGCTGCAGTAATTCACAAATTTAACACGGGCACAGAAAGAGCAAACAGAGGGAAAGGGGTAGATGGAGATGGGGGTTGTAGAGCGGCGATGGAGGGGCTAAAGGGCCGGGAAGGGGGGGGGGGGGGACTGGAAAGCGATACAAATTAAACTTAATAAGTGAGAATGAAAGCTTTTTTTTTAAAACTGCTTGGGTGGTAGATGATAGCCCTGGGGTATTGGAGGTGAATTGTTCTTTGCAACGAAGAGCGATCTAAATTTCACACAGTAAAAGTTGTAAGCACACACACACACACACACACACACACACACACACACACACACGCGCGCGCGCGCACGCACACGCACGCACGCACGCACGCACGCACACGCACACACACACACACACACACATGTATTCCCACATGCACACGTGCTCGTGTGCAAGAGGACGTATACATTTCCCACGACATCACACAAGCCAACTAACTAAAAGAGAGGGAGAGAGAGAGGGCGAGTAGGGAATCCACTTTTCCACCTCCCTCGGGTTTCTTCTGTCCATGTATCTTAATTTATTCGAGTGGTGGCTTAGTCGGGTCTGACAACATCGTCTCATTAGCAAGCCTACTCTTCGTGTCCGCTTACACTCTTGTCAACCAGCGCGACGTACAGGAGGCTGTGAAGGTGTGAGACCAATCCATTATGGCGGCCATGAGAAGAGCCCGGGAAGGAACAGACCCGTCCGTTCGGCTTGGGCAATGGGCCAGGGATAGGTTACGTTTCATCCGATCTGGGTGGGGGGGGGGGGGGGGGGGGGGGGGGGGGGGGGGGGGGTGGGAGGGAGAGGGGGGGGGGAGGGAGAGAGACAGGACAGACAGACACAGAGAAAGACAGATCTGGAGAGAGACAGAGATAGAACAGTTGACAAACAAAGACTGGAGAGAGAGAGAGAGGAGAGAGAGAGAGAGAAGTATCATTAGAAAGAGAGAGGATAGTGGTAGTTCGTTAGAGAGACAGACAGACACAGAGAGAGAGACAGACTGATCTGGAGAGAGACAGATACAGACAGACAAACAAACAAATCTGGAGAGAGGAGAGGAGAGAGAGAGAGAGGAGAGAGGTATCGTTAGAAAGACAGAGGTATCGTTTAGACAGACAGACAGACAGACAGAGGTGGTATCGTTAATGTAGATTTACTCGACACTTGAAAGAGAAGTAGTCTGTTTATCCGTACTACGTTTCCTTTTTTTTTTTTATGGTGAGAAACACGCTCGAAGCAAAAAGCTCGTTGAATGTAGCCGTTTCTATTGCAGTTCACTTGGGATTTATGGAACCTTTATATTCAAAGTGCTGTAAAAACTGGAGGAAAAAAATCGGCCAGCGGTACGTGGACTTGCCTTGCGGAGAGACGCTGAGATGGACAAAAAAAAAAATAAAATAATAGTTAAAAATAAACCGCCTGCTTTATTACCTGAATGCCGAGTGATGGAAGAATCTCCAGTTTCCTTCCACAGCTTCCAGTACCGATCGTTTACCACCCACCTCCTTCCTCTTCAGCGGCCACGTCAGACTACAGATGGTCAAGATAGTGGTGCGCAAGCTAGCGAGCATTCGGGCAGGTATTGCAGTGTGTATGCACCAGTCCGCGCGCAGTGACGCCTCCTTTGCGAAACTTGACGCTGAAACAGCCCGCTTAGCTAAGCAAGCAAGCAAGCAAGCATACACATGAAAGGAAAACTTAGATGAGGAGAGGGTAGGGGAAATTGTAGGTAAGGGAAGTAACTTTAGCTTCTACGGTGAAGCAAATGACGTTCCCCGTAACTGTAGACTAATAACAGTATTTAGTTTGGAATTAAAGGCATGTGTCTCATCGCTGCTGGAGGGAAAGTTACCTCCCGTGTTAGTTATATTACAGTATAAATAAAACAAGAGCAAATAAAGAGGGGGGGAAAAATCCGCTTATTCTGATTTATCGTTGTAAGTGACGCATATGCGATTTGCAGTAAGGGTGTTACGGTGTGTTCTAAAAGGCTATCGGTTCTACTCTGGATTAGTTTCGGAAACGGCGTTATTGAAAAATGTCGTGTCACCACTGCAATACAGGCCGTGGTCATAAACTAGCCCTTTTGGTTTTGAAATGTGTGTGTGTGTGTGTGTGTGTGTGTGCTCAGTCTATGACTTTTTGTTTCCATTAAGTTGATAATGTTTACTACTTTAAGCAGCAATGTTATTAGTTTATATCGGCTGATTTCAAATCACACGAAAACGTTTTATTTTATTGTTTCAGTTCCTTGCTACGTTATTTGATTTGTTTTTCAAATTCCAATACCTAGCAATCATTATCTTACACAAAGAATCAGGTATATTGTTTTAATTACTTTTTACGCTGTGCGATCGGTTCTTCATTTTCCAACACGTTGGCATCATCATCATCATAACCATCTTCATTGTTATCCTCATCCTATCTTTTTTCTTTTCATCCACCTTTCTCTTGGTTCTCTCTTTCTGTTCCAGTTGTCACTACATACACCAATCAAGAGAGGTAACTTCCATCATGTTACGTCCTCGTTTACATCCCCTTTGGGCGTGCTTTCTGTGCCTTTTTTTATACATCACATGTAACAAGTGTGAAGAATTGAAGCTATGTAACCATACAGTTTTGGCTCTGTGTGTGTGTGTGTGTGTGTGTGTGCGCGCGCGCATTTCCCCAGGAAGTACGAGCATTAGTGTCATAACGCTTGGCAGAATGACTCCTATTAATACCTTTGCAGCTATCCCCCTGGTGAAGATGTCACCGAAATGGAACAGCAGTAATCCTGTCCCATTCTCATTGGAAGCAACGTTTTCAATAACACGAAATGAACGTCTTCTCATCCATTTTGATCACTGACAATCATCACTAAAGACACTGATAAAAGATAAGGTCAAGGATTCGATATGCAGATAGTATAAT
>JADBJO010000305.1:337938-345438 GCA_016801955.1 Conus betulinus
GACCCATAATGAACATACCTGCTAATTTTGACAAAGATCGGTCAAGTATAAAACATCGAGCATCATCCGTTACCAATAATGAACATACCTACAAATTTTCAGAAAGATCGGTTCGGTAGTTTTGTCTGGAGCGAGTGGAACACATTTTGACCACGGACGGACGGACACACACACGCACACGCACACACACACACACACACACACACACACAGAGCATTTCTTCGTTCCCATTCTAAAATACTCCCTGTTCTATAAGAACTGGAATATACAAAAGTACATGTCGGACAAATTTACGAGAGAGAGAGAGAGAGAGAGAGAGAGAGAGAGAGAGAGAGAGAGAGAGAGAGAGGCAGCCGAATGTGTCTGAAAACTTTGCAGTGAGTGGCTTGCAATACATATTTTTGTCCGTAAAGGCTCTGTACAATGTCTACTGGGCCTGTATAGAGCTGTATGATGTAAGGGTTCTAGAGAGCAATAATCACCATGATTAAACGATGTAAAACCAGCATGCCTTCTTAATTCATTATGTGTTCGCAAACATCTTATTTGAGACCCATTTGGAAATAGAATCTTCATAAACAAATAGTTATTGGGCAATTTACTGTTCAGTTCTATATTTATACTTTTGCTTCTCGGGGGAATACTTGCAGTCTGAGGGATTTATTATTTCCCGTTTCAGTGCGATAGAAACAATGTTGGTGAACAATGCAACGAAATAAAAAGACATGATTAATGTGTAGAATTTTTTTTTTTGTTTTTAACAAATTCAGTAAAGGCTGTTGGTTGAGTTCTCCGCAAATTGAATGCAGACATTGTTCATGACTTGAATTTACCAGTGTTTTGTCAAAACGTTGAACACCCCCACAGTGCCAAAACATGTGCAATAGTATCCTAAACGTTAAAGAAGTCACAGAAGACCATAAGCTGCTTTTCGGTTCCAGTATCCTCCAGTACAACACCCCCCCCCCCCCCCCCCCCCCCCCCCCCCAAAAAAAAAAGGCTTCTTTGAACAATATTTTTCACTGGAATCAATTTCATTTCAATGCCAGGAGATGTGCCAGAAATGCGACAGTTTTTGCAGTCATTGTAAACATTTACTTTTATGTTCAAGCTTGTACAGCACTCTAAACGATTATGATTGCCATGCAATATTGCCATAATGTGATTTTGACCCTTTAAGAATGAATGTCGGCTTCTTTTTAAAGTATACGTAGGTATCAAATTTGAGATATTTTGTATTTTCATCAGTGAGTTTTTTTTTTTTTTTTTTTGTAAAGAGTTGATTTTTTTTATCGCTTTAAAACTAGAAAACAGTATGAACTTTATATTTCAGTTATTCAAGACTTGGTCACTGTTTACCCAAAAGTATTACCCTCAGATGTCCCGTGGAAGATTTCTCCCCCCACCAGCTCACCACCCCAACCTTTTCCGTTAAGGACTGCACCATGTTGTAGCCTTTCCGATTTCAGTAGTTCTAGTAACGGCCGATGTAGAGCAGAAGTCTGAGAGAAAAAAACGCCTCCCTCCCTCTCCCTCCCTCCCTCCCTCCCTCCCTCTGTCTGTCAGTCTGTCAGTCTGTCTCTCTCTCTCTCTCTCTCTCTCTCTCTCTCTCTCTCTCTCTCTGCGCTCACTTTTCCCTCCCCTCTCGCTCTCTCTCTCTCTCGTTGTCAGCATTGATAACTTTCTCCAGCAACCAGTTGTCTCGTGAGTAGGAGACATTAACCCGAGTTCTAACCGAAACGCTCCGTGAGGTTCAGTACATGTGCCTCTGCTGGCGACTGATCAGCGTCTTACCAAACCAGCGCACAAGCTGATTCCATTAGCTTCGCTCAGTCCCCAGGTAACGGCGAGTCACACTCACATTTGACTTCCAAAGTCACAGCGACTTACGGTTACGTTTCACTTCCAGTCAGCGAGTTACACTCACGTTCAACTTACAAAGTCACGGCGAGATATACCGTCGCGTTTTTAACTTCCAAATTCACGGCGTAAAGTCACGTTCGACTGCCAAAGTCACAGTTAGTTAGAGTTACGTGTAACTTCCAAAGTCAAAGTTATTACAGTCAGGTTTAATTTCTAAAGTCACACCGAGTTCCAGTCACGTTGAACTTCCAAAGTCACAGCGAGTTACGGTCACACTCAACTGTCAAAGTCACGGCGAGTTACGAGTACGTTTCACTCCAAAGTCACAATGAATTATGGTCGCGTTCGACTTCTAAAGTCACAGCGAGTTACAGACACGTTCAACTACCAAAGTCACAGCGAGTTACAGTCACGTTCAACTTCCAAAGTCTTAGCGATTTACGATCACATTAAACTTCCAAAGTCGCAGCGAGTTACGGTCATATTTCACTTGCAAAGTCACGGCGAGTTACAGTCACGTTTAACTGCCGAAGTCACAGCGAGTTAGAGTCACGTTTCACTTGTAAAATCACAGCGAGTTACAGTCACATTCAACTTTTAAGTCACAGCGAGTGACAGTCACGTTTAACTTCTAAAATCACAGCGAGTTACACACACGTTTAACTTCTAAAGTCACAGCTAGTCACGTTCGATTTCCAAAGTCACAGCGTGTTACAGTCACGTTCAACTTCCAAAGTCACAGCGAGTTACAGTCACGTTCAACTTCTAAAGTCACTGTCACAGTCAATTTCCAAAGTCACAGCAAGTTACAGTCACGTTTAACTTCTAAAGTCAAAGCGAGTTACACTCACGTTTAGCTGCCAAAGTCACAACGAGTTACAGTCACGGTCAACTTCTAGAGTCACAGTTACAGTCACGTGCAACTTCTAAAGTCACAACGAGTTACAGTCACGTTTGAGTTTTAAAGTCACAGCGAGTTACGGTCACGTTCGACTTCCAAAGTCACGGCGAGTTACAGTCACGTTTAACTTCTGAAGTCACAGCGAGCTACAGTCACCTTCAACTTCTAAAGTCACAGCGAGTGACGTCACGTTCGACTTCTAAAGTCACGGCGAGTTACAGTCACGTTTGACTTCAAAGTCACATCGAGATTTATGGTCACGTTTCACTTCCAAAGTCAAAGCGAGTTATGCAGTCACGTTTTAACTTCCAAAGTCACAGCGAGTTACTGTCACGTTCGACTTCCAAAGTCACAGCGAGTTACGGTCACGTTTCACTTCCAAAGTCACAGCGAGTTACGGTCACATTGTACTTCTATACTTACCAGAAGTGATAGAGCTGACAGGGATAACCATCCCGCTACACTCAACACCAGTGTCACCACAACGACAACGCGTTTAGATGGGCAGAGGAGGGATAACGGTTGGGAAGGGGGGCGAGGGGAGGGGGGGGGGGGGGGGGGCGGGGATTAGACCTTGCAACGTTCGTCTGCGAACCGGGTGGCGCGTCACCAGGCGCTGTGGGACTTGCACAGCAAATCGTGCGTGCGTCCTTCAAACCCATGCCTCTCCCCATAACGGCTTTTTGCCCCGGCCGGCGTACATACGTCACAGCTTATTGTGCTGCGGAAATTTAGTGCTCCGGGGGAGCGCACGTCACCACTGAGGGTGCAGCCGACCACGGGAGGCGGTCAAGGGGGCGTGGAGGAGTGGGGGGGGCGAGGTGGTGGAGGGTGGGGGACAATGGTGCCGGTCTGGAAGACTCGGTGGACGTGGGTCGTTGGATGGCATCGTAAACTGGGGGCTTTGAATGCTGGCTGCAGCTGCTGTCCATATATGGGCTCCTTCAGCTTGCACAGGTCAGGCCAGCCAGTGAGGAGTGAGGGTGATGGTGGTGGTGGTGGTGGTTTAAAGCACTGTTCTGTTTTTGGTCAGGTCACGGTACAAACACAAGGACGTCGAGGCTGCTGTATTGGAAGTCCTCCTGTCCAAATGTGGTGGAAAATGTATAACATGTGACTGATGATTTCAGAGCAAGACCTTTTGATTCGCGCAAAGATCCGAAGCGGTGATCAAAAGATAATTTTTCTTAATGATAAACATAATTATATCAATAAAGTTGGTTGTGGGTGTGATGATAAGACGAGAATGGGAAGAAAAAAAAAAAGAGAAAGAAAGAAAGAAAAACAAACGATTTGAATATTTTATTGTACTGCGGGTTGTCGAGAACACTGAAATTTTTTCCCCATTTATTTTTAACGAAGAATCTGCCATTACTTTTACGAAGAATCACCACGGAATTTCACACTGAGAGCAGTCCGATTTGTACACCAAAAAAATATATATATATAGCGAAAGTGCGAACTGAATGGAGAGAAATCTGTGAAGGAGATTAAAGTTATACTCCAAAAACACAACCATTCAATATCTACATCCATGCAGACAAGTCCAGGAATTTATATATATAAAAAGAGCATATACACATATAACACATGGGCCAGTTACATATGATCGCGTGCGAATACACTCTGCGTCATATGATACGTTTAAGAAGAAAACCTTTGTTCTGAAAAGTCGATCTCGCGCGTCCTCAGCGGATGTGTGGAAACGTGAACCACGAGTGGAGAAGTCAGCAGGCAAACGTCTCGCAGGAAAACCAGCACCCAGTCTATGTCAGGACGTGGGGGGTGACACACGAGCCTTCCTAAAAAGAAAACAAAAGAAGGTGAAAATAAGGATATCACCTGAAAAAAGGGGAAGTGGTGTGTGGGGGGGGGGGGGGGTGGGTGGGGTGTGTGGTGTGTGTGTGGGGGGGGGGGGGGGGGGGGGGGGGGGGGGGGGGTGAGGACGGACTGGGCGTCATTGTTCATGTTTGTCATGAGAGAAACAATTAAATTCAGCCGAGCACAAAGCCACATTCTTCCCAAAGCTGTCTGTCTCTGTCTCTGTCTCTCTCTCTCTCTCTCTCTCTCTCTGTCTTTGAATAGCAATGTGCTGGTTGTTAAGGTGAGAGAGTAAGGATTTGTTTATATTTCTTAACGCCTGAAGGAAGGAAATTCATATCATTTCCTTCGGGCCATAATCAACATTAGAGGTCTAAGAGTGCTGCAACCCCTTCGTGCTAATACACAGACAGAATATGAAAATAAGCTTACTCCCCCATTGAAATCCGCTAATCCACGACAAAGCGTGTATCACAGAGAAGAACTTGGTCTTTAAAAACAGGGGCCCGGGGGCACATATCATAAACGTGAAATCTTGCTCGCAGAAAAGAGGTACTTCAGAACTGCATGACTGAGAAGGAGGAGGAGGAGGAATGAGGCGTGGAACCCACGGGAGGTGTGACCGCATACTTTGATTATTATTCTCTGTACAAAATGCCCATCCTTTCAGAAACTATTTACTGATGTTTCAAAGTCCGAAGATGGAGTGACTTGTGCAGCCTATTGCCCAGGGCGCTCCTTTTCAAATGTTATCGAAACATATTCGGTCAGACACTTAGGTTCACTCCGCCGAACTTACAGCGTGGGTTCTAGCACTGAAGATCATCTCTCAATCTACAGACAAGGACTTTTCTGATTTTGTCTGATTCGCTTTCAGCTTTGGAGGCCATGGCTGGCCGTAACCTCCGTTATCCTGAACTTTAAAAAAAAAAAAAAAACTTTTTCCTCTTTGAAAGCGGAAGGTCACGACATTGTTCTTGCTTGGGTTCCCGGTCATGTTGGCATTCGGAGAAATGAAAATGGCCGATCGTTTGGCCAAGAATGCCATAATAAGGAAACTATATAAGATATATGTCCCCTTCTCAGACTGGAAACCGAAAGTTAATGATTATGTGAAAGACCTTTAGCAGCAGGACTGGAATACACAAACGGATTGCAAACTTTTCCAGATCCGTCCAAACTTAAGAGAGTTCCCCATATCTACCTCTGATGGTCGCAAAGAAGAAACGGTTTTATGCCAGCTGCACACTGGCCATTCATTTTAACTCATTCATACCTTTTAAAGAGTGAAGAAGCTCCGTGGTGCATTCTATGTCATGTACCACTCACAATCAAACATGTTCTTTTAGAATATTGGGACTTGCATTTTACATTTTACAGCAGACTCCATGAAAACTTTATTCAGAGACGTTCCACCTAGTGTAATCTCTGAACTTCTGAAACAGATGAACATTTTCCATCTGATCTGAGATTTACATTAGAAAGTTTTTGATAAAATTTCGGGTGTGTTTTTAGAAGGTTGTGTGAAATTAATAACTGGTGAGTTAAACTTCAACGCGGTGCCAGCTCTGATATGGCCCTTTGCGATCGGCTGGGCTATAAGCAACATTACCTTACCTTACCTTACCTTACCTTACTTCCTTAGTCCCGTGAACTTTCAACGCTGAGAGCGCTCTGGATACCAAATCGAGCGTGCACATTTAGATCAAATACACATAGGCCTGCGTGCAAGACCAAAACCACAAGTTTTATTTTCCAAACACAAAAGAGCTTTCATCTACTTGCCTTTGGGCGTATCGGCACAGTTCCCAAAACATGCGAAGCGAGTCTTTTTCCACCCGCGAACCTGCAATCGATGCGACCATTGATCGCGAAAAGTAAACGAGAGCGCAGGGGGGAAAAAAAAAAAAAACAAAAAAAAAGCAAACAAACAAAAAAAACGGATTGTGGAGATCCGAGAACCGAGATCGTCTAGGTCGTTTGTGAACTGACAGTTCCTCCAGTTAGGAACAAAGGTGAGGATCATGCACCGGTGAGATCGCGTGAGCAGACGATGTAGATCCGCTACGCGAAGGTCTAATTAAGAACGGTCTTTGGTAGGGTGTGACAAAACGCCTGTCGGGTGACACGACACACAAGGCTCGGAGTCCCCCTCCAACAGACCTCCCGGTTTCACGTGCTGGAGAAGGGGGGGGGGGGGGGGGGGGGGGGGGGGGGGGGGGGGGCCTGCGTTCAATGCTTTGAATGGCTGTCTGACTGTCTCTGCGGCAAGGTCGAGTCTGGAGCAGCGCGCGTGCCAATTTTATGACACATGCACGTGCGTGGAGAGGAGCGCTTCGAGTAAAGGTGAAGTGGTACTGGGTATTGATTTTGTTTGCGAGTGTCGCCGTCATTTTGTTAGGGAAAAAAAAAAAGATAAGAAAGAGACAGGCGTAAACTGTAAAGGAAAAAAAATGTCGTGTCAGGATTGTTAAACCCTGTGGTTCCTGTGGTATGCATACGCACGCGCACGCGCACGCCTTGGCTCAAGGCTGTGTCAGACCAAAGTACAACAGTTTTCCTGAAAAATGATCGTAGATGACAAATGCGCAGGTCTGCTACCCACATCAGTTTTTGACATTGATTTAGCTTTGAATCAGTCTTTGCAGGGTTTGAAAAAAAAAAAAAAAAAATCAACGACAATAACAACAGCATTACAGATCTACATTATTTATACATCAGGATATTAAAAGCAGATTTTTTTTGCAAAGGGACTGCGCGGTGACGCTCATGATTCTGTACTTAGTTGGAAGTCGTTTCCGTCACTGGTTTTATGTCGACATAAACAGTATAAAAGGCAACACTGGCGCTGAGAAATAATGATTTCCACGTTTTCTCTAACGCCTGAATAACTTACAGTCGAGCATGACCTCTGT
>JADBJO010000305.1:350438-357938 GCA_016801955.1 Conus betulinus
TCGGCGAAACATTATTTTTCTTTTCCCGGTGAACAGAAGAGAGTTGGAGGAGATGTGTGTGTGTGTGTGTGTGTGTGTGTGTGTGTGTGTGTGTGTGTGTGTGTGTGTGTGTGTGTATGCGTGTGTGCGTGTGTGAGAGAGAGAGAGACAAGAGACAGACAGACAGACAGAGTTGAGAGTACTGCTGTGACCAACACAAACTGTTTAACGAGGAAGTGGTTACGGTCATATAGCAGGGTAATTGTTTCTGTGTCTGTCTGTCTGTCTGTCTGTCTGTCTCTCTCTCTCTCTCTCTCTCTCTCTCTCTCTCTCTCTCTCTGCCTGTCTGTCTCTCTCTCTCTCTCTGCCTGTCTCTCTCTCTCTCTCTCTCTCTCTCTCTCTCTCTCTCTCTCTCTCTCTCATAGAGAGATTTAATTTGACAGTCGTTCTAGATGTTACTTTTTGTTCTCTTATGAAAAACGTTCAATTTGCCCCGTCGATAATAAAAGTAATTGTGATGATATCGAAGGCAAATTACGACAACCATGATGACAATTTAACCTATCAACTCGGAATGTGCGTTATAATGATGTCAAGGTTGATAAAACTATTCAGTTTCCTTCCACCAAAGTCTCCAGTGTAAGATCGCTGAGAGTGAAACTCAGTGCCGAGGTTTTATTTTTTGTAGATAAGATCGTTTTGGGAAACTCAGGCCGTTTCGAGTTGAGGTTTTTAACCAAAGTCTCCAGTAGATAAGATCGCTGAGTGAAACTCAGTGCCGAGGTTTGTTTTGTTTTTTGTTTTTGTTTGTTTGTTTTTGTTTTTGTGTTTTTTTGTGTGATATTTGAAGTGCGTGTGATAGATAATGTGATTTCACATCTGGATTTTTCAGTGCAGAAATACAGAGACAATTGTCCTTGCTTGGTTCCATCCGTGTCTACAAAGTTATGTTTGCCCGTTATTAAGTTTCGTGTGATACTGATAATGTGCCAGCACATCTGGATTTTCAGTGCCTATAAATACAGCAGACAATTGTCCTTCTTGGTTGTCTACAAATTATCCGTTATTAACTAACCCAGCAATCAGTCAGTAAACTCGGTTGGTCGATCAGTCAATCGGGCAATTTGCCTTTTTGTCTGTTTTTTGTGTTGTTCTTTTTCACAGTCCATTAAAACTCCTACGTCAGCATCATTACCAACCGTGACCTATGGGAACATAACTTCTTTCAGAACCCCGTAATAACAGTTTACCCTGTCCCTTCCGAAGAAAACTTTTTTTTTATCCTTCAGGAAAACGGAGCTAATCCTTGTTTTCTGTGAGAATTAAAATCAAGCTTACTGCTGTTGTCTTGAAAAAAAAAGTTTTTCTCATGAAAATCGTGTTGAATGCTGATTTGAAATTTTCAGTGTTTTTCTTGAATGATAATAACTGTTTTGCTTCGTTTTGTTCTGCTGGCTGTGGGAAACTTCTTCGTATTTTTGAAATCCATTTTGCTAAGGCGTTAATGTAATGACGGAGGAATTGTTAGCCTGCACTTCTTTTTACCCCAGTACTAAATTGTTTCACACACACACACACACACACACACACACACACACACACACACACACACACACACACACACACACACACACACACACACACACATATATATATATATATATATCCCCCCCCCCCCTTCCGAAAAAAACTCATTATCCAGTAATAAATAGTAATAATACGTATTTCCTGATATTTCATTATTTGTTGGGATTTTTGTTGTTGTTGTTGTTGTTGTTGAAAAGATCACGACTGTTTTTCTCGGAAATTCAGTGACAAAAATATTTTCCCAATTATCGATCTTTTCTCGAAGGATCTTAATCAGCTTTGCTCCGGAAGAGAAAAAGAAACGCTTATTACAGGACCTTATTATGAAGCTAACACGCTGCCTTATAATTGTCCTTCCCACCCATCTGTTTTGTTTTGTTTTTGTTTTGTTTCGTTTTTTCCTCGGGAAAACGGGGAATACACTTCTGATGGGCTGTGGGAAGTTTCTTCGTATTTTTGAAATTCATTTTTGCTAAGTAATTAATGTAATGACGGAGGAATTGTTAGCCTGCACTTATTCTTACCCCAGCATTTAATTGCTTCTCTCTCTCTCTCTCTCTCTCTCTCTCTCTCTCTCTCTCTCTCTCTCTCTCTCTCACACACACTCACACACACACACACACACACACACACACACACACACACACACACACACACACACACACACGCTCGCTCGCTCGCTCGCTCGCTCGCACGCACGCACGCACGCATGCACGCGCGCACACACACACACACACACACACACATATATATGTGTGTGTGTGTGTGTGTGTGTGTGTGTGTGTGTATGTGTGTGTGTGTGTGTGTGTGTGTGTGTGTGTGTGTGTGTGTGTGTTTTTTTCCTCGAAGAAAAGGTCATTATCCAGTAATAAAATAGTAATAATACTTATTTCCCGACAATTCATTATAATCTTTTTTAACGATCACGGCTATTTTTCTCGAAAATTGAGTGACAAAAATACTTTTCCAGTTATCGATCTTTTCTCGAAGGATCTTAACCAGTTTTGCTCCGGAAGAGAAAGAAACAAAAACAAAAAAAAAAAAAAACAAACAAACAAAAAAAAAACGTTTATTACAGGATGTTATAAAACTAACACGCTCCCATATAATTGTCCTTCCCACACCGATCCTTCGCCCGTTCTCTGGAACCTTGTTGCTGTACCATTTCCAGCCAAGTTCTTGATCTTTGCCAGGCGGGAGGCGTCATTCGCTTTGCACTCACGTTGATCAGCGACCGTGAGCGTCGGCTTGAAGGTGGTGGGTCTTGTGCCTCAGTCCGGATCCACACAGCCCTGCCCCCCATCTTCCCCTTCGCTGTCAAAAGACGGGGCGGGCAGCAGGACTCCCTTTGGTGCCCCCTCAGAGGGAAGGTGAGCCCTCTGGCCGCTGGCGGTCCGTTTGAAGCGGGCCAGAGATGACCCCTAGACGACGGTGATTTAACGGCCCAAACTCCTTGGGGTCCTTGTCTGCGCGTCAAGAGAGGAGGTGGACAGACAGCGAGTGGTGTCGTACCCGTCGTGGCCTTCGATAAAAGGAAACACACACACACATACGCACGCACACACGCACGTACGCACGCGTGCGTGCACACACACACACACACACACACACACACACACACACACACACACACACACACACACAGATGCGCGCACGCGCACACGTACGTACGCACGCGCACACACGCGCGCATACTCACACACACACATACAACCACACTAGCATGCACTTACACACACACACACACACACACAAACACACGCGCGCGCGCGCACGCACGCACGCACGCACACACAATCATTACCAATGACAATGAGCATTAAGTGGCAGTCACCAAGTTTTGGGGCGAAAATGTGCACTGGGAAGTCAGTCACTGAAGACCCTGACTGTGGGTAAGCTCTTCAGGACCACAGGCCACCCTACCTCACCTGCTAGCTTTCAGCCCCCGACCGTGACGTCACGACGCTGCCCGCAGCGAGTATGTGGTCGGCTCATCTACATCTGGAAGGCCACGGCCGTATCTGCTCTCTCTCTCTCTCTCTCTCTCTCTCTCTCTCTCTCTGTATGTGTGTGTGTGTGGTGTGTCTGTCTGTCTCCTTCTTTCTCTCTGTCTCCCCCCCCCCCTCTCTCTCTCTCTCTCTGTCTCTTTCTCTTTGTCTCTCTGTCTCTCTCTCTCTCTCTCTCTCTCTCTCTGTCTCTCTCTCTCTCTCTCTCTCTCTCTCTCTCTCTCTCTCTCTCCCCGTGGTTTGCGCGCGCTATACTATGTCGAGTCCTCTCGCAGGGGCAGAAGGCAAACCTCCTTGGGGGACCCTTTCAGGCGCCGCGAAGAGGCCCCTAGTATCGGCGGTGTTGTCGTTGTAAATCCTCACAGTGGGCTTTCCCCACGCTCCTTCCTGTCCGGTCCTCTCTTCTTTATAGAGTCTTGCGCTGGGCTGCAGGTCCCGGGGTTCGCTGTCGGTGAGATCGTTGTCTGTGTGATAAAGACAGCCAAGTCATAGTCTGTCTTCGAGGGTGATGTGTCATTGATGAAAACACGACACCGGTGTGGGTGGTGGGGGTGGGTGGGTGTACGTGTCTGTGGGTGGGTGTTTGAGTGTGTGTGTGTGTGGAAGGGGGGGGGGGTTACATGTGTGTGTTTTGCGCGCATGTGTGTGTGTGTGAGAGAGAGAGAGAGAGAGAGAGAGAGAGAGAGAGAGAGAGAGAGAGAAATTATAAGTGTGTGTGTTTATAAGTGTGTGTGTGAGTGAGAGAAAGTTTATGTGTGTGTGTGTGTGTGTGTGTGTGAGTGTGTGTGTGTGTGTGTGTGTGACCACTCTGTCCCTCCGGCATGCAGTAATCCAAGGTTCAATGGAGGAGGAAATATGATTTCACTGGCTTGATGTTTTTCTTCCAATCAATGCATGTGTGCACAAAGAGAATCCCGACAGAAAAGCCCCCTCCGAAAGGCTTAGATGGAGGGCAGTGGGGATGGGGGCCTACAATACACACAATGGTGGCTCGTGCTAGAAAAACGTCCTCTCACCTGACGCCTGAAGCGGGAATTGAACGCAGGACTTCCAGAGCCGCAGTTTACTAGTCCAGACAGGCCCCTTACCCAAAGCTGTGACCGGTTTCACGTGTACATCTGGGACTGAGGCAGCAAGTGCATGGTGAAACGCCCGGTGGAAAAGAAAGGCTTTGTGGCCACGTTGGACCTCCGTTGTGTAGTGGTAAATGGTGGAACAATAAGGACACGACTTGCTGTGTTGGGAACGACTGCTGAGATATACTGAACGCAGATCTTGTTTCCTACTCCCCTTCCCCCCACCCCACCCCCCCCCCTCTTCAACCCCGCCCTCCCAATTTTTTTCTGCTCAAGCCCAGTAGGAGTGGTGCGGATAAATGGGAAGAAGGGGGGGGGGGGGGGGAGTTTTAAAAGCCATAAGTAAGTGCTCACAGACAGGCAGAGTAATCATATTACAAATGTAACAGGAGTACAGCCATATTGTGTACAGAATGACTCGGAGATCAACAGCACGCCATTGAAAAAACAAAGGGCACGCGCAGAGGGCATAACCCTCTGCCAAGATGGAACTGATGATGGATCCGCCCTTTGAGAGAGACTTCATAGGTAGAGACAAACTATTTCCCCGCCAGCTGTAGCAACAGTGGGTAGGAATTGAAAGAGATGTTTCCGCTTCGGAAGTACCGGTCGAACCCGATCCCAAACGCAGCGTGTGTCACAGTAAACGTACGTCTCAAACGGCCTTCGGCATCAAGTTCAACCCGACCGTTCGAGATACGTCGTGATCTATTCGAAACGGACAGCTAGTATCCTCCAACCAATCAACGCTCAGCATTGAGCCGACACCCTTGGCACATGGAAACAATGGCGTCTTCCAGCAAGGTGGTCAAACTGTCCGATTCAGAGACCAAACAATTAATTGAATTGTACCAAGGCCATGATGTGCTTTGGAATGTCAATCAAAAAATTATAAGAATCTGAATATTCGAGAAAAAGCTTTGTATTCAATTGTACAGTCGTTTGAAGCGGCAAGTGGGATCACAATGACCTTCACCTCACATCCGTTTTTAAAACTATCGTGAAGCACTCCGTCCGTTCGACACTGACTGGTCAGACCGCACAGTTCAAACGTTTCGTCTCAACCGTACGGGCGGGGAGGCTCGTGTTTACAGCATCGTTTCATACCAAACAGTAGATTGTATTTTGGGGTCAAACTGTTTAAAGAGGATGTTCAAAAAAGTCATTCTGATTGACGTGTAACAAATCATTCTTTCCACGATTTGTTAGATCCATACAGGCATCATTTTTTTCGTAATAGATACGAAGTTATCTATACTCGTTCATCACGGGCAAAACAATTCTTTCATGGGCCACTTTTCTCTGGCAGATGAATATTCCTTTAAGAAAAATACAATAATAACATCACATTGACTTTCAAATTCAGAGCGACAAGTGCATTATGTAAATCGGGTCTCTAACCTAACCACAGTGTCAGACATCAAAATGACATCATCAACAAACATGGGCATTAATGATTTTAAAGGGCCCTCGTGAAAGCAAACATCGCCCCCCGTGTCTTCAATTTTCAATAACTTCGATAAATCAACAAAAAAAATAATAAAAAAAAATAAAGCACTGACAACAGCTGTTTTTTATGCATGTCGCAAGACATATAAAGCTATTATCAGATAACAAAAGTGCCTCATTGATATCTGTATCAATTCAAGTCATCAAAATAATAATGTTAATAAAAAAAAAAAAAAAAGAAAAGCGTCATTGACATCCATGTAAGTTCCTTCAGTTGCATTATTCAAAAAACACGCGGTGTTTTCTGATTTTAAGCATGAATACACACACACACACGCACGCACGCACGCACGCACGCACGCGCACGCACGCACGCACGCACGCACGCACGCACGCACGCACGCGCACGCACGCACGCACGCACGCACACACACACACACACACACACACACACACACACACACACACACACACACACACACACACACACACATACACACACACACACACACATATATGTGTGTGTATGGTATATATGTATATATATATGTGTGTGTGTGTGGTGTGTGTGTGCGTGTGCGTGTGCGTGTGTTTGAAGTAAAACCTGTTGATTGCTGAGCACCGCTCAAGGACGTAGAGTGCTGGATATAGTCATTAGTTAAAACCACAAGAAGTATTAAAATCCGCACATCCATTCCCACTCCACAACTCTTCATTTCCTTCAAGCTTACGCCATTACTTCAAGGCTTCCTCAAGGAAGGCTGCAAACAAACACATACCATAACTGGACTAACATTTCCATTAAGATTATTAAAATTGTATTTAAGATAAGAGGTACGGTGGGTATGAGAGGGGAGAGGAGGAGGGGGGAGATGGGTTGAACTTCCAATCATGAAATCTGGGAACTTTGTGAAAATCATGCCAAGAAATTAATGAAAAAAAAAGTGATAAGAAGGTCAAAAATCTCAATTGCACCTAAATAAATTGTTTGCTACCTTATGTCGAAAATCCATTCGTTTTTTTCGTCTTCTTTCTGCCCTTCTGAGCTCTGAAAGACCACGTTCCCAGATACCACGGGCCTTCCCACATATCACAGTACATTTGGGGAACGCGTTTCCCCCCAAAATCTGTGATATCTGGGAAGCATTCCCAGATATCACGTTCCCAGATTTCACGCGACACCGGTCCCGGCAATCCACAGTGAGCAGACATTGTCAAACCGCCAAGAGGCAACCCACTGGAGGAGACACTGCACTGCTGTCGAGTCACTTCGGTGGTGTTCATCGGTGCCTGTTCTGGTCCCAACGTACACAGGACACCGCCTACCGAGCCCCTTATTGACGAAAGTTACTGTTAGTCGGGAGCCAGCTTGAGAGAGCTCTCCCTGCAGAGCAAACGACCAC
>JADBJO010000305.1:365438-385438 GCA_016801955.1 Conus betulinus
GTTTGCTTTAAGGGCTGTTCCTCTAAGCGTTACATTGTGGAGACTGGGGGGGGGGGGGGGGGGGGGAATGCTTAATCTGTTTGTTGCATCTGCCCTGCCCCCCCCCCCCCCCCCCCCCCAAAAAAAAAAAAAAAAAAAAAAAAATCATGTTTTCATCCACGTCAGTCTGTTGGTTTGTCAGTCACTCAAAAAGATTAGGCCCAAAACCACCGTGCCGATGTAGACGGAAAAGGGTGGAAATACAAAGTTTGGCCAAAGGACAAACCCGATCGTTCTTGCTGCTAATGTGTGTGTGTGTGTGTGTGTGTGTGGGGGGGGGGGGGGGGGGGGGGGGGGGGGGGGGGGGGGTCATAGGACGGATCCGGGATCCGTTGAACATTGACGGAGGTTTGCGGTCTCGCCAGTGTCCTACTAATTACTGATTGTTTACTTTTTCTTGATCTGATGTAAGGTTTCACGTAAAGGAATAAAACAAACAGTAGACGAACGAAAAAGAAGAAATGGGCGAATACTGTTGCCGTCGTATATTGTCGCTGACGACGGTACGTGTCAATACTTCACGGTACATCTTGCTGCCGACACAATATTATTGTCGCCGGCATACATTGCCGCCGACGACAGTGAGAACCAGGTCTCATTGCACAGTATGTCACCGGTCTTCATAGCAAACATTTAAACTAAGAGATGATGATAATGAAGATGAAGACTGAGTGTTGATGATGATGTCGATGATTATGATGATGATCATCATCATTGACACTCACTCGCCTCCAAATATTCGTCCGTTTTTCGTGAAAGTTTGAGGGGGGAAAAAAAGTGATTCTAGTTAGAAAACACCCAAAATGTTCTGTGGGTGCTGAACCAGCATACAGCCTGTTATTATAGTTCAGACAAATTTCACTTGATAGTTAACGGAAAGAAGAAGCCTTTCCGACAGAAATTAAACAACGTTGTGAAAAACAGAAGGGCCTGTTGCATCATATATCGTTGCCGGCTGCAGTATGTGCCGAAGTGAAACAACAGTTGTGAACGCCAGCGTATTGTTATGCTGTCGCTAACGACAACACGTGTTGCTGAAGCAGGTGCATTTTGTTGCCGGCTACAATATATGCGACCGTCGTCATTATGTATATGTATGACAAAATATGCTGCAAAATGCCCGGCATTATCAGTATGCGTGACAACGACGACGGTATTCTTCTGTTCAGGAATCTCTCTCTCTCTCTCTCTCTCTCTCTCTCTGTGGTATGTGTGTGTGTGCAATGCTCTCTCTCCTCTCTCTCTCTCTCCTCTCTCTCTCCTCTCTCTCTCTCTCTCTCTCTCTCTCTCTCTCTCGTCGTATTTCGGCTATGATTCCGAGGTTCACCGTCGAAGAAAATTCTGCTATGGGACACTTTTGTTTACGCCACCAGTAAGGTAGCCACAATCGTCTTCAGAGTTAACGTCTAAACACGACACCAGTACGGACGTGTTTTATTCCGAGGGGTCTGTCAGCCTAGTGGCACACGATGACGTAATCTTCTCTCCAAACGGTGAAACAGGATTAGAGGTGCATGGTAGATTTTATTCATTTATTTATTGATTTATTCATTCATTCATTTGTTCATGCATTCATTTTTTTTTGCACGCGTTCATACTTGGGAACTTGGTTTGAAGTCTCATTTGAAGATACTGGGGGGGGGGGGGGGGGGGGGGGGTAATTACAAGAATGTGCACACATGTCAACTCCTCAGGAAAGATCTCTGCCAGCCTTGCAGTCTGGAATGGAAATGGAACCATGGATGTTAGAACAATGTTCTGTGATGGATTGCGCTTAGCTCACCAGGCGCCGTCCTGTAAACTATGAAAAGAAACTTGGGTTATACCATTTTTCTGAACAAGGTGATTTTGTCACTGTATGCGTTCTGTACAAATGTCTTCATGGTGTGTGAGGTAACAAATCATTTCTTTTGAATTGTATCGGTTTCACGTGCATTTCGTTCTGCATTTCATTTTTTTTTTTTTAAAGCGAGAAAAGTAGGACAAATTGGAGAAAGAATACTCCTCTTGCGGGTAGTACTACAGATACAACCCGAGCGCAGTATGACCTGCCGCGGATGCACAGACAAAACGCTTTGCTAAACTTTGGCAAAAACACTTTCCCCATGTACAGCGGGTGCTTTCAAAAGGGAAAATAACTCGCATGCTGTCGACTGACAATCCTTTTTCCGTACCGAAGAATCTAAAACGACAACGTGCCATTGAAGTGGATCGGTCAGTAATCAGGTAGATACTGTATCAATTGTAGCTGAACAAATACCTCAAACCACATCCAAAATATACATGAAAACATGAAATACGAAAAACCGACCACAACCGCCGTCATTTGGTTTCCCTGGGCGAACAAGTCTGAGTAAGGCCACAGAGGTTTGAAGCGCTCTCGGCGAACGTGCTAGGGCACAGAGATCACAGCGCCAAACTTGCCACAGAACGCTCTTAGTAAGTAGACAAGCCACATCTGACTCTCCCAAGCACAGACTAGACCACAGTCACAGTATAACCGTTAAAGGAGCATGGAGCCAAAAAGGACGTTAAAGTCACCATCCACTGGACAGGCGGTCCCCCCAAGCCAAGCCGAGTCCGTCCATATGTGACACCCCCTTCCACCCCCTCCACCACCTGCCTGTCTTCCCCCCACTGGCCACCTTATGGTCACACCCCGGGGGTGTGAAGCCCCCACACTCCCCTCCTTCCTCCTGCCACCTCTCCCAGGTGCATGCAGACAGGGGTGACACCGTGCGGAGGAGGTGGACGCGGTGGTGACGGTGACACCTGGGGAATTTAAGGTTTGAGTCTCAGGAGGTTTGATTGGGGGGAGGAGAAGGCCAGTGTGGGGTGGGGTATGTTGAGATGTGGTGTTGGTGAAGGGGGGTGAGTGTGTTGAGATGGAGCTGCAATTCTTTATCCCGCAATATCCATCTGGACATCTTGCGACGAGTGGCGGCGAGATGTCCGAAGACAGGAGCACGGTACAGCGCTGGCTGTGCTTTGAAGGTCTTTTTAAAGCGAGTTTGGGGGAAAGATTAAAGTAAAAAAAAAAAAAAAAAAACATGTCGCAGTGATGATGTCGTCACTGAATGTACCAATGATATCAACAGATTGAAGATATGAGACACGCCTTTCGTACTCTCTCTCTCTCTCTCTCTCTCTCTCTCTCTCTCACACACACACACACACACACACACACATTCACACACATGTACAAGCATGCACACGCGCACAAATGCATTCGCGCGTGTGTGCGCGCGCGCGCGCGCACACACACACACACACACACACACACACACACACACACACACACACACAGCACACACACACACACACACACACACACACACACACACACACACACACACACAGGCACATGAAAGCATACAGACACGTTCAAAAAAAGCGAGCAACAAGGAAAGAAAAAACAAACAAAACAAAACAAAAAAGAAAAGACAAAAAGAAGGGCGGAGGGGGGTGGGGTGGGGCTGGAGGGGGGAACAGTCCATTCAAAAGAGAGTCGGTTTCACCACTCTTTGTGTCTCCATTCCTTTGCCTTTCCAAACTTTGCCGTCAGCATCTATTGATAGCAGTCGGTGTTAATCACAAAAACAGTCACTGTTGGCAGAGTGCAGGGGAGGAGAGAGAGAGAGAGAGAGAGAGAGAGAGAGAGAGGCGGGGGACGAAGTGAGTTGGGGGAGAGGGGGGAGGGGAAGGGAGGTGTGGGAGGAGGGTGATGACAGACAAAGTGAAAGAAGGGCGCAAAGGGAGAGAAACACTAGAAAGCAGCAAAAGAGTTTGGGAAAGCGAAAGCCTTCACGGCAAACAGAAAAACATATCAACGCTTGTAAAGCCGCCATGAACCTCGTATCCCTTCTGCCCCTGTTCCGCTGTTTTCTTTTCTCTCGTTTTATTTTCTTTGAGTGTGTGTTTTGTTTTGTTTTCATGGGGAAGGGGGAGTGGGTGGGTTTTTTTTTTTTATTTGTTGTTGTTATTGTTTTGGGGTCGGGAATGGAGTCAAGAAAGTGGGGTAGGGAATGCACAGAGAGAGAGAGAGAGGGGAGAGGAAAATGGAGGTGGGAGGCGGTGTGATCCATCCGCACTTTTCTTTTTTAGTAAGCCAACCTCAGCTCTAACGTTTTAGTTGTGCTTTAAAAAAAAAAAAAATTCATGTATTCATTCATTTGTTTGTCTTCGTTTCACTTTTTTTTTTTTTTTTTTTTTTTTTGCTGTCGTCGTCTGATTCCGTTACTTTTCTACAGTTTTGTGTACCACTCTGTATTTCCCCCCCCCCCCCCCCCCCCCTCCACACAATACTTAAAGCCAACTCCGTATTGCTCCTGACCACTCCAATACCCCTCCTAGTCCTCCTCCTCCCCGCTCCTCCCCCGCCCCCTTCCCCAACTTTCCTGCCCTCCCCCCCCCCCCCCATTCCTTCCCCCCTAGACCCTTCCTAAGAAAACCAACAGAAAACATGCCCCCCCAACACCCGATCCCAGAGTACCACACAACCATCGCCGCCGCCCCCCCCCCCCCCCCCCCCCACTCCCCGCCCTAACACAACCCCACCTCCTCCACCCCCACACCACAGAGAGAACACCATACATCTCCCAGTTCGCTCCCCTCTAAACCCCCGCAACAACAACACCACCACTCACTCCCCCACCACCCCCTCAAATTAAACGGGTGGGCAAGTCAGCAACCCCCTGGGTCTCTCGCCCCACGCCCCCCCAACAGCCCCCGATAAAAGGGGTGGCCGCAGCGAGCCACCCATCCGGAGGAGAATTAGCATTGTGGAGCCATACGGCGGGTACCTCCCACCCACGACTTCCCTGCGGAGATGAAAGCGAAGGGGAGAGGCGGAGGAGAGGGAGGGGGATGTGGGATGAGGTCTGGGTGGAAAACTGATATCCCACGGACAAGGGTTTGTGGAGGAATAGAAGCCAAAAGACGACAGAAACGGGTAGGGGGTCCGGTTTGTTGGCTGGAGGGGGGTGGGGGTTGGGAGCGGAAAGGGATGGGGGGGGGGGGGGGGGGGGGGGGCGGGGGGGCACCGACTCTTACCTGACACACGACGGTTGTCTTGTCTTGTCTTGTGTCGTCTTGTCTGCTTGTGGCTGTCTGGCTGGCCTGGGTGTGAGGCTTACTGGTGAGGTTGACTAATACATAGCAGCAATGGCAAAATAAATAATGAATGATAACATAGATAGATAAAGATATGAATAAACAAATGCATTCATAATACACACGTAGATGAATAAATAAACAGAGAAATGAATAAATGCATACATAAATAAAGACAAGAAAAAGGACAGGAAAAAAAAAAAAACGGATGCAGGCATGTCATATAGAGTCATTCAAGATGGCCAAGTCACTGCATGGTGCTTGAGAACCATTTGACAAAATCTGATTATGTTTTGGAGAATTGCGAATGAATAATGAATGAAGAAAGAAAACAAAGAAAGAAAATATGAATGAAAGAAAGAAAGAAAAAATGAAATGGAAAAAAAAGAAAGGGGGAAAAAGTATGCAGGTACGGCACATAGAATTACCCAAAAATGGCCTCAGCATACTTGAGACCCATTTGACCAATCTGATTCTGTTTTGGTTGTTTGTTTGTTTGTATGTTCATAATAAAAAAGATATTTGTCATTTCAGACTATGCTACCGGTTCAGGCATAAACGACACTCTGGGATTCATTCATAATAACTGTGCCTCATTTACGATATCAATGAAATCCACTGAAAAAGAATCAGTTTGAAGGCCTGTCTCAACAGATTCCTCGCCATCCGAATACGATCAAAATTCACGGACTGTTCAACTACATTATCAGAGTACAGTTCTCGTAGATTCTTTGCAGCTATTATACTTTCGTTACTCGCACCGAAAATGCTTTGTTAATCTATTTAGTACGTATTACGGTCAGTTACTAGAACCATGTAATTATTGTCAGATAATGGTTGAAATGGTGTATGGTGGTTACACACGTTTTTTTTTTTTTTTTTTTTTTTTTTGTTTTTTTTCTTTTCTTTTCTTTTCTTGTTTAAATGAATCCCGTAATTCTTTGAAATTGTCCTTGATACACGTTCGTGTTTATTTTATGTTGCTGACCGCGTCACCCACGTATATTTGTAACGACTCCATATGGCTTTTAGAACCCCCTGCGTTAGAGTCCCGTCGTATAAGCCTCGTTGAAAATTGCGTGATACTGTTGATGGCCAGATTAACAAGCTATTAGTTCGGGGTTCTTAAAGCGTGACTTGTTCCCAGACCGGAGTCTGTGGGATACGTGAGCGGAAAGGCTAATGGAGAGGCTTATGGCCTCGGGGACTGTCTGCGAGATGGTCTTGATTCAGTTGATGTTGTTTATAGCCCAGCCGACAGCAGAGGGCCATACCAGGTCTGGGATGATAGACCATGGAGGTTTGGATGCGGTCGGTATATTCTGTTGTCGGACCCTGTGCGGAGAGAGAGGAAGACATACACAGACAGAGAGAGAGAGAGAGAGAGAGAGGGGGGGGGGGGGGGGGCAGGGAGAGTGAGAGAGAAGTTTGTCGGTTTTAATCTTTCGACTGGTTTTGAAATCTGTCATTGTAACTTTGCTACTTTGAAACTAAACCAAAGCCCTTCTCCCCCTCCCCCCCCCCCCCCCCCCCCCCCCCACCGCCCATCACCATCACCCTCCCTCTCCCTGTCTCTCTCTCTCCCCTCTCTCTCTCTGGCTCCGTCTATCTCTCTCTTTCACTCACACACTCATTCATTCACTAACTCTGTCACTCACACACACACACACACACACACACACACACACACACACACACACACACACACACGCACGCACACACACATACACACACGCGCGCGCGCGCGCACGCACGCACACACGCACGCGCGCACACACACACACACACACAGACACATACGCACGCACGCGCGCGCACACACGCACGCAGACACGCACTTACGAAAGCAACACACAGGAACGGAGAAAAAGTTGTTTGGTTTTTATTTCTTTTTCTTTTTTTGCTTCAAGATTGCGTGTCTGTCTGTCTGTCTCCTCTCTCTCTCTCTCTCTCTCTCTCTCTCTCTCTCTCTCTCTCTCTCACACACACACACACACACACACACACACACACACACACACACACGCACATACACACACGCACGCACACACCTTCAATTTGTCATTGGATCAGTCTCTCCTACTTCCCCGCCCCACCCCACCCCCCCACGCCCCACCCCCGCACCCCCCACACCCCCCCCCCCCACCCCTCTCCCAGCATCACCTCTGCCCTTTAACCCCAAACCCCTTACATGCCTCGTCGCCTTCCGACATCAACACAACAGCACGCCGGACCCAGCACAGACCGACAAGGATTAGAACCCCCAACCCAACACTTTCCCCCCACAACACAACAAACAAAGACACAGCGGCGAACGCCCACGGAGCCCTTCCCCCCCTGTTTGAAGGGGCAGTAAAACCTCCTCACTCGCCCATTACCCCCCTACTTTCCGCCCCTCCCCGTTCTGACCCCCCTTAGTCGTTTGACCCCTCCCCCCTCATTTCGCTCCCGAGACCGCCCGTCCGTGGTCAACCGGCCGGCGGGTGTGTTTTTAGTGGTTTACAGCTTCCGTTTCCATCCACGGTTAACGGGTTCGGATCCAGGGGCCGAGAGAGAGAGAGAGAGAGAGAGAGAGAGAGAGAGAGAGAGAGAGGGGGGGGGGGGAGAGAGAGAGACAACGGTACATAATGGGACGACCCATCAGGACGCCCGTGTTTACCTTCAGACTGGTCGGTTCCTTTGTTTCGGGCGCCGTCAAAAGAGACCGCCTCAGCTGACGAGAGGTAGTAAAGTGGTATGAGACTTACCTGGCCGGAGACAATCGGAAGGGGGTACCCCCCCCCCCCCCCCCCCCCCCCCGGACTCGTAGTAAAGTGCCGCCGACTGATAGTGGCCGGGTGGAGGAGGATGATGAATTGGTGCTGCGGAGGCTTGTGGAGGAGGAGGAGGAGGAAGGAGGAGGACTGGGAGGTTGGTCTATATAGCCCCGGCTTGTAACGTGACAAATTGCTGACGGAAGATGCCTTGTTCTTCTGTTGTGTGTGTGTGTGTGGCTGGGTGCGTAGTACTGATAACGGCGCTATCTGATTGAAGCTTAAGCTAACGGTTGGTGTGTACCCCACCCCCACCTTGGCTGAAAAGACGACAGATTGCCGGCACTTGGGCACGTGAAGGGTGCTAGACCGTTGGACTGACTGGAGTCGGGGTGAAGGGGGGGGGGGGGGGGGGGGGGGGGAGATATAGGTGCATGGAGAAGAAAGAGGGGGGGGGGGGGGGGGAAGAGGAGTAGTAGTTGTGGATGGTGGAGGTGATGAGAAGGAAGGGGGGGGGGGGGGGGGGTAAATGAAAGTTCGTCGCTCTTGAATGGTCACGTTCGTTGCCCATCGCCCCGTATCGCAAACTATTACAATTCAACCTTCAGGCTTTTTTTTTTTTTTTTTTTTTTTTGCTTTGTTTTAATGTATACACTTGATTCGTTAATGGCCCCAGTTTGGGAGGGTAAGGCTTGCTGCTGGTTGGGAGGCTCAGCTTATGTACACATACAAACACAGACACTCAGTGGTCCACGGTACACTCCAGAGCGCAGGGAACAGAAATGTGTAGGAGAGCAATGCTCCATTAATCCAGGGTCTTCCCTGACCATTAAGGTTTGGGTGTAGTGACTGACCCTTATGCAACCATGGATTCTAAGTTAGGTCCTTTACAGCCCAGAGTTTATGCAACCATCGATCTTACGTCATGCCATGTACAACTCAGAGCGTAAGTAACATGGGTCTTACGTCATGTCCTGTTCAACCCACATGAATCTTACATCATGCCGTGTACAACCAGTCCTTTACTGCCAAGAGCTTGTGTAACCATGGGTCTCGAGTCATGTGTCCTTTGTAGCCCAGTCTTTATGCAACCATGTCGTCATGTCCTTTCCAGAAACACACCACAGCCATCCTGGATGGACCGTATGAAGGAATCGACTGGTTAGAATGCCTCTGCCATGTTACGCTTGACCGAGGCTACAAGCTCTGGAGATCCACTGAACATTTTGCAGAGTACATGCGTTTCCGTCATGATAATCAGCGTTTTGCCAACAGGACACATCTCCAGACTTCCCTCGTCAAAACATTTCAGTCTGCATCTTAGTGGTTTAAAGGATTTCAGCAACAGCTTCTTTTTTCTTTTTTTTAATCACCAGAAGACATCACCATTGTCTCACAAACTTTCTCGCAGGTGTTATTGTAGTTAAAAGGCCCATTATCATTCAAAACATATTCCACTATCAAATTAGAACTTTGGAAGGATTCTTCACCAAAAAACAAATTTTCGTTTTACCCGCAGATATTTTCAGTCCCAATAGCATTGACCGAAGAAAAAAAAGAAGAGAAAAGATGAAGAAGAAAGAAAAAAATAAATAAAAAAGAAGAGAAAAGATGAAGAAGAAAGAAAAAAAAAATCAAACTATCATTTGTATGACTGCAGTTGTCATTCTCTCCTCTCTCTCTCTCTCTCTCTCTCTCTCTCTCTCTCTCTCTCTCTCTCTCTCTCTCTGATCGTTTTTTTGTCACTTGTGTCGAGGGAAAGTACTGAAATGCGAAACACATCATATAGTATAAAATGTTGATGAGACCTGGATTTCGATTTGATTGTGTCTGCATACACTACGCTGCTGCTACTTATTAATGATAATACCAGTAAGAAGAAGAAGAAAAAAGGGGGAAGAAGAAGAAGAAGAAAACGAAAACAAACACAGAATCGAAATCCGTCTACTGACTTTGGTTTCGGTTTAGTGGCCAGACTCTTTCAAGTAGCAGGTATGCGTGATGATAAACTGTCGATGACCAATCCTTGGGAGACACTGAAAGCGTTACAGCGTTTTCGTATTGTCATTAATTTCTGTGATTTTTCAACACATGAATTATATCCAGCCACATTATTTTCATTTCCTTTTTTTTAAGTATATTTAATTGGTAAAGTGCTTGTACCATTTTGAGCTACATCGCCAGTTGAATGCAGTTGGTGGCAACTGGATGTGACGCTGCGCAGTGTTGTTCTGTCTCTCTCTCTCTCTCTCTCTCTCTCTCTCTCTCTCTCTCTCTCTCTCTTCCTCCCTCCTTCCCCCCCCCCCCCCCCCCCACTCTCTCTCTCTCTCTCTCTCTCAAGGACAGATTGGAAGAATAGGCTCTGCTTAAAATCTCAATCCTTGATCAAATAAAGGTTCTCTGAGTTCTCTCTCTCTCTCTCTCTCTCTCTATCTCCGTCCATCCCTCCCTCCCTCCCCCCCCCTCTCTCTCTCTCTCTCTCCGTCTATCTATCTATCTATCTATCTATCTATCTATCTCAAGGACAGATTGGAAGAACAGACTCTGCTTAAGATCTCAGTCCTTAATCGAATAGGTTCTCTGAGTTCTCTCTCTCTCTCTCTCTCTCTCATTCAGGTGGACCCCCAGTTTTCGATGGCCGTCGTGAAAAAGCCACCTGGCTGCCTTTAATCAGAAGACAGGTCTTGCTGTGTGCCTGGCTTTCTTTGATGGGCCGCTGTAGTAATGGGATTCTGAGATGGGCCGCCGCTACCCAGACCTGTCATTTGATCATTAGAGCCAGGGGACCCGTCGCCTGGATGTGCGGCTTTCTTCCCGTTATTGTTGCACGTGCAAGGGTCTCTCTCTCTCTCTCTCTCTCTCTCTCTCTCTCTGTCTGTCTGTCTGGTCTCTCTCTCTCTCTCTCTCTCTCTCTCTCTCTCTCTCTCTCTCTCTCTCTCTCTGTAATCTCAAATCATGTGATCCGACAAAACCACATGGACAGGTGAAATTTTGTTTTCTTTTTTCTTCACCTTTTTTGTTGTTGCTTTTTTTGCGTGTGTGCTTTTATTTTGTACTCGTGTGTGTGTGTGTGTGTGTGTGTGTGTGTGTGTGTGTGTTTGCGCGCGCACGCCTTACGCGCTCTCAGAGTCAGATGTCCTGACATACGCTGTAACCTATGGAGCTGGCCAGGTTTGAGTGACGACTACCGAACATGGACCACAGAAGAGACGGTCTCCTGGCTGTGTCACATGGAAGAGTCGCAAAACATTTCGTGCCCAAATTAGCATATAGCACAGTGCGACACCTGTGTGGTCTGTCTACATTGTTTTGTTTTTTTTTTTCTCCACAAGAAATAGCCTTCGAAGCTCTTTCGCTCGTGAATTTATTTCACAACCTGCTAGGTCTGACGAAAGACATTTCTTGCGTTTCGCATCACGAGTCGGTCAACAGCGTTGTTGATATAGACGCAACCACGCTTTGTTTAGGAATCGAATAACAAGACGAGGACTGGATAGATCCCCTTCAAAGTCTTAACATGATAGGTACTTTCTTTTGAATCGGCTCATTTACATTGACAGTTAAGCTATGTAAATTGTATGAAGCCATGTTAAACTCTGAAAGAAACAGGTAGCAACAGCCAGAGGCAGATCACACCAATAAGTGTGTGTATTAGTCGAACAGTTGGCGGAGCAGCGCATTGTGTTGAACGTATGGTAGTTCTCCGTGGGTACTTTATTGTATGACATGTCTCAGAAGAGACCGGTTGCTTTGAACTGCATTGGTTTCGTTAGGATGGACGTTTCGCCTGGGAACGGTGTCGTATGAGGTAGGTCTTTGACAGCCGAAAAGCCAATGATAATGCCGACAATTAAATCTGAACGAGCACTTGCGCTTGCTATAATGTACACGTTGATCGCAGAGAGAGAGAGAGAGGGAGAGGTGGATATGTGTGAAGAGGAAAGGGGAGGGGGGAGATCACAGGAGATCTGATTTTATTGCGTTTCCAATCAGAAAAGCCTGGTCGTGTGTGTGTTGACGTTGATGTGACAGTTCGCATTTTTTTTTTTTTCTCAGGTTCCCAGGAGCTGTTGAACTCTTTGACAACATCCGCGCAATCGGTTCCTCTCTTCACGTAGACTTGCACACAGTTGTCTCGCTATGTAATGGTTAGATAAGCTGCTGAGGTGTATCGGGTTTCACGTGCTTGCACAACCTTGACACAGGACATACTGACCCTGATGACCTCCCAGCGACTTTTATCAGGGTCTGGATGTGAGAGCTGCCGAGGGAATAGGACACTTTATTTTCGTCGGTGTGTTGACCTTGCAATGAAAAATACGCAAAGTGTGCGTTAGGTCATGGCAAGTTTCCCAAATACTGTGTCTGGCCCGTGCGCGTCTGACTTACGGTAGTAAGGGTCAAGGTGCGTTCTAGCCTACATCCAATGGAGGTGCGTCTGCCACAAACTTTTTTTTTTTTTCCTGTATTACTTGTTTTATCAATTTCCCTATTCTCTCCCCCACCACCTCCCATTTTGTTGTTCTTGTTGTTGTTTCTCTCTCTTACTTGAACCACTTTCTATGTGTTTTTTCTCCAAACTTTTTGTATTTTTCTAGTGTTTCTGCGTTTCCTTTTTTTTTTTTTTCCGTTCATAGCCATGTAGACGTGGAGATAGTGAACTCCTAGGGCTTCCTGTGCCTTCGGATACGGCTAGATTTGAACAAAACTTTGTTCATGAAATACTGCAGTAATAATGAGAAGAATTACGAGTGCAGCAAGTCAAAAACAGCCTGATCGTCCCCTAATACCTTCAGGTCAAATCCTGTATAAGAGTTCTTTTGGTGCAAAGCCTTATCAATGCTTTTGGGTGCGTGAAACATGATTACGTTGGTGGTGGTTTTTTAACCCAGAAACAATCGTAACTATCTAAGAGTTCGATCATTTCCGTATAAAGCCAGCCTGAAACAATATATTAAAAAAGGCTGTTTCTCCGTTAGATACCTGCCAGTATGTTTTCGACCATTTTCCCTGAACTGTGGCGATAAAACTGGAGAGCGAAATAGGGCGATAGTTTTCCTACTTTTGCCTATCATCGTATGAAATGTAGATTACAAAGACCAATTTTCCAAGTGAACGGAAATTGACCTTCAAACAGTGACCAATTGCAGAGTTATCTCAGTGGTCTGCAAATAGTGTCAGCTGCATCGGCTTAAAGTGTATTATGTGCCAAATCTGTGCACACAGAATTCTGACTGTCAGGTCCTCTTGATATATCTAGCACTGTTCCTTTAGGATCTATCAATGGTGTAATAAATCCATCGAATTCTATTGTTTTCGGAGCAGGTTTTTTTCTTCATTCTTTAGCAAAGTGCTGGTTGAACATGATAATGGCGTTTATGTAAACGTGTAGTAAACCTTGCCACCATTTTCGACGGGAGGGATTTTGTCATCACGCTTTTTTAATTTTTTTTTTTCTCTTTTTGTTAGAAATTATTGATTCTACCGTCTTCCACCACTTCTTTCATCCAGACTGTTTAAGGCAGGACACTCGATTGTCCAGCACTGCTGTATCATCTGCTTTCCTTTGCCTAATCACTGTCGCTAGATGTTTACGAGCGCGTCGGAATAGAGCCCAGGCCTAGTAACAATTGAAGAATTTAGCTAAATTTGCGAATGTTGTTCTTCCTTTTTCATTAATCCTTGTTTTTACTTTTAGCAGTAATCCACAGAGCGTCACGTTCGTACACATTTTTTTTTCACTGGCAGTTTAGTTACAGACATAATTTGATCAGGAGAAAAGGTTTAGCCGCATTGCTTATTGATTCAAGGTTGATGAAAAAGTTCCAGTCAGTAGTAAATTTATTCACTATTCAACTTGTGTACATCAGGTTTGGCATAATAATATACTGAACGAGTGTAACGCATACTAAACCTACGATGATTTTCCAAGACAACGTAGGGGATAGAATGATCACCACAGAGTTTGTGGTAGCACAGTTGAGTGTGTGTATGAGGTCTGTGCATGGTGTAAGAATTAAGTGAATGAACGCGCTCGAGTTTTCTGTTAACGAGTTATTTGTTTCCGTTTGTTGTTCAAGGTATTTGTTGTCATTACATTTTGTAGATGACAGAGGGATGGATTTTGCACTCAGCATTAAAATCACCAAGAACAAGAATGTTGTTAGAATTTAACAGACACTGAACCGACTGGTCTGTTAAAACCCAATCAAATACTTTACCAACAGGTCTTTAAAAGAATCTGTCAGTGACTTGTCTTGTCCTATTATGGTATCTATCCCCACTACACTCACCAGTGGTACTCTGAACATATACCACAACAACGTCATGTGCTTCGTCAACTGCTGGACAGATAGGGAGAGCTTTAAAAGCCGAAAAAAAGCAGACAACACCCCCCCCCCCCCCTCCCCCTTACCCCCCACCTCCAGCATGCGATGGTAGCTCTGCTGACAAACACTCTGACCACGTGACTACGGGGAACTATGTTGCATTCTTTCGCTTTTCTTTCTTTTTTTTTTTTTTTAAATCGAGTTTCCCTGCTTTTTTTTTCTGCTTTTTGTATTTGTCCCACTGTCCATTTTTTTCTCTGACGTTCCCTACCTTTCCGTTTTCTGACGTTCCCTGTTTTTTCTCTGACGTTCCCTACCTTTCCGGTGTTTTGTTTGTTTGTTTGTTTTTTGTTTTGTTTTTTTGTTTTGTTGCTGTTGTTTTCTTGTTTTCCTCATTTTTTCATACTTTTCCGACATCTTTGTTCCCGTCCCCCCCCCCCCCCCCCCCCCCCCCCCCCCCCCCCCCATTTCCTTATTTTCTCACTTTTGCTGTCTTTCTGCTTTCCCTACATGTCATGCTTTTCGCATTTGTAAAATCCCAGTTCTTCAATTCTCAATTGTTGTTTTTTTTTCTCTCTCTACTTTCTCATTTTCTTTCAGAGTTTCTGTGTTATTCCCTGTTGAACCTTTCCCACTTTTCTTTCTGTACTTTCGCCGTTTGTCTTGCTCTACGCCGTTTTTCCTACTTTCTCTACTTTTCCTACTTTACCTATGTACCTATCAACCCTGTTTTTCAGGAGTGAGTGTGTGTGTGTGTGTGTGTGTGTGTGTGTGTGTGTGTGTGTGTGTGCGTGCGTGCGTGCGTGCGCGTGCGTGCGTGTGTGTGTGTGTGTGTGTGTGTGTGTGTGTGTGTGTGTTTGAGAGAGAGCGAGAGACTTGCGATTGAATTCCATGACATGCTGTCTGTTTCAGAGCTGAGAGCCAGGCTACCAGGGTGGAAGTGCGAGGACAGAGGGGACAGTCGGAATGTAGCGGTGGATGCCATTGCCGAGGTCCCCCTGTCAGACTGTAGGTAGGTGGAGACAGCTCTTGTGTTCCTCTTACTGTGCTTAGTTGTTTTATGTTTGTGTTGCTGTTATGGTGTGTTGTATTGTGTTGCGTTGCGTTGTAGTATGTATGTAACATTGTGTTGATTATTATTGTATCATGTTGATTGTACAGTTTTGCGCGCGCGCGCGCGCGCCCGTATGTGTGTGTGTGTGTGTGTGTGTGTGTGTGTGTGTGTGTGTGTGTGTGTTGCTTAATACATCATCTTTTATGTCTTCCTCTTTCTTTCTTTCTTGTGTTTTTGCAAACGTTGTGTTTGTCTTTCTATTTCGCTTTGTTGTCATTTCGTTTTAATTTCATAGTTGCTGCGCAGATGGCTGTAATGTTGTTGTGCATAATTTTTCGTGCTACGTAAATGTTTAATAGCTATTAGAAGAAACGTTCTCTCGATATTTATTTTTTTTTCCCCTTGCTGGAAGATCACATCACACACATACACACACACACACACACACACACACACACACACACGACAAAAAATATCAAATGAAAATGATGGAAATAAGAACACGCTAAGACATAGAAAGATACAGCATTGGTTTACTAAAACGGATTTTTGACCGCAGATCTTGAAGTAAAAAATGAATATAAATGTCTTTGAGGATTCTCAGAAGATTAGAAAAAAAAAAAAAAAAAAAAAAAAACAGAACAAATATCGACAACGTTTTGGTCATAGATCTTCTTCAGGACTTCAGGGTGGGGGTGTGTTCACTAATTTTTTCGTTGTTTGTGTTATGATATATATATATATATATATATATATATATATATATATATATATATATGTATGTATGTATGTATATCCTGTTTTGTTTATTTCTCAAAGTGTAGTTATACTTATTTCCTTAATCAATATCAAATAACCGCCTAAGCACCTCTTTGTACACATATTCACACATAAATGCATGCATACTTGGAACTCTATAACTTTCAGTCATGCACTAGTCTTGCTCTCTTACTCACACACTGTTTTTCTCCTTCCTTTTTAATCGTCTAATATCACGATTAGTGGAAAGACGTTAAATGAATCGCGCACGCACGCACGCACGCACGCACGCACGCACACACACACACACACACACACACACACACACACACACACACACACACACACGCACACACATGCACACACACACACACACCTTTAAGCACGTCATCGTCCGTTTACGCATATGCTTTCATACGTGATTATCTATACGTATTATTTGTTTTTCTTTTCTTTTTATGTCACAAGTCCTGAAGACGGTCTATAACGGGAACGTTGTCGATGTTTGTTCTGTTTTCTTTTCTTTTTTTTTTTTTTTTTTTTTTTAATCTTCTGAGAATCCTCAAGGACATTTATTGGTTTACTAAAGTTATGTTCATGAGGTGAAAACCATTGGAATTACTGAAGAAAAAAAAAAAAACCGATAGAGTTATTGCAGGAGAAAGGCTTAGAGACAGTGGCAGGTACTCATTTCTGTCGATGTTGATCTTCGATTTTGGATAATATTCTTGTAAAAGCGTGCTCCATTTCTGTCGCTTGCTACTCTGCCTGTCTGTCTGTCTGTCTGCCTGTCGATCAGTCGGCTTCTGTGTCTGTCTGTCTGTCTGCCAGCCTGTTAGTCTGTCTTTCGGTCTGTCCACGTATTTTCAAGCACAATGCCCGTGTGTCTGTCCTACCCACTCCGCTCTTTGTTTTTTTCCTCTTTCCTCTTGTCTCGGTTTGTATGTCGGTCTGTCTGTCTGTCTCTGTGGCTCCCGTCCCATCCCAATCCACTCCAACTCTCTGTCTGTCTGTCTGTCTCTCTCTCTCTCTCTCTCTCTCTCTCTCTCTCTCTCTCTCTCTGTGGCTCCCGTCCCATCCCAATCCACTCCAACCTCTCTCTGTCTGTCTGTCTGTCTGTCTGTCTGTCTCTCTCTCTCTCTCTCTCTCTCTCTCTCTCTCTCTCTCTCTCTCTCTCTCTCTCTCTCTCTCTCACCCCGCTTACTTCTGAACACATCCTTGCTGGTGGATTCATATCCCATGAATCTATGTTCACTCCCTTAAGATCAATATCAAAGACGTTAATGTGATGTGATATACATATGGTGCGTGTGCGTGCGTGCGTGTGTGTGTGTGTGTGTGTGTTTGTGTGTGTGTGTGTGTATACGTGTGTATGTATGTATGTGTGTGTGTGTGCGCGCGCGCGCGCCCGTGCGTGTGCGTGTGCATGTACACGTATGGTTAAAATGTGCAGATATGAAATTGATGTTCGTGGGTACGGTGGGGAGGGGGGGGGAATCGTTTTACCATGCTGGTGGTGGAGGGAGACTTGACGGAAAGACACTGCGTTGAGTAGGGAGGGAAGAACGGAGGGCTGTGGAGGCTGGAAAGGGAGGGACGGGGTGGCGTGGGGAGGAGGAGGAGGGGCAAAAGATTAATATTAAGGGTATGCACGTACTTTAGCGCATAGACCCACCTTAGTCCCTCGGACAACCAGCTTGGGTCCTGTAGCAGTACACCCCACTGGTCCTCATGAAGATGACGTCACCCTAGCCATCGACCATCGCCTGTCGATGCACGATGGAGGAATTGAGCAAGAATCGCCACGACGGACCCGACCAGGATGGACTGGCTTATTTCCCTTTTCCCCCGTACTGTCCACAGATTGTGGCTTATTCCTTTCCGTCGGTCATCTGAAATGGGCGTGATGGTGAGACTGAAGATCAGCAGTGAGAAAAGAAACCAATAAAGAGCCAATAAAGAGCAACAACATTTAGCTCAGTCAAAGGCCCTCCTCCCCCCCCCCCCCCCCCCCCCCCCCCCCCCCCCCCCCCCCCCCCCCCCCCCCCCCCACCCCCCGATTCACGTGAAGGGATCTTCACCCGATTCCATTTTTTTGGCGCACTTTAAAGGCCTTGTCACACTAGCGAGGGTAGAGATCGACTAGTCGCGTGACTCGGACATGTAACTCATTCCTCATTTCTTTGTACATCCTATGTTGTTTGTCGATGCAGTTTAAGCCGTTTTAAATAATCTCAGTGAAGAAGACGAAATCACGAGTAGAATCATACTCAACACAATCTGACAACGAGACTTATTCTCGGTGTTGGGTCAGAACAACATAAAACTGGATAGCGTGACCAGAGAGCGGAGCGCACGACTTTCACCTTAGCTCTAATTGGCTGGTGATCTTGGCTGTGCGCGTGTCTGGCCCGAGAAGTTGAGCATGTTCAGCACCCCACACTGGACGAGTGGGTGCTCTTGCTGCCGCTCACCGAGATGGTCACTTTTGTCGAGTGTCAAGAGGCAAGTGCGCTTTCAGAGCGCGAGACGCGTCAACAGACAAATGCGCTCGTGCGCCTACATAGGCTTTAGGCCCTAGTCACACCTGGCGAGTCCTTCGTTCAAGGGAAAGAAAGAGTTTGTACCGTTTTCGCTCTTGCGCTCGCCTCGCCATGTTGTGGGTTAATCGGGCGAGTTGTCGGAAAAAAAGCAGTATGTAAACCGACTGGTCACATCGGACGTGAAACTCGCCTCTACTTTGACGGTTCTCTTCTTGTTGTTCATTCAGTGCGCAGTAAGGTCTCTGACTTGGTGACATCGTTGAAAAGTATCTACTGTCAAGCCGGATCACGTTCAACACAGAATCTAAAAGCAAGGACGATAATTTGTTTCAATCTTGGCTTCAACTGGTTTTCGAGAACAACGAGCAAAACAAATGACAAACAACAAAAAAAAAAAAAAAAGATTTTGCGCACAGAGGAGATCGTGGGTTCCTGAGCACGTGATCTTCACTTTTGTTCTGGTGGGATGATCACCGTTGCTGCGCCTGAAAAGTTGACATCTTCAAAGAAGTAAAGGGTGAAGGAACACTTAATGACTCGCCTCATGTTCCCACTAGTGATTCTTTGTCAGACTCCCTTTCGCTCGTGCAGGGAGCTGACCGCTTCAAGGTGAAAGAACTGTCGTGCAGACCGGGGCTGCTCCCCCGCTCAGTGAACCACACCTGTCAGTTTCTGCTTGTCCTCTCTGCACAGCCAGGTCGGTCTGCTGGCTGCACACAGACTTTGCCTGCATGTTGTGCACCGTGTGTATGTGTGTGTGTGTGTGTGTGTGTGTGTGTGTGTGTGTGTGTGTGTGTGTGTGTGTGTGTGTGTGTGTGTGCTTCAGACTTGAAAATTTGACACTATTGCCCGTGAAGTATGCTGTACAGCCAGCCAGCCAACCCGGGAACAGGAAGCAGACACAGAGCCAATGGAAGCGACAGGAAGTGGGTGAATGCCTTCAGTGTGCGCGAGGGAACTCATAGCTAGTGAGAGACGAAGATACTGAAGACACCATCTACTTCTTTGGCGAAACAATGGGCGACAACTCACTCATGCCGTGGTGGTCACAAATGTCGAATTATCAGAAAGCGAGAGCAAGAGCAAGCAGACAGTCTGGCGAGAGACATTCCTAATATGACAAAGGGCTTATCATCGGGTTTGTTGCTGTTGTTGTTTTTCATTCTCAAAGTGCATGCAAAATCCCGCGAATAATCCCTACTAGTCAGATAAAGCTTTGTGGTGTAGATCTTGGGAAGACAAAATAGTGATGGTACAAAGTTAGTACAGACTTCCTTTCTAGCCTTCAGCTCCTGGCTAGAGTCAACGTTACCTTGTTTGTATCCTTGTTTCAATGGGCTGTGCACGCAACTAGATTGAAGCGGACACCTAAAGCAAGACATTTGTCTTGTTTGCATCGAAGATGACATGA
>JADBJO010000305.1:390438-402938 GCA_016801955.1 Conus betulinus
GCCATATGTCCTGCGTGCCTTCACACACGGAACCTCTCGGTTTTTATAGTCTCATTCGAAAGACTGTATGGGAAATGGAGTCAGAAACCAATGTAACTCTCCGAGGGCTGAAAAATCCCCCCTGTAACCGAACGGTCCGGCGGAGATTCGAACCCGCAACCCTTGGAATACGATTCCGTGTGCTCCACACCAATGAGCTTTTTCTGGCCCACACAAATCCCAGACAACATGACTGTTGTGGTACTTGGTTTTTGAAATGGTAAACAGCCTTGACGTGACCCCGTCTGTCGTCGCTCGGCTATCACAGCATGGATTGCCCTGGACGTGAATAGGTACACAGATTTATTATATCGACTGCTGAACAGAGCGAAAGTGAATGGATTGCTTGTGTGCTTTTTTTTTTTCTAATTTTTTTTAAAAAGAGGATGGCACTCGATCTTTCCGCTAAGCTGTACCAGGACACACACCGTGATGTTGTGTCTGTGCCAGGTGTTTTGGGCTTGCACTCGGGGAAAATATTACAGGTTTCTAACAAGTCGCTCTTCTTCTGTCTCTGTTTTTTTTCTCTCTGTTTCTCTCGTGCTCCTCTCTCTCTCCATCCACCTCCCATCCTCCCACACCGTCTCTCCGACTCTCGTCCCTCCCTCCTCCCATCTCGTCTCTCTCTCCTCTCTCTCCTCTCTCTCGTCTCTGGTCTGTCTGTCCTCTTCCCTCTCTCTCTCCGTCTCCCCTCTCACCTCTCTCCTCTCTCCTCAGCCCTCTCCCCCTCTCTCCCTCGCCTCTCCCGTCCTCTCCCCCTCTCTCCCCTCTCCCTCCCGCTCTCCCTCGGTCTCTCTCATCTCTCCGCGCCTCCAGCGTCCCCCACCCCCTTCTCTCCGCTCTACTCTCTCCTCTCGTCGTCGTTTATTATTTTCTTGTGTCCCGCCGTAATTTAATTTCGCAATTTCTAGATAGCTGATGATAGTTCAAAATGTGATGGTACGCCGCATGCACGCAGACTTCTTACATGAAAGGACACACAGCCCGCACGTACCGCAACACACACACACCACCACACACACACACACACACACACACCCACACACCACACACCACTGACACATACCGCACGCGCGCAGAGACAAGAGAGGAAGAGAGATTTAAGAAAAAAAATGAGTGTTGTGTGGGGAAAAGGGGGGGTGGGGGTGTGGGGGGGGGGGGTGGGGGGGGGGGGGGGGGGGGGGGGGGGGGGGGGGGGGGGGGGGGGGGGGGGGGGGGTGGGGGGGGGGGGGGGGGGGGGGGGGGGGGGGGGGGGGGGGGGGGGGGGGGGGGGGGGGGGGGGGGGGGGGGGGGGGGGGGGGGGGGGGGGGGGGGGGGGGGGGGGGGGGGGGGGGTGCTCTGGGGGGGGGGGGGGGGGGGGGGGGGGGGGGGGGGGGGGGGGGGGGGGGGGGGGGGGGGGGGGGGGGGGGGGGGGGGGGGGGGGGGGGGGGGGGGGGGGGGGGGGTGGGGGGGGGGGGGGTGGGGGGGGGGGGGGGGGGGGGGGGGGGGGGGGGGGGGGGGGGGGGGGGGGGGGGGGGGGGGGGGGGGGGGGGTGGGGGGGGGGGGTGCGGGGGGGGGGGGGGGGGGGGGGGGGGGGGGGGGGGTTGGAGGGGGGGGGGCGGGGGGGGGGTGGGGGGGGGGGGGGGGGGGGGGGGTGGGGGGGGGGGGGGGGGGGGGGCGGGGCGGGGGGGGGGGGGGGGAGGGGGGGGGGGGGGGGGGGGGGGGGGGGGGGGGGGCGTGTGGGGGGGGGGGGGGGGGGGGGGGGGGGGGGGGGGGGGGGGGGGAGGGGGGGGGGGGGGGGGGGGGGGGGGGGGGGGGGGGGGGGGGGGGGGGGGGGGGGGGGGGGGGGGGGGGGGGGGGGGGGGGGGGGGGGGGGGGGGCGGGGGGGGGGGGGGGGGGGCTATCCAGACCGACGACTAGTTTTCGACACAGACACGCTTTGAGTCTCCCTCCTCCTCCTTCGTCACAGCACGCAATGGGTTCCTCAACACAAATCTGTTGACGCCCTCCTGTAATTGGACATCAAACGCCCCCACCGAGCAGATTACTCTTGCCTAATTGTGGGAGTTACGGGCCCTGGACACACGGCCCAGTCAGCCGGAAGGAAGCCGCTCGCACGAGTTATGCCCCTTGCGCATATGGCGGGTCCTGGGAGCGCGGAGAGTGAGGGAGTCCGTGTGTGATGGCCAGGTTTTACAGCGCTTTGAAGAGACAATTCAACGACTTTCCGCCTGCCTGTCTGTCTGTCTGTCCTCCCTTCTTCTGGTCTTTCTCTGCTCTGTACTTCCTCCAGGTACCAAGACGGCCTTTCCTGCAAAGAGGTCGTGAGGTTTGAGTCTGGAATTGTGAGCACAGACTTTTCTGCGTCTTGGGGGCGGAAGTTTATGGAGTCAGGAATCGGCTTTCGCCAGGTTTCCACGCCGGGGTGAATCTTGTTTTTGAAGTCTTTGGATGAAACGTTGTAGCCTGTGTGTATTTTGTTTTGAACCAGTTGAAAAAAAACTCGCGGGGCTGGTTTTCGCATAGAGTGGGGCATTTGCTAAGGCAGCCTTCACTGTGATCGGCGTTTTGACCCACAGTGAAGAGGGTAGAAGCCAGGTGTCTGATCCTGGATCGGCTTTGGATCTGACATTCTGTACTCAATGTATGTCCTCGAGGCAGCTGGGACTTGGAACGTTGACACGAATAGTGGACATGAAGAGGAAGGTACTGGCAAAGGCCAAAATTGGGAAGAGAGAGAGAGAGAGAGAGAGAGAGAGAGAGAGAGAGAGAGAGTAGACGAGAATTTACTGATCTGTTTCAATCTGTTCACCCGTTTTTTTCATTCAGTGGCTCTACTTGATCATTCTTTTGTTTCCTTTTTGCTGATCTCTCCTCTTTAGGACTTTTTGTATCGACGAATCGGACATTAAACTGACAGGCTGTGTGTGTGTGTGTGTGTGTGTGTGTGTGTGTGTGTGTGTGTGTGTGTGCGCGCGCGCGCGCGCGTGCATGTATGTCCACATGTGTGTCTGTGTCTGTGTGTATGCACGTGTGTCTTTTTGTATTTGTATGAGCGTGTGTTTGTGTATACGAGTTTTTTTTTTTTGTGTATGTGTGTGTGTGTGTGTGTGTGTATTTGTGCGAGTGTGTGTGGGGGATAGGTCGGTGTGTGTTTGCGCGCGCGCTTGCATGCACATTCACTCTAGACGCGGTCTCGTGTACGTGTCTATACATATGCATAAATATTGTGCATAGAAGTAGGGGCTAGACATCTGTCAGTTCCTTTCCAATGTGTTATGAATATTCCAGATTTACATTTTATCCACTGAATATTTCTTTCAGTCCTTGTAACTCTTGTTTTTATTTTTTCTCTCTCTCTTTGTTTCCGTTCTTTCTTTCTCCATTCCATCCATGTATTCTTCCTGTTTTGTTTTTGTTTCTCTCACTCATTGATTTTATTGTTGCTTCCTTCCTCATCTCTATCCTGTCTTTCTTTCTTTGTCTTGTATTTTGGTTTGTCATCCTTTTATTCTTCCATTATCATTTTCTAACTTTAAGACAAAAAAAAAAGAAAGAAAAAGCTCTCCCCCTTAACTTTTACTCCACAGTGCCTTACCATTCCACCACTTCTCCGTCCGGACCAAGCAGAAACACCCCCTCCCCCCCCCCCCGCCTCCCCTCCCTCTTCCCCCCGAGCACCGGCACTTTCTTTTTTTTTTTCTCAAGTATTGGCGTTATCTCCTCCGCTGCCTTTGCGGTGAGAGGAATTTGTTCAAGGACCAAAAAAACTAATGAGACTGTAAACGCGCTGATTGAGTCGCCCGTCTCATTAGTCACTCTCTGCTTCTTGGTCTCCCGAGTCTTCCTCCTCCTTCTCCCTCCCCCTCCCCCCTCCCCCTTCCGCTCTCGTCGCTACCACCCTGCCCCCCACACCCCACCCCCCCCCCACGTCAACTCTCTCTCTCTCTCTCTCTCTCTCTCTCTCTCTCTCTCTCTCTCTCTCTCCTCTCTCTCTCTCTCTCTCTCCTCTCCTCCTTTCCCCACTCCAACAACTACCAGGGTACCAACCAGTTTTCCTGATAGTCCCAGATTAACTACGGATGGTCAAGAGTGTGCTGATGAACCTTGAGAGAGAGAGAGAGAGAGAGAGAGAGAGAGAGAGAGAGAGAGAGAGAGAGAGAGAGAGAGAGAGAGAGAGAGAGACAGTGGGGGAAGGGGATAAATTATGACTGGTTTGATCCCTCCCTCTGTCCCACCTTGTTCCGCCCTCCCCCACCCTTCGTCCTTCCTCTAGCTCTGTGTGTGTGTGTGTGTGTGTGTGTGTGTGTGCGCGCGTGCTCCTGGTGCTCCTGGATCTTTTGTTTCTACTTTTTTTTTTTCTCCGCTCATTCCGCTTTTTATGGCTCCGACTGGCGTAGGGGGCGGGTTTTCCGGGCGGGTGAGTGGGAGAGAGATGGATGGGGGGGGGGGGGGTGTCGCAGGGCGAGGGGGGGGTGAGGAGGAGGATTTTTTTTTTTTTTTTTTATTTCTGGTCCAGAGACATTGTTGTAATTCCGTTGGGGCGGCGGTACCATACTACTAACTCTTCCGTGCTCTCTCTCTCTCTCTCTCTCTCTCATCTCTCTCTCTCATCTCTCTCTCTCTCTCTCCTCTCTCTCTCTCTCTCTCTCTGTATGTTGCTTTTTTCTTCCCTTTTTCTTTCACTTTTTCTTGTGGTCGTTTTTTAGCGTGCGTTTCTGCTTGACCATTAGTGCGTCCGCGGTGTCCTCTTTCTCTTGGGAGAGAGCTGCTTGCCTCAACGGTAGGGACCGCTGACCATCATGATGATGAAAATGATAATAACAATGATGATGATAATACCAATGATCATCAGCAGAGGCGGGTGTGTGGTGAGGAATAGCACAGGGACATAGAAGTTCTCTCCTTTATCTCCACCCAGCTTCCCCACCCCACCTCACCCCACCCCGCCCCTCCCACCAACCCAGCCCGCACCCTCTATTCGGGTTCTGGTGACTGTGGTGATGGTGGGTGGCGTGGTGATGCAGGCATCAGTAACGGTCACAGTGGCTGGAGTTTCGGCGCTGCTGTGTTCTGCTTTTCAGTGTCAGTTCTGGCCAGCCATAAAGGTCCTGACATGGTGATTGATGTCGCAGAACATGATCATGGCTCCATGACTTTGGAAAGACAGTAGGTTCTCCCTTGATGGTTGGGCCAGATGAAGTATGGACTATCCATTATGGGTTTCTTTTCGTTTTTTCTTGTTTTTTTTTTTTTTTTCTTTTCCTTTTTCTTTTTTTTTTTTTTTCTTTTTTTTTTTATTTTTTTTTTTTTTTTTTTTTTTTTTTTTTTTAATTTTTTTTTTTTTTGTTTTTTTTTTTTTTTTTTTTTTTTTTGTTCTATTTGGGTTTTTTTTTTTTTTTTTTGTTCTTCTTTTCTTTTTTTTTTTTTTTTTTTTTTTTTTTTTTTTTTTTTTTTTTTTTTTTTTTTTTTTTTTTTTTTTTTTTTTCTTTTTTCTTTTCTTTTTTTTTTCACGATATAATACGACATAATCTAATTCAGTACAACTTCTTCAACAACTTACAGACAATTAGTGACACAAAGCATGGAACCGATATAAGACGATGTAATTCAATTCAGTACACTTTTTTTTTTTTTAATTCAAGATGTGTATGCTGAGTCACAGTGCTAATGATGGACATTCCCGTCGTTTGCTTTTTAAATGTTTTGTGCGTTTGATACAATAATGTCTGGTTTTTTTTTTTGTGACTTGATGTATGATGCGCTGACACAATCATCCTGTAATATTATTTAAGCGTTAATTAATGATTTCTCGTGACACCATGCTGTGTCCATAGACCCCTTAAGAGTTCTCGTGACAGTTAAAGTCGTTAAAGAGTGTCAGCTCTTAATCTCGAGGAGACAGAGACGTTTGGCCCTGTGAACAACAGCGGCACGCAGATAACACACACTATGATGATCTACAAAACAGCTGATCTGCCGTAGATATCACGAATACCCGTGCTTAGAGCGTCTGCTATCTTGCTCGATTTATCGCCCTTTGTGATGCGGCGCTCTGTGCTGCTGCTGCCGCTGCTGTTGCTTGCTGCTGCTGCTTCTGCTGCTGCTGTTACTGTTGCTACTTCTGTTACTACTGCAGTTGCTGCTGATGCTTCTACTTCTTCCACTACTATTATAACCGTTGTCGCTGTTACTTCTGCCATAGCTACTATTACTACTACTACTATTCATACGGTTGCTGTTGCAACTACGAGCTACTACTGCTGCTACTACTCTTACTACTACTGCTACAACCACTACTACTACTACTACTACTACTGCTGCTGCTATTCCCATTCCTACCACTACTACTACAATTGCTGCTGCTGCTACCATTACAATTACCACCGCTACTGTATTACTACTGTTGTTGCTGCTTGGGTTACAACCACTACTACTACTGGTGCTAGTGTCTCGGCTACTTCTGTTACCACTACTACTACCACTACTAACTACTACTACTACTACTACTATTTCTATCTCTACTGCCCACTAGCTACCACTACTACTACTACTACCACCATTTTCACTATTACCACCAGCACCACTACTCTTACCACCAGCACCACTACTCTTACCACTGCTACTACCCGCTGTCTCTTGTTGTTTCTTCTGCTGCTGCCGCTACTATTCTGCTACTGTTGTAGCGGTTGCTGCTGCTGCAACCCAACACTACCATTACGACTACCACTACTACTACTTCTGCTGCTGCTGCTGCTGATACTACTACTACTACTACTACTACTACTACTACTACTACCACTATCATTACTACTGCTACTACTACTACTACTACTACTACTACTACTACTACTACTACTGTTGCTGACGTTGCTGCTGGGGTCGCTATTACTGCTACTACTGCTGCTGCTGTTGATGCTATAGCTATCAACACTGCTACTGCTACTATAACAACTACCACTGCTGCTGCTGCTACTGTTGTCATCTATATTTTTTCAAGTACTGCTGCTTCGGTTTGCCTTTAGTAGACGTCTTTATGTGCTCATGAGTGCCATTTCAAATTATAAGCCTGTTTCGACTTCGATGCTGAATAACTGTCATTTGATTTGACTTATGTCCTGAGTAGGGTTACTCAAAACTCTCTCTCTCTCTCTCTCTCTCTCTCTCTCTCTCTCTCTCTCTCTCTCTCTCTCTCTCTCTCTCTCTCTCTCTCCAGTTCTTACTAAGTTTTACAGCTTTAAACATGTGTCCCACATACCCCCCTACCTATCCAGCTGTGCGTTGTGTGTTTGGGGGACTTTGCTAACACAAGACGTTCAGACCTTTTTATCGCACTGCCTTGTTTCGGTAATGTCAAGTATGACACCATTCGCTCCTCCTGAAACCCACACCACAACATTATTGTCAGACTTCGACCTGTCGGTTCTAGCTTCTGAAACCCACACCACAACATTATTGTCAGACTTCGACCCTCGGTTCTAGCTTCGCCAGTAAAGAAAGTACTGGTACGTGTTTCCGGAACAGCTCAGTTGGTAGAGCGCCGGACTCGTAATCCAAGGGTTGCGGGTTCGAATCTCCGCTGGGCCGTTTCGGTACAGGGGGATTTTTCCCTCGGAGTTGACCTTGGTTCTGACTCCATTCCCAATACAATCCTTCGAATGAGAGTGTAAACCGAGGTTCCGTGTGTGAACGCACGCATACATAACATCTTGCACACACGTAAAATCCCATCACCAACTTTTGGAAGAGAAGGCCGGTTAGGCCGTTGGTATGGATGACACGTTACACATATGTTACCCGAAGTTGGAGTATGGCTGTCTTAATGGCGGGAGAGAAAAAAAAACGGTCATGCACACAAAACTCCACTCCTTTTGTTGGGCAGATGGGATTAATACTTTGCCTGTCCATTGCCTGTCCCATATAGCCTGCGTCCAGAAGAAGAACAGTTAGTTATTAGCCTGCGTACGCTTAAAGTGATATTAGACAAACAAAGAAGAAGAAGAAAGTAACAAAGTGCTCATCAACGGACAGTATTTTTATCGGTCGACTAATAACCTTCTGATTTTAACAACAACAGTAGAAAACTTAGAATAGAGTTTGATCATGGAATAAGCATGAGTCTTTGAGAGGCGAAAGTCAAGGGAGAAGAAAAAAAAAAAACTATCTGTGAAATGTATATAAGTAAAATGCAAAGTCACATTTTGGCGCGCACACCAGCTGGATATATCATCATGACGTATTGATTCATTTTGAAAGTTATTTATTTCTGCACACATGGCATCCGTTTTGTCTGACCATAGGGAGCATGGTGTCATTGGGTGACTTGGTGTCACATTTTTGTTCTTCATAAAACCGAAAAAAAAATGGGCTGGATAAGTCAAAGGTATACTCGTACTTGAAAATTTATCTGAACTGGCACCATCGCATGTTAAGCCACATGGATAAACGAAGTGTTCAGTTCTCGGAAGAGGTTGGTGAGCCAACCCATCTTTTGTTCACAGTCTCACTCATTTGTAATAAACGAACTAGATCTATTTGTAATAAACGAATTATTCGTAACAAACGACTTTTTGGTAACACTGTGTCAGTATAAAAACCAACAAATATTCAACACTGTGGGGAGCCTTTAGGGTCTTGTAATCAGTATCTGCTGTAACGAAATGATTATTTTTCAATGCAGACAATAAATACCGAAATGTGTTACCTATAATTATGTCTCTATTCGTTGATGAAGTTTCGTTGGGGCAATCGCTACTTGGACATTGAACCACGGGGGAATTTTTTTTTTTTTTTTTTTTTTTTTTTTTTTTTTGCGTGCGTTCGCAGGCTGATACTCCTGCGGACACTCCCTGTATAGACAGGCAAGGATTAATCCCATGTACCCAACAAAGGGAGTGGAGTTTTGTGTGTACGGCCATTTTTTTTTTTTTTAATCCCGTCGTTAAGTTAGCCATACTCCATCTTAGGGGAAATAGGAATATCATTTTCATTCTTTCCTTTTTCATACCAGGAATGAGAAGCGTTACTAAAATAGTGATTGTATTTCATAATATTGACCTGGGGGGGGGGGGGGGGGGGGGGGGGGGGGGGGGGGGGATCGCTTTCAGAATGTCAACCAAACAAATTAGTCGTCGACTTTGGTTAAATCCGTTAAAAAATTAATTGTGTGCTGAAATAATAAAGTAAGTTTGTTTTCTGTTTTCGCTTTTAGTTCAGAGACATGCCTACTGTCAGTGTTCAGTGACATGAATACGGATTGTTTGTTTAAAAACCTGTTCATGATTTTGTTTCTTGTACGCATCAAACGGGAATAAAAGGGAAATCTCTCTCTCTCTCTCTCTCTCTCTCTCTCTCTCTCTCTCTCTCTCGCTCTCTCTATATTGTACTTCCTTTATTTAAAAAGGGTGATGTAAATAACCCTAGCAATTATAGAGGCATTTCTTTGTGTGACATTAGCAGTAAAATGTATAGTGCAGTTATAAATAACAGACTTCAAGAATGGATGGAATATAATTTGACGGGCGAACACCAAGCGGGTTTTAAAAGAGGGTATTCTACAGTTGACCATATGTTTTACTTTATTGGCATTAATACAAAAAACAGTTTTGTTTTAACCGCAAATTATACGTTGCTTTCATTGATTTTGAAAAGGCATTTGATTCTATAGAAAGAACTTATTATGGCCGATACTTTTGAAAAATGGAATTAAAGGCAAACTGTATAAATCTATTCGTAGTATGTACATAAATGTAAAAGCTAGGGTCAGATGTGGCGCTAAATTGACGGAATACATCAAATGTACTCGTGGGGTAAAACAAGGTGATGTTTGCAGCCCTATACTGTTTTCTTTATTCATCAATGAATTAGCACTAGAAGTGATAAGAGGAGGCAGACATGGCGCAACCTTTACACACGATTACTCTGAGTTGTTTATTTTATTACTGGCTGATGATGTGGCATTAGTGGCTGAAACGGGTATTGGCCTGCAAACACAGATCAATAGTCTCTGTCGTGCAGCAGCAGCGTTACGCTTGAAGGTGAATATGAACAAAAGTAATGTTGTTGTGTTTAGGAAAGGGGGTTTTATTTATCTGCTAGTGAGAAATGGACTTATAATGGAATAACCATACCTGTTGTAAATGTGTACAAATATCTGGGAATTTATTTTTCCACAAGAATTAGTTTTGTAGAAGCGTGCAATAATCTTTCTAGCCGAGCCAAGAATGCTTTGTTATGTATATTGCAAAAATTGTATAAGTTGAAAAATAACTCTCTAAACACATTTCTAAAATTATTTGACTCTCAGATTCAGCCTGTGGTTCAGTACGGTGCGGAGTTATGGGGACTAGACAATGCAGCATTTGCACTGTGAAAAAGTACATCTGTTTGGACTCAAACGATTCTTAGGCGTCGACATACGAACACCAAACGATCTGATATATGGAGAAACGAACAGATATCCTATATACATAAATTCTGCTTTAAAATGTATAAAGTTTTGGTTAAAATTAACTAGAATGGATGAGCATAGATTACCATATAAGGCATATCGTATGTTGTATGATTTGGACGAACGTGACAAACGAAACTGGGCCTCAAATGTTCGTTGTAAATTATATATGTATGGGTTTGGTTATGTCTGGTTGAACCAAGGTGTTGATGCAATTGATGATTTTCTTCGGATTTTTCGAGATAGATTGATTGCATGCAGATGGCAAGAATGGAATTATCATGTGAGTAACAGTGAAAGATTTAATGTGTATAGATCTTTTTGCTCTGCGCCTATGTGTTAAAACCTATCTATTGTTGAATTTAGACAGGCATTTAAAATACGTAACTTCTAGATTCAGACTCGGTATTTCTGAAATTGCAGTGCACTATTATCGTCACCGACCCCATAGCAATGAAGATTTATTATGCCAACTCTGCAAAGAGGAGATAGAAAGTGAAGTTCATTTTGTGTTATGTTGTCCTGTCCTGCAAAAATTAAGAGCTCAGTATATACCTTTGAAGTATTATAAAGTCCCAAATCACTTCAGATTAGCACTCCTTTTGGCGTGTACTTGTGAACAAACAGTCAGAAATTTGTCGATTTATCTTTTCAAAGCGTTCAAACTGCGGTCTTCTATGTTATCTTAGAATAGTTTATGAACATATATTTGTTATGTCTGTGTGTATCCTTAGGGTGCTTTTGTGATTGTACTTGCTAGCACCCCTTCATGAGGGGCAATGGCCTAATCATGAAAACGAACATTAATAGATTAATTACAATAGACACACAGTTACACGCACACTCACACATACACGCGCGCGCGCGCACGCTCGCACGCACGCACGCACGCACACACCTATGTGTGTGTATGTGTGTACGCGCGCGTACACACACACACACACACACACACACACACACACACACACACACACACACGCCGAGACTGGAAACTCAAAATGACGTCACATGCTTGAGCTAGATGACGTGGTGCACAAGAGGGGGAGATCATCACCTGCGTTTCAGTCGTAATGGATGAATTCAGGAATAGTGAGCTTCTTTCAAACTCTCAAAATCACCGCAGGTGAAAACCTTTTGGCGACTGGGGCGGTGTGCTAAGCGGCATTGAAATGTCTGTGTGTGCCTGTTGCTGCTATGCCTCCCAGGAGTTGGTGGCTGGACAACTAAAAGAACAACATGGGCCGGCATGTTTTGGAAAATAAGAAAGTCAAGACAGGAAGTGACTGATGAAATGATGAAATGAAATTCAACAAACAAAACATTCTCGATCGAAAACATAAATAAATCGGGAAGCAACAAACTGATGGAATGAATGAATAAAATTCAACGCACAAAGCATAATGGATCAAAAATATCAATAAATCATAAAGTAACTGAACAAGTGAAAGGATCAAAATGAAACAGAACGAAAAACATGCACGATAAAAAAAAACACACATAAATATGTAAACATAAGAAGTAACCAATCAATTGAAATGAAATGAACGAATCCACACCCGATCACAAAACATAAACACAAGAAGTAAAACTAACTGATGAAGTGGTACACGATAAAAAAAAGAAATATGTAAACATAAGAAGTAACCAATCAATTGAAATGAAATGAACGAAACCACACCCGATCACAAAACATAAACACAAGAAGTAAACAAACTGATGAAGTGGTTGAAAGGAAACGAGCAAAATACATACACGATCAAAAACATGATCACAAGAAGTAAACTAACAGATGAAGTGGTTGAAATATAATAAGCAAAAATAGATACACGATCAAAACATGCTTTAAAAAGTCATGAACGCACAAGGACCAAGAACACAGAAAAGAGAGAAGAAAGGAGAGAGAGAAAAAAACAACAACAACTGAAAACCGAAACGAAACAAAATGAAACACAAAACAAAAACCAACCAACCAACCAAGCCTTTTTTGTTTCTTTCTTTTTTTTTTTCTATTTTTTTTTTTATTCTTCCCTCC
>JADBJO010000305.1:412938-415438 GCA_016801955.1 Conus betulinus
ACACACGCGCGCGCACGCACACACACACACACACACACACACACACACACACACACACACACACACACACACACAGTGAATCATTCTTAGTGATTCCGCCAAAAAAAGGACAATGAAATCACAAGAAAAAAAAAAACCCACAACGCGTTTCGTCCTCTTAGGCCTTGTTCAGGCAATATAAACAACACTGGGGACAACGAGAACGAACAGCGAGCAATCACGTGTCGTCTTGTATGGACAAACAAACAAACATAAAGTTAACAGGATTTTAATGGATGATTTTTAGACAAAAACGTGAGATTGTCTCCAGTGTACCAGTACTTTATATGGGCCAGTAAAAAAAAAAAAAAAAAAAAAAAAAAAAAAAATGAATACCTTACCTGTCTGAAAAGTGGAGGAATAATAATTGGCAGTCGTGTTGAAACCTCTCAGCATGTTGTGCCAGACATGTCATCCGGTACCTGCATCTAAGCTCGAATCGAAAATTAAAAAAAAAAAAAAAAGAAGAAGAAGAAGAAGAATGAAATTAAAGAGTTGGGACACACTGAATTAGTAATCTCGGCCTGATATTGACCAGAATTGCTCAGTCAGTGATTCAGCGGACAATAATAATCAGCCTCCCCCCTCCACCCTCCCCCCCAAAACACACACACACACACACACACACACACACACACACACACACACACACACACACACACACACACACACACGATTCAAAACCGCACTTTTAAAGAGTTTAAAGAGTTAAAAGTTAAATTATCACAGCCTTATGACTTTTGAAAGTTAAATTGTCACAGCGCAATGACTTTTAAAAGTTGACTTGTTAAGCCTAATGAATTGTTAAAGGTTGAATTGAGCCTAATGACTTTTAAAGGTTGAATTGTCACAGCCTACTGACTTTTAAAAGTTGGAATTGTCACAGCCTTATTATGACTTTTAAAAGTTGAATTGTCACAGCTTTATGACCTTTAAAAGTTAAATTGTCACAGCCTAATGACCTTTTAAAAGCTAAATTGTCACAGCCCAATGACCTTTAAAAGTTAAATTGCCACAGCCTAATGACCTTTAAAAAGTAAATTGTCACAGCCCAATGACCCTAAATTGTCAAAAGACTTTAGAGTTAAATTGTCACAGCCCCTTTAAAAGTTAAATTGTGCCTATTAATGACTTTGGGGGGCAGAGACCGAGGTTCAGTGTGATGCCTCCTTCCACCGCTTTATGCAGCCGATATCATCTGACTACACACAGCAGACCGCCTTCCTCTCGTTCTAGTCTGAGCCAGTACTGCGCAGATCCCCTGAAGCACAAGGTATTCCATGACAAGGCCCCATCCTCGCCAGTGAATGTGCTTAGATCTTTCGATGGCCATCTACATCCATCTACATGAACCGCAGATTTCGTCTCCGTGACGATTATTTTAGGCAAATCAAGCTTCGCTAATTCCTCGTAATGCCTTCACCCGTTTTCGTTTTTTTAACACTCCCACGGTGTTGATCAAGAGGGGAATGTGTGAGTGCCGAGACTTGGCGGTTCACACAGTCATTGGGACTGCGCTCATAACGATGTCTTGATGATTTTTATCGGCGACTTGTCCATGGCGAAGAAACACATATACAGTTTTTTTGAATGTGTGAAACTTGTTTTCCCACTGACACCTGTTTTTTTTTTTTTTTTTAAGCTTAATGCAAGTTTGAAAAAACAACAACACAAACAAGATGTCATATTTGTAGCTGAACACACAGCAGCTTTCTCTTCCATGTAGAAGTCATACGAATAGTTATTTGCCGCTGGTGAATTATTTTGAGTCCGTGAAAGCAAAGAAGAAAAGATTTTCATTAACATTTCAATATCCCAGACTATCATCTAAGAATTCACACACCTTAAGAATTTTTTCGTTCTGTTTCTTCATAAACCACGCAGCAAAGTATCATTTCAGAGGAGACCATGTTCCGCTTTCATAGTTACCTGACCAATCTTTATTCGAAGCTGTGACAAAATTCAGTCATATTGTTGTATGTTCTCGTTTTTTTCCCTCCCCTCCTCCCCTCCCCCCCCCCCCCCCCCCCCCCCCCCCCCCCCCCCCCACACCCCCCACACACACAACACACACACACACACACACACATACACACACACACCAGTCCACCTCCTGTCTCCCCTTCTTCTCTTTCGCCCCGATCCCCCCCCCCCCCCCTCCCCCCCCCCCCCCCCCCCGTCAACCCGTCTACCTTCTCCCTTCTCCTTTTCAATCACACACACACGCACGCACGCACACACACACACACACACACACACACACACACACACACACACACACACACACACACACACACACACACACATAACGTGATCTTAAGGGTAGTTGATAATTGTACATGCTTGTCGTGCATGTTTTTAACTCGCTGCCGTACACACACACACACACACACACACACACACACACACACACACACACACACACACACACACACACACACACACACACACACACACACAC
>JADBJO010000305.1:425438-432938 GCA_016801955.1 Conus betulinus
CTGTCGGTAGTATCACACACTTTCACTGAATATCGCCACATTCACTTCGACTTGAAAAAAACCTTCCGACAACGACGGGCGCTTTACTGTGGCTAATTTGAATTATCGAACTGCAAGACTTGACGAGCCGTGGTCAGCGATGCTGGGATTGTGAACGACAGTGAGAGCAACACGCTTCCTCCGTGGTCTGGTTAGTGGTTGTGAAAGTGAAAAGCTAGCAGGATTGTGGGCGGGGAGGAGCAACTACCTACCTACCTTACATCGTACAGTCGTCGGTCCGTCTCTTCAGGCTGGTCGGCCTCCAAGCCAAGTGTTTTTTTGTCGTAAGTACCCCACACCCTTTCCCGTCGTTTTGCTCGGCTAACAACTGGAAGTGGTCGTTTCGTTCGTTCTTATGCTAATGCCTTTCCAGGTGAACTGTCTTGGGCTGGTGTTGGGTTTTGCTGTTGCAGGATTTTTAATTTTTTTTTTTTCCCCTCTCTTTTCAAAGTTTCCCCTCATTGACTGTGAAGTGAAGCTGCACATAAATCATCGATGTTGTTCACCTCTTTGTATTATCTCCTGTTGCTGATCCTGCCTCTGAGCTCTCTTCCACGCGCTTCATGTATGCATGTGTATGTTCACACGAAGACGCATAACATGATAAGCATTTATTTTTTTCTCGTTTACATACAGAGAGACCCAAAGGGGAGGCGAGGGGAGGGCGTGGTGGTAGGGATCAAAAAAGTAGCAGCCAGACGGGGAATTATTTAGCGATTTCCTTACATCATTACTTGATCACTAGACAGATGACTGTGCAATATTTTCTTGGTTAATTACCAACCAGCGGCGACACGCCGCATTATTCTTGCCTGTACATGAGAGTGCAGTAATCGCCGCGAAGCAAAACGGCGTCATACGTTCTCCACAGCTGGTGCGACCGACAGTAGATGGACAGACAACTAAAAGACCTAGCCCAGCTATAATCCCCACGCGAGCTGAGCACGCGCTGCTTAATTACTATCAGACAGGGATAGACCACCTTTGATTTTTTTTTTTTTTTTTTTGGGGGGGGGGGGGGGGGGGGGGGGGGGGGGGGGGGGGGGGGGGGGGGGGGGGGGGGGAAGCGACCACGTCTCACAATCACGGTGACCACCTAATGAGCGAGGAGATCAAATCTGTCAGAAAAAATCATATCATTATTGCTACAAAGATGAGCAGAATTTTGTTAGTAGTTTTTGTGGAGAGTAAAATGTACTAGGTACTACTGTGTTTCAGCATGATTATTTATTGTATTTCCTGCTCATGACAAATACCATCCCCAGCTAACTGTGTCTGCTTCCCCCCCCCCCCCCCCCCCCCCCCCCCCCCCCCCCCTCTCCACCCCCTCTCTCTCTCTCTCTCTCTCTCTCTCTCTTTCATATTTTCAAGCTGATAATAGTACCCGTGTCCGTGGCGAACATAGTCGACGTATATATAATAATATTAATATTAATATTTCGACTACTGATAGCTGTTAACCATCAATGCAGGTCGTTTTGTTCAGGTCCACAAAATCCCCTTCATCCCCTCCCCTCCCGTCCCCGCCCCCCCCCCCCCCCCCCCCCCCCCCCCCCCCCCCGAGCCATGAGTTTACATACTACCTTCCCTCCTCTCTCCTCTTTCTTCCTGTGGGGCATCAGAGCCTTTGCTTTTTGTTACAGTGTTGATCATTATTTGGTTGGTTGCTTGTATTTGCTTGTTTGTTGTTCTGTTGATTCTTTGTTGTTCTGTTGATTCTTTTATTCATCACCTTTATAATATATTCGTTCATGAATTTTGTCTGTTGAAGTTGTGAACTCTTTTTTTTTTTTCTTCTTTTTTTTTTCAGCATCCAGCTAAAAAATGCATGTCGAACCGTACATTGTAAAGATATGCATTCATCATTGCTTCATCTTTGACAGCTTTAAAAAAAAAAATTCGTCTGATTTGCATAGAAAGGGTGGCGGGGACGGGTGGTGGTGGTGGTGGTGGTGGGGTGGGGGGGGGGGGGGGGGGGTACCAAAAGGAGATAAGTATAACAGAAAGGGAGGGCAGAGTGGTATCAATAACGACAATCTGTTTTTTTGTAATTTTTCCCATTTTTTTTTCTTTCCAAACCTCAGTTCACTTGTTACCGAAGATGGTGCGTTTCTTTTCTGTTCTTTTCTTTTTTCCACAGCTCAGCTCACTGTAAGAGCTAGGGGGTGTGTGTGTGTGTGTGTGTGTGTGTGTGTGTGTGTGTGTGTGTGTGTGTGTGTGTGTGTGTGTGTGTGTGTGTGTGTGTGTGTGTGTGCGTGCGTGCGTGCGTGCGTGCGTGTGTGCGTGTGTGTGTGTGCGTGCGTGCGTGCGTGCGTGCGTGCGTGCGTGCGGTGTGTGTGTGTGTGTGCGTGCGTGCGTGTGTGTGTGTGTGTGTGTGTGTGTGTGTGTGTGTGTGTGTGACTTGCCCTCAAGGGCATGCGCGGGCCATCCATGTTAATGTAGCTTTGATTATTTCCGTGATTGTGTGTATCTGTTGTGTGGTGTAGCAGGTATATGCCTGCTGTTCGTTTGGATGGAGACGGCATCTCTGCGCTCTGTGTGTGTGTGTGTGTGTGTGTGTGTGTGTGTGTGTGTGTGTGAAGAACAAGAGCATTTTTTATTGCCATATGAAAAACCAGAGGTTTTGTGGGGCACAGATGATCAAGTTAAGACATTCAGTGAACTACTCCCAGCGTTGTCACATCTTGCAACATAACATTAGTAGCAGAAAGAAAAAGCACAGTGTGTCTCAGAGTCTGGTTAAATTTTCAGTTTTTTACTGCTTTTGGCATGAGATACTTTATCAGTATTTTTTTTTTTACTGCTGTGGCATAAGATGCGTTATCAGTTGTTTTTTTTTTTTTTTTTTTTTTACTGTTATTGGTATGAGATACTTTATCAGTATTGTTTTTTTTTTTTATCTTTACTGTTATTGGCATGAGATACTTTATCAGTATTGGTTTTTACTGTTATTGGCATGAGATACTTATCAGTATTGTTTTCTTTTTACTGTTATTGGCATGAGATACTTTATCAGTATTGTTTTCTTTTTACTGTTATTGGCATGAGATACTTTATCAGTATTGTTTTCTTTTTACTGTTATTGGCATGAGATACTTTATCAGTATTGGGTTTTACTGTTATATGGCATGAGATACTTTATCAGTATTTTTTTTACTGCTATTGGCATGAGATACTTTACCAGTTTTTTTTTTTTTTTTTTTTTTGCTGTTATTGGCATGATATACTTTATCAGTATTGTTTTGCTACTGTTATTGGCAAGAGATATGGGCAAGCAATATTAATGTAGCTTATATAACTTCCGTGATGGCGTGTATCTGCTGTGTGGTGTGGTCTCGTAGTATATATAGGCCTGGTGCTCGTCTGGACGAAGACAGCAGACAGCATGTGCGGTGTGTGTGTGTGTGTGTGTGTGTGTGTGTGTGTGTGTGTGTGTGTGTTGTTGTATTGTTGTGGTGGTTGTTCTTGTTGTGTGTTGTTCCTTTTTCTCTGAAATCCTTCATCAGTATTGTTTTTACTGTTATTGGCATGAGATACTTTATCAGTATTGTTTTTTTACTGTTATTGGCATGAGAGATACTTTATCAGTATTGTTTTGTTTTGTGTTTGTTTTACTGTTATTGGCATAATACTTTATCAGTATTGGTTTTTGTTGTTGTTGTTGTTTTTTAACTGTTATTGGCATAAGATACTTTATCAGTATTTTTTTTAACTGTTATTTACATGAGATAATTTGTCAGTATGTTTTTTTTTTTTTTTTTTTTTTACTGTTAATGGCAGTAGAATACTTTATCAGTATTTTTTTTTTTTACTGTTATTTGCTTGAAATACTTTATCAGTATTGTTTTTTTTTTTTTTTAACTGTTATTGTTATTGGCATGAGATACATTATCAGTATTGTTTTTTTTTTTGCTTTTTGTTTTTGTTTTTGTTTTGTTTTGTTTTTTTTTTTTTTAGTTTGTTTGTTTGTTGTTTTGTTTTTACTGTTATTGGCAAGAGGTATGGGCTAGCAGTGTTAATGCAGCTTTTCATAATTTCCGTGTTTGCATGTATCTGCTGTGTGATGTTGTAGTAGTATATGCTTGGTGTTCGTCAGGATGGTAGAAGGCAATCTCTGCGCCTGTGAGAACATGTCGCACCGGGAGCCGGGAGAAAGCTTATCAAGACTAGTGTGGCGGGTAGGCCTTTCGTGGTCGGCCGGGCTGTACATGAATGTCAGTTAAACACAATAAGGTGTGTGTGTGTGTGTGTGTGGGGGGGGGGGGGGGGGGGGATAGGGATGGTGGGGTGGGAGATCTGATTCCCTCCCCATTCTCCTCCCTTTAGAAAGGCTCTACTCTTCGAGCTTTTCTTTGTTTATGTGTCAGGATTTGATAACTGTTATGTAATGACCGCATGTCGTGTGAGTGTGTGTGTGTGTGTGCGCGCGCGCGCGCGCGCGCGTGTGTGTGTGTGTGTGCGTACGTGCGCGCGCCTGTGTGTGTGTGTGTGCGTGTGTGTTCCCATTTTTTTTAATATCAATGTCGTTTTTACTGTTATTGGCATGTATGTGATGGTCTGACAGTGGGTCATTATTCACTCATAATTGCTGTAGTTTTTGACTTTTTTTCCCCTTTAGGGTGTAATATGACGTGCAACATTATAATTATTATTATTATTACTATTACTATTATTATTATCATGTTGACGTTGTTATTGCTATTATCATTCTTCCTGTTGTTAATTATAATAGTCAAGTAGTAGTTTGAGAAATAGTAGCAGTAATAGTAGTAGTAGCAGCAGTTGTAGTACAACTGTTAACATATTTTCGTTGTTGTTGTTATTACCACTACAGCTAGATCTACTCAACATACATGACTTAGTGAAGTCACACACACACAGACACAAACACACACAGACACACACACACACACACACACACACACACACACACACACACACACACACAACACACACACACACACACACACACACACACACACACGCACACACGCACGCACGCACGCGCGCGCGCGCTCATGCATGTGCGTGTCGGTATGTGTTTGTGTGAATTCAAACACGGCCATCTTGTGGACAGAAAATGCTAAGCCATGTTGATTGAGTCAAGTATTCCACATAGTTTATTGCAGTGTTAACCTAAACGTTGAAAAATGTAAACCCCCTCCCCACTCCGCTCCCCTCATCAAAAAAAAGAAAATAAATGAAATAAATCAATAAAACAAAATGAAATAAGAACATCATTTCATTGTAACAACAGAACAAAACACCCCCCAAAACGAAAAAGGAGGGCCATATATGAAAGTAACACTAGAAATATTGACTGCACACAAAAGAAAAGGATTTTTTTTTTTCTGAAGATTAAAAAAACCCAATAAAAATGACAAGGAACGACAAAGATACATCTGGTGTCTTAAAAAAATGCAGCACATCCGAAGTAATAAAAATGATAATAACAAAGAATAATCATAATAATAATTTCAGATAGGCTATTGCGTATTGATTTGCCCACAAAACAGGGAACACGAGTTTTAAAAAAAAAAAAATAAGCAAACAAAACAAAGAGACAAATAGACCAGAAAAAAAAAAAAGAATCCGTCTTCTCACTATTCTGGTATCAAATACAAATGTTAATGATAATAATAATAATCATTTCATATATTGTGTATTAATTTTCCTACAAAATAGAGGAGGATACGATTTGAAAAAAAAAAAAGGGGGGGGGGGGGGGGGGGGGGGGGGGGGGGGGGTTAAAAGAGAGAGAAAACAAACATAAAGAAAAAAAATCCGTCTTCTTACTGTTCTGGAATCATTTCCAGAGTCTGAATGAGGCGCATGGACTCGCTCCATTGGTTTAGTGCCGTGGCCCACTACTACCGGCCGCCGTGGAGAAGTAGCTTCAAAGAGGAAATGAACGCTGTTTATCTTCTTGGATGGGGGGGGGGGGGGGGGGGGGGGGGGGGGGGGGGGGGGGGGGGGGGGGGGGGGGGGGGGGGGGGGGGGGGGGCAGCGCAGCGCTCCGCATCCGTAACTTGCTACCACACGGTCATAAAAAGACAACGCCTGCTTCATTAGTTCTCCAGTATGTGTGTACACAACATTGTCCCTGGTCCACCTAGGAGTCGTCGGAGGAGAGAATGCAATTTTATTTTATTTATTTTTTATTTTTTTTTTTTTGTGACTTGATCTCGCTGTGATTATTTACACTGCGGATATTGAGGGATGCGGTAATGATATATATTTTACTATCACTCATTCATATGTTCCGGCTGTTGTTCTTTTGTTTGTTTGTTTGTTTGTGAAGAGTATCCAATATGTTATGGGTTATTTATTCGTGTCACTGACTTTATTACATTTTCATTTCTGTTCCTTTTTTTCTTTTTTTTTACCTGTTTCTTTATACGACATTAAGTTTTTTTTCTCTGTTTATATTGCTTTTTCTCTGACGGTCTTAGAGTACGAGTGAATACTGTAAGACAGTTTTATTGTTATATGGTCATTGTTTAATAAGCCAAATTTTGTGCTAATTTAGGATTAAAAACAAAAAAAAAAAAAAACCAGCTTGTGTGCTGGTGACATGCACAGCTAAATTGACAGTTTGTCTAAGTTGCAAAAGCGCAGCAGTTCACATTATCACAAATATTTCAGTTGAAATAATGTGATAAGCTTCCCTCTCTCTCTCTCTCTCTCTCTCTCTCTCTCTCTCTCTCTCTCTCTCTCCCATAAACTATAATGAATAGATCATCATTAGTCATTTGTGTACATTACACACACACGCACATACACACTACACACACACTACACACACACACACACACACACACAACACACACACACACACACACACACACAGGGAGAGGGGAGGGAGAGGAAGAGAGAAAGAGAGAGTGTGTGTGTGAGAAAGAGAGAACACTGACTGACTGACTGAAACCATTTACTGTCAGATTAACATAGTGTTGTACTGACAGAGAGAACACACACACACACACACACACACACACACACACACACACACACACACACACACGCGCACACACACACACACACACACACACACACCGCTCTTTTAATTTAAAACAGCACACAACACAGTGCACACCACACCTCTGCCAGTAAGTAACACACCAAACAATACAGCAAAGCAGTATGTGTGGTTCAAAATGGTCGTCAAATTACATATACAACACATCCGAATTCTTGACAATGGTCGCACGAGCGTCATAAGGTTTTTGCTAATATAATCAGCAAAAAAGCACGAACACATGCACCTCTATCCCATCCCCTCCCCACCCCACCCATCTCTCTCTCTCTCTCTCTCTCTCTCTCTCTCTCTCTCTCTCTCTCTCTCTCTCTCTCTCTTTCACACACACGCTTGCACACACACACACACACACACACACACACACACACACACACACACACTGCTTCCAACCTGTACTTGCCCAGTATATCCTGTTGTGTTTG
>JADBJO010000305.1:440438-445438 GCA_016801955.1 Conus betulinus
GTTGCACGTGGGTGCTTCAGTCTCTCCTCCCCCCCATGATATCAATCTTTTGAATCTTTCTGGGTTGTCTGTGCTTGATTTTCATGTTTCGTATTTTCTTAAATTCCCATTTCACTTGGGATGATTGCACATTCTATGAATCTTTATAGTGAGAGAGTGGTGTAAAGAAGCTTTCAGCTTATCTATTCACCGTCATTGAAATATTTGTACTTTCTTTCTCTCTCTGTCTCTGTCTCTCTCTCTCTCTCTCTCTCTCGCTCTCGCTCTCGCTCTGCTTTTCTCTCCCTCCTCCTCTCCGTGTGTGTGTGGGGTGGTGTGTGTGTGTGTGTGTGTGTGTGTGTGTGTGTGTGTGTAAGCGCTCACACGCCTGGGTCAGTTTCATTCTCTCCCTTTCCCACAGCCTGCAATTCTTGCGTGAGTAAGTAAGTAAGTATACGTGTGTGTGTGCGTTTACATATGTGTGTGCATTCCCAGTCCAAACGCACGACAAACTCACCGGAGTCCTACCTTTCAGGCTGTCGATAGCAATCTATCTGGTGGGCGGGCGGGCGGACCCGTGTGAGAAACATATTCATGACCTACTCATTCACTATTTACGACCCCAGGTTGAGCGTTATGTTTTCGGCCTCGTCGCGTAGCCGAGGGTCGGGAGGGCGGTGGGGGTGGAAGGGGGGGGGGGGGGGGGGGGGGGGTTCAGGGGAAGAGGAGGTGGGGGTAGGATTGTACAATTATGTTTATCATCAGCCCGCCATAGCAGCTGACGGCTTTATTGAGGAGTAAACGGCGATGATGGTTTTCCTTGCAGCAGCGTAACTTCATTTGCTGAATGGATGGGGGCCACTGGAGAGCTTGGGAGGTGATGGTGGGGGGTGAGGTGGGGTGGGGGGTGGGGAAGCTCTCCCGTTTGTAAATGCGACCCCCTTAAATCCCCCCCCCCCCCCCCCCAGCCCCCCGTGAAGCCCCCCCCCCCCCCCCCCTCCCCACTCTCTCTCTCTCTCTCTCTCTCTCTCTCTCTCTCTCTCTCTCTCTTCTGCTTAATGCATCGGCTGTCGGCTAAAATGCTTGCACATGAGACTTTACCGGTTGGATCATGATTATTATTGGTCTGCGTGTCGTTCCTTTGGACTTGTTTTAGGGAGCGAGAGCAAGACAGAGAGAGAGAGAGAGCATGGGAGTGGGAGGGGAAGAGGGTGGGACTGGGGGGACAAGGGGAAGGGTGGGGTACTGCGAGAGGCAGAGCGAGTGCACAGGTAAAGGGAGCTAACTCAGGTGTGTGGTCACCAGAGAGACGATCCTCATCACCCCGTCCTCTCCACTCCCCACTTCGCTCCTTCCCCTCCTCACCCTACCCCCCGACCGTCTGAATACTTCATCGTCCCCGCCACAGCTGTATCTGTTGTGCCCACAGTCCCGCGGGTCAAGAGGCGCGGGGTCATAGGACGTCAATCTCGCCTTTAACTTAATTAAGAGGTGTGGCTCTTCCAGCGTTCTGTTTTCAGGGTCTTGTCTTCAAACTCGTTTCCTGCTGTGCCGTCGTCGTCAGCGTCTCCGTCCGTTTCCTTTGAGTCTCCTCGAGAAGAGATTCAGTGCCTTGGTGTGTCTGTCTGTTTGTCTGCCTGTCTGTGTCTCACTCTGTCTCTCGCTCTCTCTCATGCACACAGACACACACACACGCACACACAACACACACACAACACACACAACACACACACACACACACACACACACACACACACACACATACAACACACACACACACACACACACACACACACACACACACACACACAACAACACACACACACACACACACACACACACACACACACGCACGCACGCACGCACACACGTATGCACGCACGCTTAAGAGCCTAGTCTGTGGTGTAGTCTCACTAAAGGACATGTTCGTACAAAAAGAAACCTCCCAAGGTAATCCCGCTCTTAGCATAACCTTACATAGCATAATCATAAATGGCATTGTCGGATATATATGAGACCATGCGTGACTGTTCAAGCATTTCCGATCTAGAACGAATGGTGATTCCATATCTTCTTCCCGCAGGTAGTGATACACTACACTGGCACCCAAAGCAGGATGAAATGATCAAAGGTCTCATGGCTTATTGGTCGTCGGGGGCAGTGAACCGTCAGAGCTTCACAGTGTTCAGGCACGGCGTGACAAAAAAGGCGGAGAAAACCCTCTCCTTCCGCTGGCTTTAATCTTCAATGAACTGAATCAGGTTTACCCATCTACCGCTGGGTGGACAGAGAGGATTTGACCAACAACAAAAAAAAAATTAAAACAAAATTTTTAAAAATCCGATACCATGAGTGGTTGGAACTCACGACTGTCAGCTTCGCAGGCACGTAGATTAACATATACCACGCGGCCCCTCTTTCCTTACTTCAAAATGAATCGCTTGCAAAATTTCTGCATGAAGCGGCTCATTTGAAACTTTTGCACGCTATAAGCTGGAAAAAAAAAATTGATGCAACTTTGATCGCATTCTATAAGAACTGCGTGTAATTGTAATAGAAAAAATAACATGTTTACACAAAAATTCTGCATGAAAGTCATTAGTTCATAGGAAAACTACGGGGTTAACGATTTGGGATGAATGTGGAAGATACCCAGTGTTAATATATGATATTACTTTCTTAATATACATATGGAGGTCACTCTAGGGCTGGCTGTCAGCAACAAATCGATCAGTCTATAATTATCATGGAAACTAGGGGGGGAAAAAAAAAGAAGCAGTTTGTACAATAAGCCTTGTCAACGGTAGGATCACATCCTATCTAGGAAAATGGGGGAACATTTAGCAAAACTCGACTGAAACCAACTGAAAAGGAAGAAGAATCACTGCATCGTCGAACGAAAGAGACAAGCGAATTTACAAGACAAAACACGACGCGTTTCGACCTGTTTGGTCTTCTCAGGCAAGACAGACAACATTCAAGGCAGCGAAAACGAAGAACGTTTATCTCCTCAAAAATTGGGCGCAACGTTTATGAAGAATGCAAACCTGAGACTTGTTTGTGGATTTTCGAATCGAAAAAAAAAAAAAAAAAAGAAATAAAATGACGTTATATAGATCCAAGCTCCGTTTCATGGCGCGTTTTGCCTCTGACTTCAAACAAGCAGCCTGTCTAAAGCGCCGCCGCACAGAAACCAGATTGCAGGCGAGCAGAACAGTAGATAACGATTTTGAGCGCCGGGGAGCTCCAAATTGACTGGGGTCGTTATACCCTTAGAGCCGGTAGACCGCTGACGGCGTTTCGCGTTGTGTGCGGGACGAGTACACATACATTTTCTTAATGAATGTCAATTATTTGACCATCAATGAGATGATTTGACGGCAAGGGGGTTGCGAGAGGTAGGTCTTCCATTGGCAGAAACACGAAGGGAACGAAAACCCTCTAGAGTTCGTGTTCATCGACAGGCTCCGACCAAAAATAGTACGCCCTACGGATTTTTTTTTTTTTTTTTTTTTTTGCTCCGATCCATACTGGCCTAATGCGTCCTGTTGTGGTTTCTCTGTCCGGAGACACGAATAATACACATGTTCTTTATGCCCTTAATTATTGTGCAATGAAGTGCGATGACAGTTTAGCTAAATACTGAATTTGATTGTCTATGTCCAGTAAAACCTCTAGTTTAGCAGTGAAATGCGTTTCTTCACGCACGCTCGCTCGCGCGCGCACGCACACACACACACACACACACACACACACACACACACACACACACACACACACATGTACACACTGACTGACTGAAACCATTTACTGTCAGATTAACATAGTGTTGTACTGCTGTACATGTACACACACACACACACACACACACACACACACGTCTAATATCAAATTTTTTTTTTAAAAGATGTGAAATGAAAGTGCCCCCAGCATGGCGGTAAACACGAAAGAAACAAAGGAAGCAAACTACCACTTCCATGCAGGAAGAAAACGAGTCTCCAGGACCCATACCACTCCTCCTCATCTTCCCAGTTGCCATACCACCCCCGACACCTACCCCCACTCCCCTACCCCCACAACTACCCCCCCGCCCCTCCCATTCCATACCATCCCCACGTTCGCCCTTCCCTCGTTCCCAGTGACACCCCACCCCGCCACGCACCACCTCCACCATCCTTTAACCCTTCTACTGCCACCACCACTACCAGTTCTTCTCAGAAAGTCAAACGTCATCCTTCCCCCTGACAGACTACTGTCCTCTCCCAAAGAAAAAAGAAAAAGAAGAAAGAAAAAGAAAAAAAAAAAAGGACGAGCATTTCCAAGTCGTCCAAGATGGAAAAAAAAAAAAGAAGAGGAGGAGAGGAGGTGAGAGGGAGGATGAGTGGGGAGAAGGGCTTGTAACAATTCACAAGAATCGAGCAAAATGAAGCCGTCCTACTGATTAACGCATTCAAACCGCTACCCCGAACACGGCGTTTAGCACTCTCCGGGACCAAGGGGAGAGAAGAAGCAGAGCCCTTTAGCGAGCAAGCCGCCATTGATAGGACGCTGATTGCTACGAGGCGAATTTGCACACGGCTTCAAGCCCTCCCTCCCTCTTCTACCCCCCCCCTCCCCCTCCCCCCTCCCCTCTTCCCCCTACCCATTTTTTTTCTCCCAGCCCTCGCGGATAGCATGCATAGAAACGACGTTTAAATTTCTTTGAAGTGAGTCTCGGATTTGCAATATGAATACAAAACGCCGCTTAAAGCACGACGGAGAAGAGAAAAGCGCTTGTGCTCCGCTAGTCAGGCCAGAGTGGCGGACTTTTTCCTCCTTCACTCCCCCACCCCTTGTCCCCCCTCCCCCCCCCCCCCCCCCCCCCCTCCCCGTTCTTCTGCTTCCCTGGGAAGCGGTCGCGAACGCTATGGATTTGGGGGGGGGGGGGGGGGGGGGGGGGGGTGGCGGTGGCGGTGTGTATCGCTGAGAGAGAGAGGGGTTGGGTCCGCCGTTGGTGCGTTATGGGGCAGAACGGAACGAGG
>JADBJO010000305.1:447938-455438 GCA_016801955.1 Conus betulinus
GTCGTAAATGAGTAAGGCCTTCGTGTATCACAGGAGGGAGGGGTAAGAATACAAAATTCAGGAAAGTACTTACTGGTCTTCTGTTTGAAATATCATTCCGGATATGCAGAGATCTTCTTGATGGTTGACATATGAGGTTTATTGCCATTGAATGAAGATTGTTTTTCTCTCTCCAAAGGCGCATCAATGCGTGCCAAAGCCGGGTTAATTTGATAGTTGATCCGTAGTTGTGTAAATCATACATTGTGTGTGTGTGTGTGTGCGCGCGCGCGCGCGGGCGTGTGTGTGTGTGTGTGTGTGCGCGCGCGCGCGCGCGCGTGCGTGCGTGCGTGTATGTGTGTGTGCGCTCACGCGGGTGCAGTACTATACACTGTGTTTTTTATTGCACATTATACCGACATACTTGCAAAGGTAGTAACTTACTATTAATTGCCTCGTAGAAAAAAAAAAAACCCTCAGAGCCACGTTAAAAAAAAACTATGAAACACAAATTCAGCTGGCTTCCTAATTCCATTCCTTTGTGTGTGTGTGTGTGCGACGGTTAATCCCCACCCCTCCCCACTATCCTCCCTCCCTTCCCCACCCACAATGGCTTCTGCTCTCACGCCACCCAGTCTGGCTACCCACCCGGTACCCAGCCCACCCAGGTTTGTCTCTGGCACCGGCAGCCCGCTGGGAGCCATCAATCAATAAACTAGGTCGTCGTCGCTACCCCTGCCGCATCTGGCCGTCGGTGCTGTTCACTGGGGTTCACCGGGAATTCTCAGACGCTCTCCCACCACACCTACACAGCCTGTTTCTGGCCCACGATGACCTGTGCAGTCGCCCAGCCAGTATCAAGTGAGCGGTTTACACCCCAAGGGCACCTCACGCGTCCGTCCGACGACCGTGCCCGTGAAGGTGCTCAGTACGGACAACTGCTTCGTGTGTATTGTGCTGAAGGTTGTTTACGTACCTTACTTGCACAGTGACGCCACTGCAGGCGGAAATCTAAACCATATTTGAAACAAAAAAAAAGTATTTATGGTGAATCCGCCGAACAACGTGGACAAACGAGTGACAAGACAAAACACGACGCGTTTCGGCCTTCTTCCGGGCAGGAGAAACAACACTTCGGACGACGAAAATGAAGAAACGAGCAATGTGTATCTTGCCTGAAGAGGACCTGAGAGGTCGAAACGCGTCGGGTTTTTTTTTTTTTTTTTTTTTGTCTTGTAGTCTGTTTTGTCCGTGTTAACCAGCGGAGTTACTTGAAACCGCTTTTAAATTTTGTTCCAGTTCCGCCTGCAGTCGCCTCACCTTGAAACTCGCAGCAAACTCTCCGCGTACAGAGAGACGTAGGGCGGACTTTTTAGCTGAGGTCACCACGAGTGCAGAAGTTCAAGAATTCTATAGTCTTTGAAATGAATGACGAGGATGGTGCAGATGTTGCTATTACGGAGTTCCAGTTTGGTCAGAGGGTGTATATGACAGGGTCGTTCTCTACTGGGCTTCCTTTCATGATATATCCCGTCGTCAAGCTCAGCATGACTAGGGTTGTTGGTCGAGAAGCGACAGCGACAGTCGCAGAGACGCTTTCAGTGAGTGGATGAAAATTGACCGTGTCGTTCCCGTCTTTCCATTGAAGCCTATAGCACAGTCAGGTCTGCTGGATAGCAGGCAGCTGAACTCGACACATCCAGCAAATGAAGGCTTCTCATGGGAATCCAACCCACAACCTCGCAACCCGGAGGTCCATGACACGAAGCAGTTGACCACGGCGACTGGTCAACGTGAGAGATCTTGGACAATTCTAAGATTGTCGTGCACGAGACCACTTCACAGAGGGAGTTAAAACCGACAGTAATCCATACACTGTACCTAGAAACAGGTTCTTCATAGCAATACAAAATTTTAATAGATAAAAACGTTTCCTTAACCAAATGTGTTCTTCATGAAAACGGCAAGACATGGGTAACTTTTCAGTGCAATTATTCCATTATCTAAACTGTATATGAGCATATTAGATGGACTAGATCTGGGTGTGCGACATTCGAGATCGGCTGGGCTCTAAGTAACATGACTTGAGAGAAATTTTATAGGAAGAATGAATATAATCGAAAAATAGAATAGCCATTAGCAGACAAATGCAGTGTACATGCTATGCATTAATTACAAAAGGTTCAAGGGTATGTGTTTTGATATTCTTTTAAAGAAAAATATAGAAATATATGTGAAAAGAAAAAGGAATTGTTAGCTGGGAAAGAAAGACTAATGGTGTTGACTTGAACATTATCTTAAAGACTAATCACACAAACCAACTGGGTTGAATCAAAGTGGTCCCAACGCGCCACACAGAATTCCAATTTTAAAAAGAACCATGCCAAAAAGCATAATGTAGTTGACAGCAATTTTTTTTTTTTTTGAAAAATTCAGTCCACGATCATTCAAGTACTGTAATTATGTATAAGATGCGCGAGTTGAACTGGAAATACGTATGTATCCTATATTTTATATAACTCTGACAAATTATTTCAGTGTGGAGCTAGTTTCATTTCGAATTGATGATATCACAAAAAAAGTTATAGATTCAGACCTTTTGAAACTATGGGCAGAATTTTATTGATATGAAATGCAGGTTAAATAATAAGATGAAAACTAAATGTTTTCTATCAGACTAAAACAGACTGCAGTATTACTGAAACACCAAAATACAAGTAAACACACACACACACACACACACACAGACACACACACACACACACACACACACACACACACACACACACACACACACACACACACACACACACAAAGCTGCAAAACAAGGCCTATGTAATAGACAGAACAGAGAAGTGGCATGTTGACAGCTTTCTCTTCTTCAGACGTCAAACATACATGAAAACATACTCCTTAGACGGCTTCAATAGGAGAACGGCCATGTGGGGAAAACCAGGAATGGAGAAATGAGCACAGTTCAGAAACAGAGAAGACTAGAGTGGCCATGGAGAAAAACAGGAATGGAGAAATGAGGGTTGTTCAGGGACAGAGAAGACCAGAGTGGCCATGGAGAAAAAACAGGAATGGAGAAATGAGGGTTGTTCAGGGACAGAGAAGACCAGAGTGGCCATGGAGAAAAACAGGAATCGAGAAATGAGGGTTGTTCAGAAACAGAGAAGACCAGAGTGGCCATGGAGAAAAACAGGAGTGGAGAAATGTGGGTTATTCAGAGACAGAGAAGACCAGAGTGGCCATGGAGAAAAACAGGAATGGAGAAATGTGGGTTATTCAGAGACAGAGAAGACCAGAGTGGCCATGGAGAAAAACAGGAATGGAGAAATGAGGGTTGTTCAGAAACAGAGAAGACCAGAGTGGCCATGGAGAAAAACAGGAATGGAGAAATGAGGGTTGTTCAGGGACAGAGAAGACCAGAGTGGCCATGGAGAAAAACAGGAAATGGAGAAATGAGGGTCATTCGGGGACAGAGAAGACCAGAGTGGCCATGGAGAAAAACAGGAATGGAGAAATGAGGGTTATTCAGGGACAGAGAAGACCAGAGTGGCCACGGAGAAAAAAACAGGAAGAGAGAAATGAGGGTTATTCAGAAACAGAGAAGACCAGAGTCATGGAGAAAATCAGAAGTAGAAAAATAAGGATCATTCAGAAGCCGAGAACAGCAGAATGGTTATGGAGAAAAACAGAAGTAGGGATGTAAGGACAGTTCAGAAACAGATAACAGCAGAGTCATGGAGAAAAACAGGAATGGAGAAATGAAGGTAATTCAGAGAAACAGAGAACAGCAGAGTCATGGAGAAAAACAGGAATGGAGAAATGAAGGTAATTCAGAAACAGAGAACAGCAGAGTCATGGAGAAAAAACAGGAATGGAGAAATGAAGGTAATTCAGAAACAGAGAACAGCAGAGTCATGGAGAAAAACAGGAATGGAGAAATGAAGGTAATTCAGAAACAGAGAACAGCAGAGTCATGGAGAAAAACAGGAATGGAGAAATGAAGGTAATTCAGAAACAGAGAACAGCAGAGTCATGGAGAAAAACAGGAATGGAGAAATGAAGGTAATTCAGAAACAGAGAACAGCAGAGTCATGGAGAAAAACAGGAATGGAGAAATGAAGGTAATTCAGAAACAGAGAACAGCAGACTGGCCATGGAGAAAATCAGAAGTGAAGACATGAGAACAGCTCAGAAAACAGGAAACAACAGAATGGAGATGTAGACCAGAACAAATGGAGAGAAGTAAAGGCAATCAGAAACAGAAAATGGCCATTTTGGAGGGGGGGGGGGGGGGGGGGGGGGGGGGGGGTAGGGTGAGTGAAAAAAGTTCAGAAACAAGAGAACAGGACGGTGGCCATACGGAAATGAAGAAATGCGGACTGGTTAGAAACAAGGAACAAGAGAGACAGACAGACATACAGACAGAGGACACGAATGCGAATGTGACAGTTTATTCAGTATAGGCCAAGTCCGTTCACTGCAGAGGTACACATAAAGAAAACATATCAACAATACTGAATGCAATTAATGACACTGTGATATTCACATTAAAGAAACGAATACTTTATTAGAACAACTGGCACAGTCACCTGTATATTACACGAACAGGCTAAGATGTTGCAGTATCTAGTATTTTCTGAGCTTTATACACATATTTTGCTAGATTGGATATAATCTTTTCATTATTGGATGACAAAAACAAAGTCAGTTCTAGTTTACATGGGTCATTGTAATACTTTGGCTTAATAAGAGGTTTTTTTTTTTTCTAATATCACTAGACATGGACAACAGAACAAGAAATGAATTTCATCTTCTTTAGCCAGATGACACAGTCGGCAAACCAGATCATTTTCCCTCTTGATAATCATATTTAAAACTGTGACAAGCAAAAGAGAGAGAGGAGGCGTGTGTGTATGCGTGTGCGTGTGTGTGTGTGTGTGTGTGTGTGTGTGTGTGGAGGGGGTGGGGGGCAAGGGAGATGACGGGGGAGCGAGCTAGCTCTCTTCAACCGCACGATTGCACAGCAGAGTGTTTGATGTGTGAGAGCAATGTAGATGAGATTAAGTACATAGACACAAAGGGATACCTGTACGCTGAGTGGGACGGGCAGAAAGGGTCTGTTGTCTGATGTAATCGGCCGACGAGGATCCCACCCCAGGGCAGGTTGGTGCACCCCTGCACCAACGGGAAGGGGTAGGACGAAGGCGGGGGGTGGGTGGAGGGACGCAAAAAACTCGTGCAGGCTGCGATGTTTGATTTGTGTGTGTGTGTCTGTGTGTGTGTGTGTGTCTCTGTGTGTGTGTGTGTGCTTATTTTATGTCTGCTTTTTTTCTTTTTCATTTTTTTTCTTTTTTTTTTTTCAGGCTGTAGAAGACGTATTTGTGGGAAAGGTATTTTTGTCTGTTTCGTATTTGTGTATTAAATACGCGTTACTTTTGTAATCTGTTTTGTGTGTTTATTTGTAATTTTGGTTTTAGTTTGAAAAACAAAAGCATTAGTTGCATGGCCAATATTCTTCTCAAAAAGAACGATGAAGGTAGCTTTGAACAATGAGCCAACTCTTTTGGTCCAAGTACACAAGCGTTGATAATAAAAAGGATTGATGAAACTTAAGGGATGGATGAATCACACTGCTTTTTAGTTCGAACTGTCTTATTCTTGAATTATGAATAAGCACCCGCCATGTTGAATGATGCATATTGCAAATAGCGCGAAAGCGTGTGTGTGTGTGTGTGTGTGTGTGTGTGTGTGTGTGTGTGTGTGTGTGGTATGCTTTCAAAGAAATAAAATCGCCTTATTCTTAGTTTCACATTTGTTGTTGTTCCTTTTAACATGCCTCAAGCAGTATAGAAATGAATGTATGTCAGAAGGGTGACTAACATCAGCGTATTTGCAGACGTGTGCTTCGTGTGTGTGATGTTAATGTCTAAAGCTGGGGAGAGAGGGATGAATGCAGCGTATTAATCCATAGAACGTACTTCTGTTTTCATATTTGATTTCTTGAAGTGCGCTAGAAAGATGTGTAATCATTCCAGAACTGCTGAATATCTGAGAGAGACAGAGAGAGAGAAGTATGTTGGGTCGAAAGCAATGGTTATACACATTTCTCAAAAAAAAAAAAAAAGGGGGGGGGGGGGGGGGGGGGGGGGGGGGGGGGGAGTCCGACACAAAATGAGTTGGAGTTATACCTTTCCGCATTTAACACCTATTGTATATGGGAAACTGACTCCAGGATATAGTTTCTTATTGCATGCACATTTACAATTCGTATGAAACAAATACATTTTTTTTTGGGGGGGGGGGGGGGGGGGGGATAGTGGGGGTGGAGGACAAGCCCGGGTGCATAATTCCACCGTCATTTTTTTTTTTACAGAAACTTAGAAAAGATTTGTTAATACGGGAAGAGGATGAACAAAAGATGGCATTAAAGCGTAAATCCTATACCGAGAGTTAAACCTGAACCATAAAATTCTGTCTCGCGAGTAGAACCATTTGCAGGAATCGCCCTGTTTAAAATCCGCCCAAACCTGAAAGAGTTTTTACCATGTTCCAGGAGCGGCCGTGAGGAAGAGACCGTCTTGTGCCGTTTGCGGTACAGGCCGCTGCTTTTACACCCATTCTTAGCTTTCAAAATGGGAAGAAGCTCCGTGGTGCATTCCGTGTCATGTACCACTCACAGTGAAAGATATTCTTCTAGAGTGTTGGGACTTGCATGACGTGAGACATAGACACTCTGCAGCAGACTCTATGAAAACCTTGTTCAGAGATGTCCCACGTGACGTGTGTGATGTTTGAATTTCTAAAAGAGATCAACAGTTTTCATCTGATCTGAGATTTTACAGAAGACTTTTTTTTTTTTTAACGAAGTTTCCGTGTGTGTTTTTAGAAGGCGTATTTTAATTAAAGGGCTTTGTGAATGATGTTTTATATTTTTTTTATGAACTGTGAGTTGACTCGGCGCGGTAACAGCTCTGATATGGCCCTTTGCGGTCGGCTGGACTATAAGCGACCTTACCTTACCTTATTATACCTTACCTTACTTTACCTTACCTTACTTAACCTTTTTTTCATCTTACCTACCTTACCTTCGCTTACCTTACCTTACTTTCGCTTACCTTATCTTACCTGACCTGACCTTTCCTGACCTGACCTTACCCCTGGAGTCGCCTTTCACCTCCTGCGCGCAGGGTCGTCAGCGGTAGACCCGGACCAAGTCGCGGTCTCTCCAGCTTCGGTATCTGAACAGCGGACACACACATACCACACACCTGATTGATTTTCCCATTCACAGAAGACATTGGCACCGGCCATCGGCGGCACTTGCTCATCCGCGGGCGAAATGACAGACAGAGAGAAGGAGGAGAAGAGGGTGGGAGTGGGGGGTGCGGGAGAGAGAGAGAGAGAGAGAGGGGGGGGGGGAGGTTCGGGCGGGAAGTAGGGGGGGGGGGGGGGGGGGGGAGAGAAGAGTGAACGGGGGATGGTTGAATTGGTGATGTGTTTCACGGGTGA
>JADBJO010000305.1:457938-510438 GCA_016801955.1 Conus betulinus
GATCAAAGGCGGTGAGTCTGGCAGGGGTAAACAGAGCGTGAAGACGCGAGACAGATAATTCTCATAAATCGTCACCAATATTGTAGTATAAAATGAACTGCGGGTCAACATCTTCAACCTCTCCCCCTTCCCCCCCTTCCCAACACACACACACACACACACACACACACACACACACACACACACACACACACACACGTTCCCTACCCCTGCTCTTTCCCATCTCCAGCTTCCCTCTTCATCCTCATCCTCTGCCTTCCCCCCCTCCTCCTCCCTCTCCTCTCCCCTCTCCATCTCCCATTCCACGTTCCTCCCTTTCTTTACGTCTCCTGTGCTGGAAGGTTTTTCTTCTTTTCTTTTTTTTTTAATTCTGTTTTCTTTTCTGTTTTCTTTTTTGTTTTTGTTTTTGCTTGCTTTTTTTTTTTTTATCTTTCTCTTTTTTTTTTTAATTTTTCCTGTTTGGTTGCTTCATGTCTGACGGAAGGTTTTTTTTTTTTTTTTTTTTTTGTTTTTTGTTTTTTTTTTTGTCTGTCGTCTCTAACGGGGAGATTTGTAGCTGTACTTTTCTTTGTTTTCAGTGACAGCTAGGTTTCTTTCGGTGCAGGTTTTTTTTTTTTTTGTTTGTTTCTTTGTTTTTTAGATGACATATCCTTGCGAAAAGTTGTCTCCTTACACAAGTTACAGTATTTGTTAATTTGTAATTTGTGCAAGCACACGGATGTCCTTACAAAAAATGTTTTCTTACAAAAGTTACTGTATTATTGATTTGTTCACTCATACAGAAGTTACTGTGGATTTTTTTACGGTGATTTTTTATGCGTCAAATACGTTTTGTTTCGTTGTTAGCTCAGATGTTCATTAAACCACTTATACTTAGTTCTGTATTTATTAGCTCACATGTCTATCTGTTTTGTTATTTGTGTAGTTAAATATCATAACATTTATGACAAAATATCTGTTCGGGATCGAATTCCAGGCTATAAGACACATTCTTGTTTCAGTGTGTTCCCACGCGCGCGCATGCATTTTTTTGCACTGGTGTACCCGTTTCTAATCTACATGCACACACTCGCAAAATTATGTACGCAGTGGCCCAAGTTCATGATTGTATTTTAAAAGTTTTTCATTCCGACCGAAGTGTTCTTAATTTTGTAGATCTGATGGAAGATAGACATGAGAGAGAGAGAGAGAGAGAGATGTAAGTCAGAGTAAACTGTATACTCCAGTTTCATCCAGATCCGTAACCGTTGACAACCGAGGTCTGAAACAGGAGAGAATTCTTGACAAAGTAGGGTTTTTTTTTTAATTGGTTTTTAACAATAGTATGAAAACCATGATCATTATCAAGACAATCATTATAATACCCGAGAAGAAAACAAAACTTGAAATGCGCATGCAAAGTGAAATGTAATACTGCTCACGTCGTTCTGGCCTCCCCAGTATCATAATCTTTATCTTTTTCTATATCGAAACTGGGTTTTTACATAATTATCACTTTTATTCAAATTGATATTTCCTTTCTGCTAGGCGATTCGGTGTCGTGACCAGCATTCGTTTCGAGTTACGGCCGTCTGTTTATTTCATCAGGGGAGCACGAGTTGCGCTACTTGTTCGTTAATTGATATATTTCAAGGTTTTATGTATTTTTTTCTCCTTTATATTGAATTTAAAACAGAAGTTTGTGGCTTTACTTAGACGTCGTATTATTTTCTTTCCCCGAAACACACTTTTTTTTTGTTAATTGTTCTAACATGCCTGTTTACGCTGAGAGATTTTTTTGGAAGTCTTTGGATCAAGGTTGTCTCCCGCAGTGGAGGCGACGACGCTGCATACCCCATAGCAAGTCATTTGCATCGAATTTATGATGTTTTGTGTGTATTGGATGGTGGTCTGGGTGGCCTAGTCAGCAAGGTGTTAGACTCTCCCTTAAAGACTGAGACTTGATTGCCACTCCCTAAAAAGTCAGACTGACAGGGATTTTTTCTCTTTAGAATGTACACCCGCACAGACGCCGGTTCCCTGCTAATCCTTCGGAAGATAGGCCCACTTGAAACCCAGGCCCCACGCTAGGAACACCTGCATTAAAAAAGATCCATTACATGCACTTGAAAATGCCGGTGGGGATGCATGACACGAAAGTAAAACACGCTCACAGCGGTATCGTGTTTCGACACCATTCCCCGAAGACGGAATATGGCTGCCTAAGTGATGGGATCAAAAACGGTCGCTTACGCAAAAGTGTCACCAAGGATTCTGCCAACGTGGAATTGTAGCTGAGCAGCAAAGCAGTTAAGATTGAAAAAAAAATGGATTGAAGTGTATTAGTTTATCGTCTTTTATATAACAGACGTCTGTACATGGGGAAAAAAATGTTGAATTAGTTTAATTTGATCATCATTCATAACAGATGTCTATATGTGAAAAAAAACTGAAATGTATTACTTTATCATCACCCATGAAAGACGTCTGTATTTGATGAAAGTATTGAAATGTATTGCTCTATGTTCAAGATATATATTCCTTGAGACAGCTCCGTATACACTGCTGAGCTCACAGTGTTAGCTTTTTACGGTATCTGAATCGAAACTTGAAGATTTTCTCATTCTCTTCGAGTCGTGTCGGGATTCGCGGCAGTGAGATAGCTGATCGTCTTGTCAACCTTGCCACAAATACAGAACTGTGCGGAGTCGGGCCCCCTTCTTTCCAAGAAGAACCCAAAGTTCAAGCTTATGTCAAAGCCCAGGCAAGAGGGATGGAACACACAGACGTATAAGAATTTCTTTTGAATATGTCCAGATCTTTTCAAAAAAGAAAAGAAGGGCATTAACATCTGCCTCTGGTGTTCGTAAAGAAGAAAACAGGGTGGTGCAGATTACACACAGGCTGCTCATGTCACTTCCACTGGTATAATTTGAAAGTTGAAGCAGCTCGAGCCGTGGTGCACCCCATTACTATGCACCTCTCCCCACTCTGCTTGTTCTTGTAGATTGCTGAGACTTCCACGATGTCAGACATAACCACTTCACGCAGACTCCATGAAAACCTTGTTCACAGGTGTTCCACCAGATATGATCTGTTTTTCAGTTTTTGAAAGGGATAAACGTTTTTCATCTCATCTGAGATTTCACAGGAAATAAAAAGATTTTTTATGAGCAGTTTTCCCGTGTCGAACAATGTCGGGTTACATGAAGGATTTTGTCCCAGCTGTGTGAAGAATTGATTTGGATCAAACGACAGCCCTGATATGGGCCCGTGTGGTCAGCTTCAGCTGGACTACGAACAACAATTAGAAGCCTGTCTAAAAGCTTTAGGTGTAAATAGGCCTGTGAAATTCCAGCTGTTTCAGCCCCTTCGGTCTTTGCAGCAGCATAATTCAGGCGTTCTGACTCATCTTCTTCCCGAGGGAAGTGCCAGAGGCAAAGAAAGTCATCGTTTCTTTCCCTAATGTCTACTGTTTGTGGAGTGGATTTCCACTGATGATATTGTACTGTAAATTCCAGAAATGCCGGGTTTTAAAACTGTTAGTTATAACCAAAAAAAATCTAGAACTGAAAGAAATGTTGCCATCCTGATTTCAGCAGAGGTGCTGCCCTTGGAATACCCCACCACCACCACCACCACTACTACCTTGTCCCCTGGACTCCTTGGCTGTAAACTGTGGAGTCTTTCCTTTAACAATATTCCTGTTTTCAACCCTGGAAACGGTGCCAAAACAAGTCAAGCAACGCAGACACGAACGTCAATGTCACTGGTGTTGCCGAACGAAGAAAAAAAGAGCCCATATAAAGAAGCACATTACAGTTTCTGTATGTTGAAGACATAATGCATCTAGAAGTGGTATCTTAAGATCTCACACACTTACTTCTTAGGCGATAGTAAGCAGATGGATCATCGGTTGTAGGACATCAAATCGATCGTTCCCGGTAACTCTAGGTCAGGACAAACAGATAAATATGCAAACTTGCAGCCCCCCGCAAATAAAGAAACAAACAAACAAAACAAATCTTGGCCGTGTTTGACATAAGCGGGACCTGAAGGCATACAGGCGTCGAGGGTTTGGAATGTCGTAAGAGCTTTTGAGTGTATGGGCTTACAAATGCAGTTGAAGCCTACAAATGGTTTCGAGACTCGAGGACTGCTATTGACATCGAAGCTCAGACCGTACGAATGTTTTCCCGCAACACGATTCTGTTGTATGAAATGAAACACCGTAGTGTGTAACCTTCTTATAGAAGTCTTCTTCACGATCCAGAAAGAAGTTGAATCTCTTCGTCCTTCCTGACCCCCGTAGTTCCCCCCCCCCCCCCCCCCCCCCCCCTTCCCCCCCCCCCCCCCCCCCCCCCTGATCCACCACCCTCGTCTTCCTCATTCACCTTCCGGCTTCACCCCCGGTCTCTCCGTGCCTGAAGAGGTGAATGTAAGTATATGTGCATTTATTGGGTGGTTGATCGATCGGTTCGGTTATTTATAGTTTTTATGTGCGATTCTAGACTCTGGAAGAGGTTTTGGATATTATTGCATAAAGATGGATTATGACCATCAACAAGACGTAAACAAATTGTGTGTGTGTGTGTGTGTGTGTGTGTGTGTGTGTGTGTGTGTGTGTGTGTGTTTAGATAAGAGGGCATGTGGGGAGAAGGTTAAAACATACACACGCGCGCGCGCGCGCGTTTCGCACATACACACACACGCACGCACGCACGCACGCACACAGAGCCCAACTGGATTAAACGTTAAGGATTGCATGCAAAATGTACAGGCAAACCGCCCGATCATCTGACTCTACCAAGGAATGAGTATCGCTGTGGCGTGTACGCATCATGAACCAGTGAACAGCAACAGCTAGAACAGCGACAGAACAAACATTGCTAGATTCCCCATGCAGAAGAACCCGAAGGCACGAGTGGCGGCAAGTCTGTAGTAGAGCCACGAAGGTGTGTGGGTTTGGAAAGTGCACAACATGATGATGATAATGAGTTAATAACGTGACGCTATCGGCACCATAAATCCTAGGTTCCATTCACACACATCTGTTACCTACCCCATAAAAGATCAGAATATAGATTTTTACAAGTCCAGGTTTTTAAAAAAGAGAAAAAAAAACTAAATAAATCTGATACGGTTTTGATATCTCTTTCATGATGAGCCGGTCTTTTTTGGGGGGGATGAAGGGGGGGGGTGGAGGGGTGAAGAGGGTGGGGGGGGGGGGGGGGGGGGGGGGGGGGGGGGGATAGAGCAGGCTGAAGTACACTGGCGACAGCTCATAATGATACTGATGGTGATTATTATTATTGATTTATTTGTCATTACCTGTATATATCTGTCTGAAAGTGAACTGATGACATTTGATTATCTGATTATTCATTCATTAATTCTTTTTCTCGGTTTTTTTTATTTTTGTCTGGTTACATGCATGTAAAATTATCAATGTCACGTGATGTTTGTACAATTCTTAATGTCGAGTGGTTTTGAAATTTAGTTTGCATGCTGTTTGTTGTTGTTTTTTGTTTGTTTGTTGTTTTTACATGTCATGCCTCTTTTCATTTTCATTACACCGTGCAGCGGTCAGAAATCATTTAAGGCATTGATAGACTGGCCAGACCACATTATAATCTATTGAAGTCCTGTCTCTCAGTTGGCCTGTCTCTCACTTCACCTGTATGGCTTTCCTTCGCTTGGTTCGTCTTCTACCCCTACCCCCACCCCCACCCATTCTACCCTTTACCCACTAATGCCCCTCCCCCCGGTTTCCGTTAATGACTGGTTCATACCGTGACCTTTCTCATACCGTCTGACCCACCCGTACTGTCAGTTTGTTTTGATTGTTTGTTGTTGCTGTTCCTCCTCCTCTTTCATTTCGATTTCATTGACGAGATTTCAGGATCATTATCAATTCATTTCATTTCGGTTTTTTGACGATATTTAAGGATCATTATCAGTTCAGTTCATTTCGATTTCTTTGACGATATTTAAGGATCGTTATCAAGGTCAGTCATTATATATTTGTTTGTTTAGCCAGTCATTCGTCTTTTTTTTTTTTTTAAGTTCAAACTATACCCACCTCCTCTCGCTCGTTTTCCTTTTGGCCGTTTTTCAATTCCTTCTGCCCCCATTCTCTCGGTCTCCGTCTCTCTTCTCTCTCGCGCTCTCTCCTCTCCCCTCTCTCTCTCTCGCTCCTCTCTCCCCCATCTCTCTCCGTCTTCCCCTCCCCCTCTCCTCGCCCTCTTCCTCTCTCAAATCTCCAAATCTCTCTCTCTCCTCTCTCTTCCTAACACAAATCTCCCCAAATCTCTCCCTCAAAATCATAACTCTCCTCTCTAAACAACACACAAAGTATCTCTCAAACTCAAAGCAATCTCGCCATCTCAAAACACAAAAACGCACAAAGAAACAACAAACTCAAACACACTCTGCTCAACAAAAAACAACCCTCCAAAATCATACAAAATCCTCTCTCTCTCTCCGCCTCATCCCTCGCTCCCCCTCCCCCTCATCGCTCTCTCCTCCTCTCTCTCCCTCTCTCTCTCTTTCTCTCTGTCTCTCTCCTTCTTTCTGTTTCTTCCCTTTATTCCTCCTATGTAAGGGTGCTGCCCACCAATTTATGAATAACCATCGTATATTTGTCGGTTTCTTTTTTTTTCGTTGATTATGATTGTCCCCGTATGCCCTATTCGTTCTCGGATTTAAAAAAAATAAAAAAAAAAAAAAAAAAAAAAAAAAGCCTCACATTCTCACTGTTCCACATTCTCGACCTGTTTCTCCCGTAATCTTCCTCCCTTCACTCCGGTCTTCATCTTCCTCTTTCTTTCTTCTCCTGTGCCCGTTTCTCGGTCAAACTGACAGGTGGACCATGATAAATTGGCCCCCTTTTCCCATACATTGAAACGCTTCAGCATCCAAAATACAAACAACAGACGAGCAAAAAAAAAGAGAGGCACTACCACAGAGCAGTGTAAAACGAGAAAAACTCATGACAGTTCTGATATACTTATGCTCAGAGAATGGATTTGGGGTTTCTCAATCGTCCCTTTCCAGGCTGAAGTGCGATTTACACACACACCAAACACACACAGGCAGCGCACACACGCACGCACGCACGCACGCCTTGCAACTGTAGTAAACCTGAAATTCATTTTTCTCTTTTTCGATATACAGTAACATAAAATCCCCTGTACATTTTGTCATATTAGTGTAGTGTCATCAGTGGAACTAGTTTTGCGTAGAGGCTTTTAACCTTTGACTTACATCTTTAAAAATATTCAATACTATATTCCACCAAACACGAACAAAACGAATTCACATATGACAAACAACTGACGGCGTTGGACTTCTTTGCTTGCGTCTTTCGTTCTTTTTCTTCGGGCAGATAAACAAACACTTCGGAGACAACGAAATGAAGAGCAGCAAACTCCATTTAAACAACAACTCATCAGCAAAAAAACTACTCGCAAAAAAAAACTCAATCCACACACAGGGAAAACGCATATGCCGCGTTGAAAAATGAATCGTCGGCTTTTTACAATAATATTTGTTGTGATTTGTTTTTGGTTCTGCAGGAGAGTAGTGGAGGGGTTGTGGTCCGGTCCTAGTAGTTCAGGGTCCAGAGGTCGTCGTCGCCTCACTTTGCACTAACTTTTTGACTTTAGATTTACTATTTTTTTGGTTTTTAAAGGTAAGATTGCTCCCCAGCTCCGCTAATGGCTTCTAATGTTCGCAGCAGCCATGAATAAAGTGTCTTTAAACGTAAATATATTCGCATCAATCAATCGTCTTTTTTTTTTTTCCCCCTTTTCTTCCTTCTTTATTCTACTACCTACTTTCTTCTTCTCTTCTGTACTAGACTGGTCTTCTTCTTCTTTTCGGCGTCGTCGCGTACTCGTCCGTCACGTCGTCGTCCGTCGGGCTCGTCTTGTCTTCTCTTCTTTCAAGAAGACTGATCGAGCCCCTACGGCAACAGGCTGACCAAAGTGACAAAATGGAACAAACAAAACCCCATAGCTAAAAACCTGTCTAATTTTGGTGTTAGCAGCCAATGCATTCGACGCGGGACGGGCAAGGCTTTACAATTATCTGATAACACCCCGTGCTCATTATATCCTGCGCATTATGGTTTTTTCTCCTTTTCTTTTTCGTTTTTTTGCTCTTCTTTTTTCTCTTTTTTGGTTTTTGGTTGGTTTGGCTCTCGTTGCTCCGTCATATTAGCTCTAATGCGTGTTGCTCTTTTTTGTTTCTTCCTCGTTTCTGTCTTCCTCCTGTTTCTTCTTCTCATCCTTCGCGTGTCTTCTTCTCCAGCTTCGTCCCCTTCTTTCCTCCTTCTTTCTTTTTCTTCTGTTTTTCTTTCTTTTCCCGTGATCTCTTCCTCATTAATACCCCCCTTTGTTCTGTGTATTTCCTCCATGCCTCGTCCTCTCTCTCTCTCTGTCTCTCTCTCCTCTCCTCTCTCCGTCTCTCTCTCCTCTCTCTCTTCTCTCAATCCTTGTACTTCATTTTTTCATTTTTCTGTTTGTCATCATTCCATTCTGCAGCTTTCACCACATCTCCTTTTCATTCTTTGACTGCGTGTTCTCTCCTTTTGTTCTTTCTTGTCCCCTGGCTTTGTTTACTCCCCCCCTCCCCTCCCTTCTTGCTATCCCCTGTTTTCATCCCAGTCTGGTTTGCTGTCTTCTTCCTCTCTTTTTTTTTTTTTTTTTTTTTTTTTTTTTTTTTTTTTTTTTTTTTTTTTTTTTGTTTTTTTTTTTTTTTTTTTTTTTTTTTTTTTTTTTCTTTTTTTTTTTTTTTTTTTTTTTTTTTTTTTTTTTTTTGTTTTTTTTTTTTTTTTTTTTTTACTCCCCCCTCCCCCCCCTCCCTCTTTTTTTTTTTGCTAGCTCCTGTTTTTTTTCTCCAGTGGGGTTTTTTGGTCTTCTTTTTTTTCTTTTTTTCTTCTTTCCTTGGGTCGTGTTCTTCTTCTTTCTAACTCTTTGCTGTCTGCTACTTCTGTCCTTCTTCCTCCTCATTTTTTTTTCTTTTCTTTCTGACTCTTTTGTTTTTTTTTTTTTTTCGTTTTTCCCTATTTCGTTTTTTTTCCTTTCTCTCTTCTTCCTTCTGTCTCCGTACGTCGTTCGTTTTTCTTTTTCTCTTCTTTTTTTTTTTTTGTTTTCGTTCTTTCCAACCTCTGCTGTCTTCTACTTCTCTTCTCCTCTCTTTCTGTCCGTACTTCTTTTTTAACATCCGTCTTTGCTGTCTCCTACTGTCTCCTCTTCTGTCCCCTTCCTCTCTTCTTCTTTCTAGCTCTTCTTTGGTGTCTCCTTCCTCTCTTCTTTTTTTCTGCTTCCAACTCTGCTGTCTCTACGGCTTTGTCCTTTCCTCCTTCTGCGTCTTCTTTTTTAAAAAACAAACTTTTAATTGTTGTCTCCTAAACTCTCCTCTTCTTCCCCTTCTTTTCTCCTCTCTTTCTAGCTTCTTGGTGTCTTCTTTCTTCTTCTTTCTTCTTCTTCTTCTTCTTTTCTGATTACTTCCTGGTTTCTCTTCTACCTCTATCGCCTTCCCTTCTTCTCTTCTCCCCTTCCTTTCCCTCTTCGCTCTAGGGCTGCTTCCCACTGGTGACATTGAAGATATCTCTCCTCTCCTCTCTTTCTGTCTGCCCACGGTGACCATGAAGATTCTCGTCGTCTTCAAACAAACCTGACCTCGTCCCATGTCTCGTCGTTCACTGCCTCCTTCCAGGCCATCTCGCCACCGCCACCCGACCCCGGCCGCCTCTGCCCCGCTGCCAACCCAGCGACCACCCACCACCACACACCACCGCCGCCGGGGGGGGGTGGGGGTGGGGGGGGGGCCGCCACCAATCCCTTCTGCCCTTAGGCAGGACAGCCCCAACCGAGCCAGGCACGCCAGCTTCCCACCACCTCCACACCACCACCACCACCATCACCAATCCATCCATCGCCGCTCGTGCCCCGCTCTCCCCGGCAACGCGTTCCGGCACCACCAGCCCCCCTTGCCCGAGCACAGCAGCAGCAGCAGCAGTCATGGAGTTCCGGGAGCCTGCTCCTCCACCCGGCCAGCCTCCTCCCGTTCTACCCGCCCATCACCTCCTCGGGGCCCATCCTGCCCCCTAGCCCCGGGGGCGTGCAGGACTCGGTGGCGGCGCTCTCGGCCCTGGCCGTGTCGGTCCAGAACGGCTGGGGCAACCTACGGCAAACGACTCGCTGGTGCCGCAGCAGCACTCCTGCTCCATGCCCTCCTACTCCAACCCTCTGCAGCTGGGCGCCTCCTCTCTCCGTCAACGGCAAGGCCGCGGCCGCTGTCCGCCTACAACTCCTTCGGGCCCGGCCCGGGCGACTATCCTTCAACAACTGCCGACAGATTAGCCAGCTGGGCAGCACGCTGAACAGCATGCGCAGCTACCACCCCAGCCTGTACGGGATGCTACCAGACGGCCGGCAGGACACCCGCCCACGTATTCCAACGGGCCCTTCTACGTCTACCCGGAGATGACCCTGGCGGGGCTACAACACCCTGGCCGGGCAGGGATCTCAGCTGACGCGCGGGCCAACCCCACTCAGACTCCTCCTCGCAAGGTCGGCGTGTTTGGTTGGGGGTCTGGAGGCTGGTTTTTTCCCGTTTTTTTTTTTTTTTTTTTTTCACTTTTTCTTTTTTTTTTTGTTTTTTTTTTTTTTTTTTTTTTTTTTTTTTTTTTTTTTTTTCTTTTTTTTTTTTTTCTCTCTTTTTTTTTTTTTTTTTTTTTTTTTTTCTCTTTTTTTTTTTCTTTTTTTTTTTTTTTTTTTTCTATTCTTCTTTCTCCCTTCTTTTTTTTCTTTTTTTTTTTGTTGTTTTGTGGGGGGTGGTAGTGAATGTGTTGGGTGCGTGCGTGCGTGTGTTGTGCTGTGTGTGGTGGTGTGTGTGTGTTGTGTGTGTGTTATACTGTGGTGGGGTTATGCTTACTGACTAAGGTTGGCTGTGGTGTTTCTTCTTGTGTGTCTGTATCGTTGTCTGTCTGTCTTTCTGTCTGTTTCTGTTTCTCTGTCTTTCTATCCTCTTACCCGCCGATCTATTCTGATTTATCTGGCAATCTCTCTCTCGTCCCTCCTCTCTCCTCTCGAGGTGGTTCTCACAGTCTCCGCCTCCCTCCATCTCTCTCTCCCTTCGTTGTTCTCTCGTCGTCCTCTCTCACTGTGTTGTACTCTAACCTATCCATCCGTCCCTCCTCGTCTATCTCATACCGTCTCTCTCTCTCCTCGCCTCTTCCCACTCCTCTTGTTGGGATGTGTCTCCTCGGTCCATGAATTCCGTCCCTGTGTGTGTCATGGGTGGGTCTCTCTAAGCCCTCGTCTCTCTGGCTTTCGGGTTGGAGGGGCTGTACACAACGTGTGTGTGTGTGTGTGGTGTGAGTGTGTGTGTGTGGTAGTGTGCGGTGCGTGCCGTGCGTAAGCGTTGTGCGTGTCCCTGTTCCGGTTTGGATGGGCTGTACAACAACGGTGTGGTGTGTGTGTGTGATGTGAGTGCTGTGTGTTGTTTGCCGTGAGGGCGGGCGTGAGTGGTGTGTTGTTGTGTGTGTGTGTTCGCGCGCATGAGTGTGAAAGAGATCTTTTTGCCCGAGGCAGCGTGACAGGAAATGGCGAGAAATGAAGAACAGTCGGAGTCCAAGAGAGAGGAAGAGTGAGAGGAGAGAGGAAGAGCCTCCTCATTTATTATGTATGGTGTGTTTTGGGTGGAGGATTAAGTAGGGCGAAGGGCTGGGGCGGTTCTATAACAAAGCAAGTCTTGATCATATGGAACGTAATTGTGGAGCAACACGCTTCTAGAACAGTCAGTAAGCCAAACGCTTTATTTTGGGGCGAGAGAGAGGGGACAATTTTATTGTTTTGTACGTGCATCTGGGGTGATCGACGGGCTTTTTGTCAGTGTGTGCATTCCTATGTTTGTGTATGTGTGAAACTGAGTCACTCTGTGTATGTGAGTGTGTGGGCACGTGCGTACGTGTATGTGTGTTCATGTGTGTGTGTGAGAGGGACACAGTGTGTGTGTGTGTGTGTGTGTGTGTGTGTGTGTGTGTGTGTGTGTGTGTGTGTGTGTGAGAGGACACAGTGTGTGTGTGTGTGTGTGTGTGTGTGTGTGTGTGTGTGAGCGCGCGCGTTCGTGCCAGCGTGTGTGTGTGTGTGTGTGTGTGTGTGTGTGTGTGTGTGTGTGTGTGTGTGAAACGTTCTCATCCCATAACTGTCATACTGAAATCATAACAAGTATAGGTCAAGTAACGATAAATGAATGAATAAATTCAAAACACCGGTGAAAATCTAGCACCCACGTTTTCTCCCCTTCCACTTTCATTCCTCATATGTTGAAGTCGTACATCCCACTGGCCGTAGGGACAGTGAACTGTCTTGGGTTTCATGTGTCTGGAGCAAGACGTAAGAGACGGCGGAGCTCACCCCTCTCCTTCCGCCGCCTTAAACCTTCCCTGAACTGAATACCCCATTTTTTTTTTCTTCTCGGTGGACAGTGCGGGTTTTCAAACCGTATATAGATCCGACCTCTCGAGTGTCTCAAACTCACACCGTCAGCTCCACAGACTCATCTCCCACCACAAGAAGAAACAAAGAAGAAGAAGAAAAAAGAAGAAAATCTAGTTCGAATTACGTTGCGGGTAGTGCGGATTTTAACCACCACAAGAAGAAAAGTCAGAAAAAGAAAATGTTAGTGCTTCAAATCATCTTGCGCTTAGTGGGGGGATTTTTTTTTTTACTTCGATTACTCTTGTTCAGTGATCGGCTTTTTCTCAAGAATCCAACCAATCCCCTTTTTTCGCTGACCCCCGCCCCAATCCCCATCCCCCCAATCCTCCCCTACCCACCCCCCCCCCCCCCCCCCCCCCCCCCCCCCCCCCCCCCCCCCCCCCCCCCCCCCCCCCCCCCCAGCCCCCCCCCCCCCAGAGCAGCCCCAGGTCTCCCCATCTTCGGGCAGAGTGACAGACTCCAACCGCCGGATGGAAGGCGGAGTGTAAAAAATGGAGGTGGTGCAGGGAGGTGGACGTCGGGGAGAAATGCGGCGGGCCAAGATCAAAGGACGAGACGGCCTGCCGACCCGGCCAGCGACTAATCACGCTTGGCCTGGCACCGCCAGTCGCCGTAGATATGAATGCCAGGGCTTAGGGCCATCATTCCGCAGCACTGAGGCAGCAGCAGCAGCAGCAGCACTCGCGACAACAGCTTGGCTCGCCGCAAAGTTGAGGCCTGTTCAGTGGGCACTGCTTGCACTTCGCTCTGTCTGATAATGATAATGATGATGATGATGATGATAGTAATAATAACAACAAACAACAATAATAATGATGATGATGATAATAATAATAAAAATGCAATAATGATGATAATGATAATCATGATGATAGTAATAAAAACAACAATAATAATAATAATGATAATAATAATAGAAATGCAATAATGATGATAATGATGATGATGATAGTAATAACAACAACAGTAATAATAATAATAATACATAATGATACTGATAATAATAATGTAATAATGATGATGATGATGATAATACTGATGTTAGTCACGCCTAAAGTGCTTGTCCTTAGGTCATTGGCGAACACATGTACAACGATCAAAGTACATATGTCCCCTATCATCAACGAATGCGTGACAAGAGCAAGTCACGCATACTTGAGTGGTGTATAACATGCGTACACTTAAGAGCGTTTTTTTTTTTTATTTTAAATAATTGAAGGATGAAAAAAAATGTCCAACAGATTTGTTGATCACAGTACTCTTACTATAAGAAGAGAAAAGGGGGTAGAGTGTTCCGCGCGGCTTGTAGCATTGTTGAGTAAGGCTGGCTGTCACTTGAAGTGTGTCACAGAGTGCTTACGTGAAAAGGAAGAGAATTCCAAAGCTGTGAGTCAGAAACGGAAAAGAAATAGAAAACCGTACGATTTGAGGAGGAAGCGACATCGACGACGAAGTCAAGTATGAACGGCAGGAAAAGAGCGAAAGAGTAAAGCATGAGCGCACCAAAAACTACAAAACTGTGTTATTGAACGGGAATGAAAGCAGTTTTGATACCGTATGCGCGGTATGATTTCACGTATCAGATCAAACAACGCAGCAGAACATACGAGTCCAGTAGACGAGACATTTGGACTGTCTGCGTCGTCAAGTATTGGTTTCAGTTGATCAGTGTGTTCTGTGCGACAATGCTCAAGATCAGATGGTTACGCCAATCTTGAATTAACGCCAGTCTTGAATTAATGCTACTTTTTGGCTTGTACATTCATTTTTGCTGTTGTTGCTACGCCGTGCACGTGTAAACGAGAAAGCTGTGAAGTTCACTTTGAAGGAATACTTTCTCGTTTGTACTATATGCCTATGAATGTATGATAGGTGAGTGGGTGCTGCAGGTAGCGTGGGAGTCAGGAACCTGTGAGTGTCCCCGTAGAGAAGGGGTTACCTTCCTTTATCATCTTCCGCAGACGTCTGTCCGCCGTGGTTGGAATTCTTCCTCCTTATCACAGTATTGAAATATTGCTGTACAGATCATATCTCCACGTGGGGCCGGGGGCATAATGTTGGACTTGCTGATCTCCCGGATGTCATTTCATTAAAGGAAAAGGCAGAATACGTACAAGACTATGCGATCACTGCAGTTCATGTATGAATTATGGCTGATTCAGCTACTCCCCCACCCTACTAGTGTACGTATAGTGCAAGCAATCGAAACCAGTGTAGTACACTTTAACTGCACTGTTCATGTGTAAGCAAATATGAATCGGATGTGTTAAAACGTAAGTTGTTCACACCATGATTGTCCACAACTAGTAACTCTGACAAACAGGCAACAGGCAAAACAACAACAAGAGAGAGAGAGAGAGAGAGAGAGAGAGAGGGTGTGTTCCTGTCTGTCTCGCACAAGCCACGCCGGAAGGAAATCAATTTCGGGTTACAACCAGGCATTATTTCAAGTGTGTGTAATATGTACACATGCAACAACAGCTGTTAAATCCACAATCATAATAAAAGATGTAAACGTTACGAAGTCTACCTGAGCAGACTACGAGTGCAACAGATATCGCACAGAATGATGTAAAGCAACCCCACCTCAGATGCACAGCATGGTTGAACACAGTCATCCTCAGAAGCAAAGAGAGTCGATTGTCATAATGAGGCCACTCAGCTCCGTGACATTTTCTCGCGATCTTTAACTGTTGCCGAAAAATCCAAAGCAGACGTTGTTTTGCCATATGCAAGCCTCCCTTTCAATCTAGCTGGGTTTCAACACGCTTCCGATCAGGGGAAAGCACTCTCACCAGCAAATATCGATTGTTGCCTGCTGCTTATCAGTGGGGCGTTCACTTCGATGATGAAAAAGCAACCAAATGCAAAAAAAAAAAAAATCGACTGCCTCAGAACGACAGCGTCACGAAGACCTGTGATTTTGAAATATCCGCGTTATGATTCGATTTTAGTGCATAAATGACGTACTTCGTGCGTGCGTCACGGGGAACCTTGGTAGTGTAAGTTGTACCAAACATGGAGTCAAATGTAATAAACTGAAGTGCTGTGGGGAAGACGCAGTGTGATACGGTGACAGCTCAACAATCGTTGTAAAACGTAGTACAGTGTAATGTTGCCTGAACTTAGCTCAGCAACACGCGTTGTAAAATGTAGTACAGTGTAGTGTTGGCTGAACGACATAGGTAGCATACGTAGAATGAATAACGTGATGTTGGCTAAATGATGATATGCGTAGCGAAAAGTAGCCTACTGTAGTACTGGATGAACCGCACATGTAGTAAAAGCAGAATCTTGTGATTTTGGCTGCATGACACACATAGCGAAAAGTAGAGTGGTTTTGGTTGAACAGCATGTGTGTGTGTGTGTGTGTGTGTGTGTGTGTGGGGGGGGGGGGGGGGGGGTATAGTGTAATGATGGCTGGCAGAACCATTACAGTACAATAGCATGATATTGACAAAATAACACATGCAGTGATATTGACTAAATAACACAAAATGTGATATTGACTGATTGTCACATTTAATGACAGCGACTAAATGACATATACAGTGATGTTGTCTAATGACACATGTCATTGACCAAATGACACATGCAGTGATACTGACTGAACGACACAATGTAATGAAAATGATGAAATGACAGGTCCAGTGATACTGACTCATTAACATATGCAATGTAAAAAAAAAAGTAGCAAAACAACGTAGAACTAGATCAACGATGCGTTAGTTAAAAAACAAATCATTCTACGGTTCTGACCCAAACGAGGGTCATGTATGTAGTCCGAGGTAGTAACAGTGCCTTGTTGTCTGAAGGAACCTCCGATGGAATGCTGAGAGAAACGCGGGATGGATGCCCCCCCCCCCCCCCCCCCCCCCCCCACCACCACCACCACCACCACCACCTCCCCCGCATGGTCAATACCACCATCCGGGCTTGGGTTTCGTCATCTCTATTGATTTCCTTCTCCTGCCGGGCTCTTGTGGCGATAGGTTTCGGGGGGGAGGGATTAGTTGTGTTTTGTGGTGAATAATGCCTTGATTTACTTATTATTCTTCGTTTTAGCTGCTGCTGCTGCTGATTAATATGATTTTCGGTGTAATCGTTGTCGTTGTTCTTGCTAAGTCGTTTGATGTACTGAACTGAGGAGTCTTCGATTTCAGACTTTCGTCCGAATGAATTATTGGGTATTCCAAGGTGTGTGTAGATCAGAGGCGAATACGGGTGGGGATGGGGGGAGAGGTACATTGGCACTAAGAAATTTGGAATTTTTTTTTCATCCGCGTACTCCCCAACGCCCCCCTCCCACACACACATACACCTCTTCCCCTCTCCCTATCCTCTACCCTTCCCCTTAACTCTCTCCCCCCCCCTCCCTCACCAACACACACCACACACACACACACACACACACACACACACACAAGCACTCACATACACACGCGCACACACGCGCGCACACACACACACACACACACACACACACACACACACACACACACACACACACACACACACACACAACACAACACACACACACACACACACACACACACACACACACACACACACACACACACACACTAACACCACCACCACCACGACAGAACACACCATAGCACACACACACACGCACACACACACACACACACACACACACACACACACACCACACACACACACACCACAACACAACACACATAGAGAGAGAGAGCGGCAGCAGCATTGAACGATTTATGCAAGGGCCACACACCGGAACAGCGACCCCTCCGTGGCTGCACATCTACAAACGGGTGAAGGTTATCGCGTGCACAAAAACCCAGACCGCCACGAACTCTCGTCAAGCCTCGCGGAGCCTCGCTGCCAGTCCGAACCTGGCGATATTGATCCTGCGCCTGGAGACACTGGGTCCTGGTTACAGACGGAAGACGATTCCGTACAGGCAGCCGGGCGGGGGGGGGGCAGGGGGGGGGGGGGGGGGGGGGGGGGGGGGGGGGGGGATGGGGGGGGGGGGAGGGGGGAGGGACGGATCGAAATCCACAGAAGGCGACACCGAGGTCCCTTTTGTATCCGGCGCTTTCATTGGCCAGAATTCCCGGCCAGCAGTTTTGCATCCCTTTCCGAGAGTCCACCAAAGGGAGAGCACTTTCTCCTTTTCATTCACCCTCCTTGGGACTTCCCTCCCCTTCCGTTTCCTCTCTCTCTCTCTCTCTCTCTCTCTCTCTCTCTCTCTCTCTCTCTCTCTCTCTCTCTCTCTCTCTCTCTGCCCCTCTCCTGCCCTCTCCTTCCCACTCTCTCTGCCCCTCCACCCTGTCTCATCGTCTTCTTCCTCCGGACAACAAAAAGGGGAAAAAAAAAAAAAAGAAAAAGAAAAGAAAAAAAAAAAAAAAAGAAAGTCCACAGCGCTGGCTCGTTGGGCCGAAGCAATTTTCCCACTGAATGGGGGCTGCGTGTTTGAAGTGATCCGGCCAAGTCGATTTTTGAAGCAAACGAGGGGATGTCGGGTGGTTTTATTGCGCAAATCGAAGCAGCAGGGGCTAAGAAGGTCGGGGAAGGTTTGTTTGGAGAGAGAGAGAGAGGGCACGGGCAAAATGGCCGCGCGACCCACGTTTGAGCGAAAGTCAATTAGCGCTGGCGGAATTTTCCGCGATTACTCCATAATAAGACGCTCGTAAACTAGGAAAAATAATATCTGAGTATCCCCCCCCCCCCCCCCCCCCCACTCCCTGCCTGCCTTTTCCTCCTCCTCCTCCGCCTCTTTCTTTCTTTTCTAATCCTCCTCCTCCTCCGCCCCCTGCTTCCACCATCTCATCGGAGGATGGGAATGTGTTTGTGTAGGAGGCGGAGGAGGGGGAAGGGGGGGGGGGGGGGGGGGGGGAGAGAATCCATTATGATGGCGGCCTTTTGGCGAATGGCCTTCTGTTTCGGTACCTCCTGTCTTTCTGGTCCAGGTGGGGGGGTCGGGGGGGGGGGTCGTGGTCGTTGTTGCTATTCCTGCGTTGTTCTGGAATACTTTATATCGAGGAAAATGGCATAATTCTGTACACTTTTGAAGAATTCTTTTGTTGTTGTTTTTTTTTTTGGTTGTTTTTTTTTTCTTGTCTTTTTTATCGATAAATCAACTAGAGGAGGATTCGGAGGGTTTCTGGTTTTCTTACTCGTTTCATTTTTAAAGATTTCCTGACTTCTGAAAAGGTCTCGGCAGTCGGGCACAGCTCTGAATGACGTGAAATGAATAGGGATTGTTCACACAGACACACACACCCCCCTCCCCCCTCCAGACCTTTATTCAATCACTGTGAGTGGGTAGAGCGGTTTAGCGCTTTGGTACCAGTATACCGGTGGCTACGTGTAATTGTGACTGTTGGCAGGATTGCGCTCTCTCTCTCTCTCTCTCTCTCTCTCTCTCTCTCTCTATATATATATATATATATATATATATATATATATATATATATATATGTTTCTGTCTGCCTGTCTATTTTCTGTCTGTTTGTCTCCCTCCCCTCTCCCTCCCTCCCTCCCTCCTCTCTCTCTCTCTCTCTCTCTCTCTCTCTCTCTCTCTCTCTCTCTCTCTCTCTCTCTCTCAAAAACAAACTGGTCTCATTCACTGGAAGACTTATGAAGGCATGTTATGTTTATCAGCTCTAACGTCGGATTAAACGGAGCGTCACAGGTTTGTTTTTGAAAAAAAAATGTCCGCTTTTGAAAAGGATCCGTCTTCTTCTGCTTCCTCTCATCCACTTCTTCTGCTTCGTCTTTGTCTTCACTCTCCTCCCTTCCTGTTCTCCATGCTTGCCTTCACACCATCTCCTCTTCTTCTCCTCCGCGTTTCTTGTTGTTTGTGGTTGTTGTTGTTGTTGTTGTTTCTTCTTCTTCTTCTTCTTCTTCTTCTTCTTCTTCTTCTCCTCCTCCTCCTCCTCCTTCCTCCTCCTCCTCCTCCTCCTCCTCCTCCTCCCTCCTCCTCCTCCATCCCCTCTTTCTCCTCTATCCTTTCTCCCTTCCCTCATTCTTATCCACCATTTTTCTTCTCCTCTTCTTTCCGTGTGTTCCATTTTTTTTTTCCTGTAACTTCTCGTAAGCTTTTCTGTTTGTTGTCTCCCTTTTCTCTTGATCCTCTCCTCCACGCTCGCCCTTTTCTCCTCCTGCTTCCCCTCCTTCCCCCTTCCTCCTCCTCCTCCTCCCCCTCCTCCTCCTCCTCCTCCTCTTCCGTCCAGTTTCCCATGCGGCTTCTCCTCCGTCCTTCCTTCCTTCCTTCTTCTCCTCCGTCCATCCTCATCGTGATTGTCGTCGTCGACCTGTACCTTTCTCTTTATTTATTATTTCTTTTCTGTTGTTTTTCTTTTTCTTCTTTCTTTTTTTTTTTTTTTTTTTTTTTTTTAAAACTCGGACAGGGGTGTTTGTTTATCGAGGTCAGGACGGGGAAAAGGAGGCACGTAAATTACGATAACCCAGGACATCTTTTTTGCATGATCCAAGCTTAATGACGTCATAATTCAGTCAGCTCTCGGGGACTCGCAGAGGGAGCCCCGGTGGACGCTGTGCCAGGGGAGGGGGGGGGGGGGGGGGGGGGGGGGGGGGAGGAGAGAGAGAGAGGAGAGAGAGAGAGAGAGAGAGAGAGAGAAGGAAGGGCCGGCTTTTATTTCGGCCCGGGTCTCTGGAAACAAAATACCTGCGAAGGACAGCGATGACGGTCGTAGAGAAAGGAGCCGATGGGGATTTAGGGCGGTAATAGATAACGTGACGGAGACAGGGAAGGAGACAGGGGGGGGGGGGGGGGGGGGGGGGGTTGATGGTGGTGGTGTGGAAAGGTGGGTTGGCGAAAGGCCAGTGGGAGACGGAAAGGGGGGGGGTGGTGGGTGGGGGTGACTGTTGCGTAAGGATCGGATTAGGACAAAATATGGGGAGGGGGGGAAAGGGGTGTGGGGGCGGTCTTGAGTGGTGGTGAACGGTACTCGTTGTTAATTGTTTTATTCGGAGACTTTTTGACCTTTCGCAGGTTGTGTGTGTGTGTCTGTGTGATGTGATCGTTACCGAGAGAGGGAGGAATTGAAGTGGGATATGAGTGAGAAAGATGCGAGATGGAGGGAGAGAGAAAAAAAGTGTGTGTGTGGGGGGAACACACACACACACACCACACATGCACGCACACAAGCACACACACACACACCACACACACACACACACAGACTGGTAGTAGAGAGGTGATTGGAACACACGGTACAGTCACGGCTGATTGTGAACGATGATATCCTTTTTTATTGTCATTATCAAAAACTTTTTTGACATCGCATGTCATTGTCTGACTTGTTAAACACTAACGAGAGACGCAGACAGAAAGAGAGAGTGAAGGAAAGAGAGGGGGGGGGGGGGGGGGCGATGGGGGGGGGGGGGGGGGGGGGGGCGATGACTCCGGCGGGCGAAAGGATCAGGGAGAAAGGTGAAAGTCCGCCTCGTTCACTGTAGGGTCATGATTATGACCGACACTCTTGGTGTTTCTTTGTTTATTTCTGTTTACGTTGCAGGTCGTCGTTTGTCTGAAATGTTCAAATCGATGAGACAGGGCGAGAGACTGGGGGGTGTTGGAGAGTGAGAGTGACAGACAGACAGGTAGAGAGAGAGAGAGAGAGAGAGCGAGAGAGAGAGAGAGAGAGAGATTGGTGGATAAGAGATGCGGTTCAAAGAGTTGCAGCTGGTATCAAAATGTATGCTTTTTGTCTTCATATGCTTGTTGCGTATGTTTGGTTGTGCGCGCGCGCGCGTTTGTGTGTATATGTGGGGTGTGAGCGCGCACGTGTGCGTGTTTGTATGTGTGTGTTTTGTGTGTGTGTGTATTTGTGTTTTTACATAAAATCGTTATTGACTGCTCTTATGAATGTTCGGCATTATCACGTATCTCACTGCAACAATTGGAAAAAAAAAAAAAGAAGCAGAAATCTCAGCGCCCCCAGCATTTTTAAATACGTTATGATACAACAATAGGAGGTGTGTGTGTGTGTGGGGGGGGAGGGGGGGGGGGATCTAAAGTCCTCTAGTATTTCTTCACTTGCTATCTTCCAAAACGAAGCTCGGTAAGCGGTTACTAAAATAATGTCGCACCCAAGGGAGAGGGCGAGGAAGGAGTTGTAAGCTGCAACAACAGCAGCAGCAGCAACAATAGGGATCAGCAATAATGACTTTGGACTCAAAACCCCAGTGAATCAGGTCGTGTCTGCCTGAAGAAAGGCTATGTAAATAGATAAGTTGCATGTGTGTATGTGTGCGTTTGTGTGCGCGCAGTCGTGGACAAGCAGGGCAAGGAGAGGGGTCATATAAAAACAGCATGTTGCGGGCTCTTTGAAATATCCAGGGCATTCGTTTGGAAGATAACAGTCTCGAAAGACGGAAAAGCTAGTTCTAATGACACTCAAATATGATAATCCTTATTTGATAATCATATTTCAGTTTTACAAGGTGACAAATAATTTGTCTGTGTGTGTGTGCGCGCGCGCGCGTGGATGCGAGTGTACCCTTTCTATGTCATTTTCCGTACCTCCTCGGTGTGTTTGTGTGTATGTTTGTGTGAGTGTGTGTGTGTGTGTGTGTGTGTGTGTGTGTGTGTGTGTGCATGCACTCTTTTCCTGTGTCATATCCTTCTCAGTTTGGAGTGTGTGTGTGCACGCGCGCGTGTATGTGTGTGATGTATGTGTGTGTGCGCGCCCTTCTTCTACGTCATCTTTCGTACCTCCTGAGTGCTGTTCCCCATTGCGGCCATCCCGCGCACATCTGTATCCAATCCTCTCTCCTCCCTATGGTAGCATAGTGGTGTCTAAAGGGGGGTAATGGCTGTTTAACCTCAGAAGAACGACCATTATCCATGAGGAAAACAATGGAAAATGGTTAGGATCCCTCACTGTCCCCGAGAATCGGAAGAGAATCAGAAGTGTTTTCCTTGGTAGCCAGTGTTGTCCCCATGTTTCCTCCGGATCAGAGTTGTTTTTTTTTTTCTGATTTCATTCAAGATAAAAGCCATCATCCTCTTTTTCCCCCTGACGAAAACGGGTGTTATCTTGATGGAAATAGTGATAATTGGGAAATCCGTAATGATCGCTGTTTTCCCTGACATACGTTCTGGTATTACAGCGCCGACCGCCGACTTGAATAGAAAAAAAAATTCCTGATTTATCGGCTGTTTTCATGAAGAACAATCACTGCTTCCCCCCGCGATGATATGGAATTTACGGTCAAAAGCGATAATTCATGTTTTACTCGGGAAAAACAAGCAAAAACGGTCTCGATCCTCCGGGAAAACTGATAAAGCAGCCATTATTATCCAGAGGAAAGCATTTGCAATCATCTGGATCATTTCACGGATAACAATTTTTCATGTTTTTTTTTTTTTTTTTTTTTTTTTTTTTGTTTTTTTTTTTTGTTTTTTTTTTTTTTTTTAAAAGAAAGTACATGTTTTCCTCTGAAAAAGAAGCGAAAACAGTTGAAATCCGCAGGGAAAACAGCCTTACACTGCTTTTTTGAAGGATAATATATGTTTTGCTCGGGAAAAAGGGGAAACAAGTAATGTCAAGTTATGAAGCTAGTACGCTTCCGTAGTAGGTAACTAATGTGTTGTGCCAGTGTTTCACAGTCACTCACCGGAAAGGGATGACAGCTTTTGTCGTGTTGTTACTTTGCATGTTTTATTCTATGCCACATACATTGCTGTGAATATTTCAACGTTGTCGATCGTTCTTGGGAGAAACTGGAAGATGTTAAAGTTTGAACTCTGCTGCCGCTGATGTAGATGTTAAAGATAAGGAGGTAACACGAAGCTGTTCCACCAATACTGAATTGCAAAGTGAGGGCGACTGCAGGTGGAAATCTGAACAAAAATCTTTTAAAAAAAAAAAAAAAAAAGTATTTGAAATAACTCCGCCAGACTACATGGACGACGAAGCACAAGACAACATCATGACGCATTCCGACCTCTTAGGTCATCTACAGGCACGAGAAACAACACTCAGAACAACGAAAATGAAGAACGAGCTACCACTCATCTTGTCAGATTCGGCGCAAGATGGGCGCTGAATCTACAGATAGTTTGAACATGCTGCCGTGTGTGCCATAATACTGAAAACTACGACACTGTTTTTCCTTCCACGTCCATTTGTGCCGAGGGTGAGGAGGTAGTTGACTGCTGTTCTTCGCTTTTTCATCTTCGCTTTCATTGACTGAATGTTGTTTGTCTTGCCTGAAGAAGACCAAAGAGGTCGAAACGCGCTGTGTTTTTGACTTGCTATTTGTTTGCCTCTTTCGTTTGGAGGATTAGTCATGTTTTAAAACTTTAAGTTTGGTGCACTACCATTTCGTTTCAGGGTGATTAAACCGGCACGGGTAAAACTGACCAGAATAATTATGTTTTTAGAGGGGGATAAAAAAGACTCGCTTGCAGTTTCACAAGATTACGAAAGATCTTTGACTTAGATGGATTTGATCCTTTAACGTGAGTGTGTCACATTAAAAAAAAAAGAAAAGAAAAGAAAGAAAGTTGTGATTATTATTGTGTTGTTTTTGTTTTTTTATTTTTCAGCCTGAAAATCTAAAGTTTCTTCCAAAACCTTTTTGTTTTTAATCTAAATGAATATACTATGCAAAACGTTTGTGAAATGCGACCAGCGAAACATCGGCCTGATTGGAAGGAATCACCCATAAGTCGTTTGATGTTAGTTAACGAATGTTCTGCAGCTTTTTTTTTTTTTTTTTTTTTTTTTTTTTTTTTAAAGCGAGATTGGAGATTTGGGAAGTTTGGGTGGGTCCGAAACAAGCAAGGATGTGCGCTGAGCATGATTTAATTGGAAGACAAAACGTCGTTCTGGGTAGAAGAATTTGAAAACTTTATAGATCTATGTGATCAAACATGACTCAGTATGCCCATTTCAAGAATATCCGAATAAAAAAACAAAAGCAAGCTAGCATTCCTGGCGCCACCCCTTCCTACGCATATAGCACGGCGCAAGCTTGTTCCATCGGGGAACACTTTTTTTTCATTATCCAGACTGCTGCATATTCATGATGTTTAGCCCCACACCCCCCCTTTTCTCCTTCAGCCGAAGGGTTTTGCTCTCTCTCTCTCTCTCTCTCTCTCTCTCTCTCTCTCGCTCTATTTTGCTGTTGTTTTTTTGGGTGTTGAACTCGGGGGGGGGGGGGGGGGGGGGGGGTCATAGACATGTAACGAAAAACAGTGGTGTCTGGGACAAACTGCTGTTTCACATCTTTAATGCAAGAGAGCGTCACCCCCGCACGTGTATGTGTGTATGTGTGTGTGTGTGTGTGTGTGTGTGTGTGTGTGTGTGTTGTGTGTGTGTATGGTTGCGACTGTGAAATAAATCATATGAGCAGTGTCACTATCATTACCCGTGTAATCCGTGCAATTTCTGACAACTGTTCGTATGTCCACCGTGTCGCAAACATCTTCGACAAACATTGATGTGTTGTTGTTGGTTTTTTTTTCATTATTTTTTTTAATCAATTGATAGTTCTATAAAGAGATGTGTGGGGGAGTGGGGCGCGCGCTCATGCGTGTGTGTGTGTGTATGTGTGTGTGTGTGTGTGTGTGTGTGTGCATGCGCGGCGCGCGCGTGCATGTATACGCTTTGATCACCCGTTCTTCGTATTGAAAACCAGTAGTTTTTGCTCATTATATCCACAGTTCCCTGTTTCTTCCTTTTTCAAACACATGTGTTTTGATTCAGGTACTTGTGCATTTATTTGATTATTTGTATATCTATTCATACACTTATGTGTTTGTTTGAATGTTGGTATATCTATTCATTTTTCTTGTTTATCGATTTATGACAACAGTAACAATAATCTTATTTGTTGAATCAAAGATATGGCTCTTCCTTTTCTTACGAACGCTGGTGACTGTGTGTGTTTTATTTAGGTGCTGAGGCATTTATCTGATCGTTTATATGTTTTATTCATTTACTTACGCATTTATTTGATGATCTGTATATTTATTCACTTTCTCTTCTGATGAACCTGACACTGGCGACTATGTGTCTTTATTAAAGTACTTATGCATTCATTTTATCGTTTGTATAAGTTTATTAATTTATGCATTTATTTGATTATTCATTTCCTCATCTATTTATGTACGTCAACGGTAACAGTCAGCTTTTTTTTTTTCAAAGATATCACCGTTCCTTTTCTCATGAATATAATTTAATTGACACTGGCGACTGTTTGTGTTTACTTAGGTACTTATGCATTTATCTGATCACACACACACACACACACACACACACACACACACACACACACACACACACACACACATATATATATATATATATATGTATATATATATATATATATGTGTGTGTGTGTGTGTGTGTGTGTGTGTGTGTGTGTGTATGTTCAGTTACTTGCGCATTTATTTGATTGCTTATATGGTTATTCATTTTCTTATCTATTTATTCATGCCAATGGTAACAATTAGGTTATCTTTGCAATCGAATATATCACTCTCATTTCATAAAAAAAAAAAAAAAGCTAATTTCATCAACATTGGCGAATAATTGTGTTTATTTAGGTACTAAGGCAGTTATGCTGATCATTTGTATATTTATTCATTTACGTACGTGTTCATTTGATTATTCTTTTTTTTTTTCATTGTCTTATCTATTTATTTATGCCAACAGTAACCATAAGCTTGGTAGGGTTTTTTTGTTTTGTTTGTTTGTTTTTTTCTCTCATTCAATCAGAGACATCACTCTTTCATTTCATATTATCCTATTTTCAGCCCCAGCCGCGGCGACCACCGCACCCCAGGAAAGTGTGGTCTAAGTGTACCGTAATGTTGTCTCTTCGTCATTCGCACAAAGAGACCCCACTCAGCTGACATTAACGGTACTCGGCGACAGTGAAAAAAAGAAAAAAGAAAGGAAGCCTATTGTGTCACTATTAGTGCCTATAGCTACTACTAGTGTTACTTGCTAGTATTCCTCCGTGACCATAACGGTTTCTGGCACCGTCGTGCTGATGATTTCGGGTAATTGGCAATCTCATCCGCGACTGTTACTTCGGATGTGCAACACGTTCTGCTTCGTCGTTTTTTTCTTCTTCTTCTTCTTCTATTAGGATGTTGAAGGGGAATTGAGCGACTCTCCGGCGTATTTTATTTATTGATTGCTATAAGGGGGAGGAAATAAAACAACTAACTTTGGAAATGGGTGGAGGTGGGGGGTTATTGGAGATACTTCTGAGTGATCTGGATTCCGCATTGATTAGAGCTTAGGCCTACCTGCATTTCTGGAATGACGTTTGAAAAAGAAGCGAGCGCCCTTTAGCTTAGACTCGAGTAATGAAACTGCAAACACCAAAGATGATGTTTCCTTCAGTCGCTAGACGTTTGTTGTTTTGAATGCAAAATAATATAATCGTGCGTGATACATGAGTTGTATTACAAAGCGACAGATCATCCAAAAGGTGGAATAAAAGTTGATATAATTATTGTGCTGCTGTATGAACATTGCCAACACTCCAGTTCCGACCCTTGAGCTGCTGGTCTTTTTTTTTTTTTTCAGGCAGAGTAATGGGGGGGGGGGGGGGGGAAGGGGGGGGGGGGGGGGGGGGGGGGGGGGACAGAACAGCCAGCCAGTTTTGTCTGTTGAAGAGTTCTTCTCGCCCGGCAGACCTTAGAATCGACTCCAGACAGGCGTAAACGAATGGTTCTGCCGACGATTCAGAACTCGAAGAGATTTCCAATTCCTCCAGAGAAAGACTTCATTTACACTTAAACGTCTTTTTTTTATTTTTTTTTTTACTCTGTGCTCCTTCCTCCTCCGCCCGCCCCCCCCCCCCCCTCACACACACACACACACACACACACACACACACACACCTCTATCCAGTTCGTGCCTGTTGAAATCCCCATTAACTCATTTTTCATGGCGACTGATTTTTTTTCTTAAACATTTGTTTGTTTGGTTTTTTTGTTATTGTTGTTGTTGTTTCTCCGTTATTTACTCGCTTTCATTGTTCATTTGTTGGTGTTTACGTCTTACCTGACAAAAAAAATAAATAAAAAAAATAAAAATAAAATAAAATAAAACCAACAGGTCGAGGCTCGGTACGCAGGAGTTGGTTTGGTGGCTCAGTGTTTCAACAGTTGTTTTCATGTTTTTCCCTTTCGCCTGCAGTCATTACACTTTGCCCGATCAGAATGAAAGAGTCCACCATCCGCTAAAGCCAAAATACTCCCCACCCAGTCTCTTCCTTCATTTTTGCCTGGTAATCTGCCGGGGTTGTCTCCCGTTGATCTGTTGGTAAACAAAGGTGTTCGGGGAGTGTGGATATGTGGTTTTTTTTTTTTTTAATTTGTATGTTTGTTTTTTTTCTGCTTTTGTTTTGTTTTGTTTATTTTGTTTGTTTGCCCCCTCCCCCCTTTTTTTTGTTTATTTTATTTTATTTAATTCTATTTTCCAATTTTCTGGGTTTGGAGGGAACGTTGTTGCTGTTGTTGCTCTTTCATGGTATTAACACTCCTTGCTATGTTCAACATTGTCGGTATATAAGATACATGGTGTTTTGGTCTATATATATTACACTTAGAATGAGCCTTCTTTGTTGTTGCTGTTGTTGTTGTCGGTGGTGGTGGTGGTGTAGTTGTTATTTGCATCACCCGATTATGTAATCTGATAAGGATACTGTCGTTTTGAAATTGAAATGGAACTTCGTTGCTAAGGGAATACAACTTTAAGGTTTAAAAAAAAAAAAAAAAAAAAAAAGCCCCGGAAATGGGGGACAGGATTGAGATGACATCAAGAATGAGACAACAGGACTGTTTAAAAAAAAAAAAAAAAAAAAAAAAAGAGGGAGAGTCATAAAAAAAGTGGAAATTTGGAATTATGTTGTACACGTTGCGCGTTGGTGTCGACGGGTGTTGCGAAAGGATTGCAAAAGGACGACTCTCTCTCTCTCTCTCTCTCTCTCTCTCTCTCTCTCTCTCTCCCTCTCTCTCTCTGTTGAGGGGGTGGAAGGTGAAACTGGAGAGGAGGTGAAGCGGTGCCAGAGTGAAATCAGGGATAGTGTGGGAATGATAAGACGACGAAACACTAAGCTGATAATCGTAGTGTCACTACTACTGCCACCGCTACCGTTAACTTACTAGTACTCCGGACAGTGGAAAGGGAAGAATGACTTTTTGTTGCTGTTCTTTAAAAAAAAAAAAAAAAAAAAAAAAAAATGAAAGAGGGCAGTTTTTCTTTGTTCATTGAGAGAAGAGACCACATATGAAAGAAGAGAGAAGGGAAAAAAGTGACGGAAAGACACTAATATAAGAAAGTCGTGTGTCACAGAGAGGCCAAGAGAGAGAGAGAGAGAGAGAGAGAGAGAAGAGAGAGAGAGAGAGAGAGAGAGAGAGAACAGAGAGAGAGAGAGAGAGGAGAGAGTGATACAGAAAGTGCAAGAGAGAGAGGGAGAGAGAGAGAGAGATCACAGATCAAGAGAATGTGATCAACGTGCTGAGAGTCACAGGCAATATTTTTTGTCGACACTTACTGGGTAATAAATACAACTCTTTTTTTTTATCACAAGGCGGATGCAAACGAATATGAGCGTCACTAAGTTGGTTATTTGCAAGGATATAGGCAACACTGCCCATAAACTTAACACCCATCAAACGTATAGACACCCTCTCTCTCTCTCTCTCTCTCTCTCTCTCTCTCTCTCTCTCTCTCTCTCACACACACACACACACACACACACACACACACACACACACACACACACACACACACACACACACACACACACACACACACACACACGCTCGCTCGCTCGCTCGCTCGCTCTGTCCCTCCCTCTCTCTCCCTCTCTCTCTCTCTCTCTCTCTCTCTCTCTCTCTCTCTCTCTCTCTGTCAAAGGTGGTCCGCTCGCTCGTTATTGACTCATGTGTTTGAATTTCTGTTCGCCCCTCGTTTTCTTTCCAATAATACTTGAAAAAGAACTCTTTATCGTCGGAGTTACACCTGATTATTTTGATAGTTTCGAGTTCGTCGTCATTATGAAAAATCTTTATAAACTTCGTTAGTTTCAACCTTCTTACGCTCCCGCTCCATCATTTTTCTTTTCTTCAGTCCGCTCCAGGCTCGTTTTTTTTATGTCCCATCTTTAATAAAAAAGAAAGAAAAGAAAATAGAAGCATTCAGTGCGCGTATACTCTAGCCCGTGGCACTGAAGGAAAAAGGGACAAAAAAATTTAACTTCCTAGTTAGCGAAAACAAAGCTTTGGAAACAGCCACGCAAAGACATCACACGCATCCCTTTCGTTTAAATTGCGTTGGGTCCGAGGCTTGATTTGCCACGTGGCATAGGCTTGCCCCAAGGTGCTTCCTGCACTCCGTTCTTTATTACTCTCTTTACTTTCTTCATCATTTTCTGTTCACTCCAGCCCCTAGCCGACTCTAATGAAACGAAAGCGGCTCGTTAGACAAAAGGGATAGTGCTGTAAAGCCTTTAAAAAAGGAAAAAAAAACAAGACAAAAAAAAAAAAAAGAGAAAACTTTCTCCTTGCAGTTCTGAAGTAAAGGTTTCGGCACATGCGTGCCCGAGACATTACGGGAACCATTCCGAGATCTCGCGAGAGTTGGCCGTTCGTGTAACGGGAGGATGGAGACTCATTAGTTTACATTTCATTTCGCGGATCTTTTGCAGCGTGTTGTTGTTAACAGGCACCGGGTCAACCGATGTGTTTACTCTAGATGAGCACAGAGAAGAAGGTAATTTGACGGATATTTTGCGACACGCATGCGGCCTTCAGAACATTAATTCGGGGATCATAACAATGTGTGAATGAGAGACAGGCAGGGGCAGGGGTGGAGGACAACAAGTTGTCGTAATCTTGTCGTTGCCTTCAAAAACAACGAAGCCGTATTGACTTGTGGGTTTTTGGCTTAATGTTCATTCTTTAGTTGTTGTTGGTTCAAAAATAACACGGCTGTGTTGACTTGTGCTTTATTGCATAACGAGGTACTATTGACATATCAGTTCTGACGTGGGTAAAGGGGGGGGGGGGGGGGGGGGGGGGGGGGGGGGGGGGGAAGCTGTAAGAACAAATCCGAGATACTGCCGTGTGGAACTTTGATGTTATAAGCAGAAATTGTATTATTGATATAGCAACTAATACAGAAATAAATGAGTGAATAAAAAGCCCTTTTTTATTTCGTAGCCATACAACGTGAATATTTAGTCCCCTTGAGCGTGCGCACATGCGCGCAGTTCTTTGTGTGTGATATGCATGTATGGAGTGTAGTGATGCAAACTCCTCTCTCTCTCTCCCTCTGTGTGTGTGTGTGTGTGTGTGTGTGTGTGAGAGAGAGAGACAAGATCTCTCTCTCTCTCTCTCTCTCTCTCTCTCTCTCTCTCTCCTCTCTCTCTCTCTCTCTCTCAGATCAGTGTTATGTGCTTGATACGCCTTTGTGTGTGTGTGTGTGTGTGTGTGTGTGTGGTGTGTGTGTTTTCTTCTTTTTTTTTTTCAAAGATGTCAATCATGCGATGTTCAACGTTAAAAAGAAAGGAAGGAAGAAATTCACACACACACACACACACACACACACACACACACACACACACGCGCGCGCGCGCGCGCGCGCGCGCATAAATAGAAAAAAAAATATGATAGTGATAATATGATAATGATTATAATAGCTGAACATACAAACAAAAACTGCCTCGCTTTGTTTGAGTGTACTCAAGTTTGTCGGTCTGACGATTAGATTTCAGACGGGTTTAACAGTCTTCTTTTGTTTTAAGCACGCCTACATTCCCAGCCATCACCACCACCACCACCACCACACCCACCACCCCTGCACCACACCCCCTTCTCCTTCCGCCCCCTTACACGCTGGCTAGAACTGCGAGAGGGGTGGACGAAGGGCCAAAAGAGCACGTGTGCGGCACGCGCGTGGGGATTCTTTTTGTGATGCAACAGCGCGTTACCTTTCTTGTTATCTGTAATTTTGTGTCTGCTTTGTTGTCTTTAATTGTCACGTTGGGTCATGCCAGGGAGGATTCCGTCTCTCTCTCTCTCTCTCTCTCTCTCTCTCTCTCTCCTCTCTCTCTCTCTCTCTCTCTCTCTCTCTCACACACACACACACACACACACACACACACAACACACACACACACACTTCTTTTTGTTCTCCCCCACCCCCACCCCACTCCCCGACTTATCGTCGCTTGTACATAGTTATCGACCGATATACACCAACCCACAACCATCGTTTTTCAAAGGTTGTTTGGTGACACTTCTGCTTTTCCCCCCCCCCTCCTCCCTCTCTCTCTCTCTCTCTCTCTCTCTCTCTCTCTCTCTCTCTCTCTCTCTCGCTCGCTCGCTCGCTCGCTCCCCCCCCCCCTCCCCCCTCGACCCCCAAGTCGCAAACGGCACGTTTCTTCTTCAGCAAGTGTGTGTGTGTGTGTGTGTGTGTGTGTGTGTAAGCAGGGGTGCACGTGTGGCTCGGTGTCTTGTGTCCCGCCCGACCCACAAGAGGAGTCGTACGTCTGCTGCCTAAAGCGGAGCATTGTCGCAAACCTTGTCATTAGCCTCTCGCCGAGCCGTTTCGTGTGTTCACTTGCCGCCAATCAGGGCTTAATTAATGCCCCTTTTACGTCCTCCTCCCCGCCCGGGTGTCATAACCTCCGTGCTGTCGTAAAAGATAATTTGACATCAGGGAGGGGGAGGGGGGGGGGGGGGGGGGGGGAGGGGGGGCTCTTATCTATCCTGCAGTGAACCGAAACAAGAAACAACAACAACAACAAACAAACAAACAAAACAAAAAAAACAGAAAAGAAGGAAGAGGAAAGAAGAAGGAAAAAGAAAAAAAGAAAGAAAAGAAACCGATACCAATACCACCTCCCACCGACCTAAAAATATCCAAAAAGGAAAGGAAGCAAGAGAGCAGTGATTAAATCGCAAGCAAATTGTTCTCCGCTCTTGATGATAATTAGCGCTATATCAAATTTCGTTTTTGAGGGCTGGTTTTGCGAGAGCTTACTCATTAGGATTTACTTCTTCTTGTTCTTCTTCGTCTCCTTCTTCTTTCTTTCTTTCTTTCTTTCTTTCTTAGTTTCTTTTTTTCTTTCTTTCAGCTTCTTCTTCTTCTTCTTCGTCGTCGTCGTCGTCGTCGTCGTCGTCGTCGTCGTCGTTCTTTTCTTTTCTTCTTCTTCGTCTTCTTCGTCGTCGTCATCGTCGTCGTCGTCGTCCTCTTCTTTTTTTCTTCTTCTTCTTCTTCTTCTTCTTCTTCTTCTTCTTCTTTCATCATTATCATCATCATCATCATCATCATCATCATCATCATCATCATTGTCATCCTTTTCGTCGTCTACCTCTTCTTCTTCTTCTTCTTCTTCTTCTTCTCCTCCTCCTCCTCTTCCTCCCCCTCCTCCTCCTCCTCCTCCTCCTCCTCCTCCTCCTCCTCCTCCTCCTCCAGTCCCAGTGTGGAATCGCAAGAGCTGGGGGCATCGGCAGCGAATTACCACGAACTCTTCAGGTCTTCGGAGGAGGAGGAGGAGGAGGAGGAGGAGGGGACCCGAATGGGCGCTGGTTTGCCCCAGACCCAGACCCCACCAGACCAGACCAGAAGCAGGAGAGATGTAGTAGAGGCTACATCCTTATTGGTCTCGGGGGCTTTTGAAAGGGACGCGCTTCCCTCCCACGCTGCTGCTGCTTGCTGATGCTGATGCTGATGCTGAAGTCGTCGGCGGTACGGGGGATCATCATCATCATCATCAAGCAGAGCTGGCCATGGGTTTCGGACAGAGACTTCCTTCCAAACCCAGATTCTGGAGAATTTCTTTTTTTTTTTACCTGACAGGTAGTCTCGCGTGCGCACCGTCGCTCATTTGACCCTCGTTCCATTTGAAGGACAGGAGAGGAGTAGGGTGGGGTTGGAGGAAGACCAGTTCGTAATGCTGAGGAATAAAAGCTGCGCTCTTTGGGAAAAGGGGGGGGGGGGGGGTGGAGAGGTTGGAGGTGGGGGGAGGGGAGGGGCATTGAGAAGAGGAGAGACAGAGAGAGATAGGGGGGGGGGGGAGGCTGGGGAGGGGAAGGGGAAGGAAGGGAGGGCGATGTGGGGAGAGTCTGGCAGCGATGTGGGAGGCATCAAGCGCCCATTCTCATGTTGATGACCTCCTTTCAACGTCCTCCCCGAGCGCGTGCAGGGGCCGGCGAGGAAGAGTCCTGATTGTCGCATCTTGCCCCGGCGTAATAGACACTAATTCCAAGATGGCCGCTTTACGCCACGCCGACCCCCCTCTCACTCCTTCAACCCCTTCCCCCCCCCCCCCCCCCCCCCCTTCCCCACCTTACCTCTCCATCCTCTCTGCTCTTTACCTGGCTCTCAGCTCCCAGCATCCAGAACCGCTTCCCTCCCCACCCCCCCCCCCCCCCTTATTTCCGCATCCTCCCTCACCCCCAACCTCACCACCCACCTACCCCCACCTTCCATCTCCCTCCTGCAGATTTTCGAAAGACACTGTCTTTCTTTTCCCCACACCCCACCCCCTGTCACTGTTGTTTTGTCCTTTCAATTAATCTTTTTTTTTGTCAAGGTTTTTTTTCTCCTTAAAGACGCTGGGGAGGTTGGGAGGAAGGTGGGGGGCGGAGATGGGAGGGTCGTAGTAGGGAGAGGGAGGGAAAGGCGAGCGAGGTCTGTTTATGGTTTTTCTCGGTAGCTATCAATGTAAACTTCCAGCAGCGTGCGTGATTTTCCGAGTTTCTCTCCCAGAAAGAGTCGTCGGCCCTGCCAAGGTAAAAGGAGGATGGAAGACAGCGAGCGACATTGTTAAGACACGGGAGAAAGAGAGAGAGAGAGAGGGGGGTGGGGTGGGGTGGAGAGACAGAGAGGGGAGGAGGAGGAGGGTGGGGGAGAAGGACAAGGCGGGGGATCGGGGTTACTCTGTTTATGTTCACCTGCGTTAGCGAAGGCGATAAGAACCTTTCTTCCCATTCTGCGAAGTTTTGCCATCATAAACGTGCCGTAAAAAACTCGGTCTATCTCTATCACCGGCGTATCATAAAAAACAGTCTGCTTGCTCGATGGGCTGGGGTTGTTTTGTCGTATTTGTCATTAGCGGAGATAGGGACTCGGGGGGATGATTTTCTTTCATAATGCCGACGGAGGCATTGGCCCGTTTCGTTGTTGTAGGTCGACGCTCTGTGTGTGTGTGTGTGTGTGTGTGTGTGTGTGTGTTGTGTGTGTGTTGTGTGTGTGTGCGTTTGTGTGTGTGTGTGTGTGTGTGTGTGGTGTGTGTGTGTGTGTGTGTGTGTGTTTGCTTCTCATGCGAGCGCTTGCGTTCTTCAAGCGTGTGTGCGCGCACGCGCGCGCGCGCTTGTGTGTGTGACTCTCAGACTGGCATTAATTGTCATGAAAACCCTTAATGTTCTGTAGACACAACCTGGTAATGTTGCACACACTCATACACATACACACGCGAGCGACCATTCCCCCCCCCCCCCCCCCCCCCTCACACGCACGCGCGCGCGCGCGCGCACACACACACACACACACACACACACACACACACACACACACACACACACGTCTGTGTGTATGTCTGTATGTCCGTTTGTCTGTGTCTTTTTGTGCTTACTGCGTATGCGTACGTGCGTGCGAGTGAGTGAGTGAGTTTGTGTGTTTGTGTGTGTATGTGTGTGTCTCTGTGCATTGATTTTCACATACACACGTTAAAGATTCTATTAATCATGTCAGAGTTCGGCGATAAGTTATGGATAGAAGATTGTATCTAGCACGCGTTAGAAAAATATATGGAAGCAAGAAAGGAACCCTCCGCTCTCCTGGTCGGTATTCCGTTCGTACCCCTTCACATCCACCTCCATCATTCCGCACCCTTTTCCATCCCTGACAGTCATGCCGTGTGTCTGCTGGAACGTCTTGGTGGACATTTGGACAGCAGCGTTTTCAGTCACAGTTGATCTTTAGGAATGTCAGTGTATTTTTTGTGTAGCACCTCTTCCGTCAGCTAGCTGTGAAATGACGGTGGAAAGAATGGTCAGCCTTGAATCATACACTGTGATGTGTTGGCAGTCGCTTACCAAATCTCTCAGCCACACTTGACTTAAAGTAGAAGTCTCTCAGATTGAATCTCACAGTGATTATCGACCTGGAATCATACTGTAAGATCTAGTCCATCGTTCATGTCGTTCCCCAGTGATTATTAAACTTGAAACACACGCTGATGTTTAGAGAGGCTTTCAGTGCCTATCGACATCCGATCATACACAGAGCTCTTGTTCATCCAGCCTCTTTGTATTTTTTAACCTGGAATCATGGTCCAAGATCTTGAACAATCCTCCCATGCCATTTCTCCCGTGGTTTTCAACTTGAATCGTACGCTGAAATGGGATCAAACGTTCATCCAGTCCTGTTAACAGCTATCGACTTTGAATCCTGCATTAATATTCGATAAGCCGTTCACCCAGTTCCTCTGCTGCTACCTGGCAACATTTTATTCAAGTAAAACACACATTGCGAGAACATGCCAATGTATTCGACAACGAGAACGAGATTATACAAGATTTCAGCCCGGACTTAGGTGCTGCCATGGAAAGTCGATGAAAAGGTATAAACAGAAAAGGAAATGTGAAGCCACTAACAAGCTTGCTCTGTCGTGGTTTCTTCATCTCTCGCTGTCATCTGATTCGCTCACATTGGTGTATCTCCACATTGCCCGAAAATTCAGGGACTATATTCCATGTAAATAATTGAAGCATCCTCCTCGCTTTCACTCATCGCACACAAAATTATAACTGTATCCAATGGGGGGCGGGGGTGGGTGGGATTAGGAATCCAATGGCGCGCGGTGCGATGTGAAATCAGTAACACGAATCACTGGCGGCAGTTGACAGCACTGACGGCAGTAACAACCAGAAAAGACACATGGGAGATCGCGGACATCTGCCAAGGTTGAGCGGATCCTAGATTCCCCCTTTGAGGTAGTTCGTTCGTGAGTGTAGAAATGTACTGTCAGGGTAAGTAACGGAATTACGATCTGTATTTCACTTCTAATGTAGTATTATTACAATAAGCATGTGGAAATGTGTACAATGTGAATATTTGCATCACCAAAACAAAACGTCCGTAATCCATTAATATGAATTTCTTCATAGATACCTAGCAATTCGTAAACAAGTTTCTTCGTTGGAAAATATACAGTATGAATATTTACATTACTAAAAAAAAAATGTCCATAATCCATTAATATACATTATTTCATAGAGAGTTTAGCAATTCGCAAACAGTTTATTCGTTGGTAAATGTACGATATATTTACATTACTACAAGAAAATGCTCATAACCCATTAATACGTATTACTCCATAGAGAGCTAGCAGTTTGCAAACAGTTACTTCAAATTATTCATGTTCCGTGGAAAATGTGTAATCATTTTGCGGTATGGATCGTACATCTCCTGTTTGGTCTGTATCCCCGTTTAACGGATCGGTCCGTAGATCAGTTGCCATCGTTATATGGAGTTCGGATGTTTACGGTGTAGTAATTCTTGCGTAATCTTGCCAACAAACAGATCAACCAACGGATCCGTCTAAAAACATTACCTCCCTGGTGGAGATAATAATAATGACAATAACAGCAGTGATAATATTAACAGTAATGATAAAAGACTAAGTTCTCTTCCTTTTGACCACAAAGCATTGCGCTAGTTTGTTTCTTTTCAGTTAAGCTTACTTTCTCTTTATCGTCAAGTCAGATTTTCATTTTCTCTGTGAACCTTCCCACATGTTCTCAAAACTGTCATCAACTATATTAAGGGAAGAGACTATGCTCGAAGCATTTTTTTTTTTTTCCTCAGCTTATTTCAAACATGTAATTCGGGAGTTTTCATACAGACAACAGAGGACAGTGCGCAAACCCTCACGCATGTACGTGGCATATCTTAACATAATACACCTTCTTCACCTACTATTCGCTCGCTGTTTGGTTGGTTGGTTTTGTTTTTTTAACCTCTCCTTATGACTTCTCCACTCGTTCTACCATTGTTATTGTCCATCATGTGGATATCGCAGTGATTGGTTATTGATCAGTTTGGACGAGGAAGTGTCGGACAAAACAAGAGGTGGGAAAACAGCGGGGAGTGGACGCAGCTGTGATGCAACGTGAAATATCACATGGCAGAAGTCTCCAACTAAAGTGTGTCAACGGAAGCAGTTTGGGTTAAAACTGTAACAGTCGTAAGATTTTTTCGTGTAGATTGCCACATTGTTATAGTATTCCAGGAGATTGCTGTATTGTCACATTTTACGTTTCTGTATACGAATTCTGTCTTTTTGTTTTTTAATGTAATGGTTGTGACGCCGAGACTGCTGCTTTCTTCGGGTTGTATTTATCAGTATGGACTGAGCATGATGGAATATTGAGACTCCTACCATACGCTCATTTCCACGTCAGGGATGTCGCAAACATTGTTCTTCATTCTGTTTCACAGTATTGAAGAGCAATTCGAAGGTGAGGAGACGATTAGGGTAAAGTGCTGGGCGGGGGGGTGGGGTGGGGAAAGGGGGGGAGTAGCTTGGTGTGGGCAGCTCTCCATCCGAAAATAATAGTAGCATGAGTATAGCCTGGGGAGAACACAAAACAGAATAACAACAAAAATCATTCAGAGATACTAATCCTAAATGAGTCATTAACGGACCACATCCGGCGGCCAGGTTTCCTCTTGTTTCAATGTGAACAGCGACGTGTAAAAAAAAAAAAGAATTAAAAAAAAAGAGAGAGAGTTATTAACTTTTTTCACAACGTTGCATGACTATGTGTGTGCCCACACCATGCTCTCCGGGCAATGTTGCATGAATATGTGCGTGTGGAGTGTTTTCTCCCCCTTTAATGCTTTGCCCATGAATTTGACAATTCAATAACTGGCGTGACCGAGCTGCCACTAAAGGTCTGACGAAAGAAACGCTTGATCACTGATTTCAACAGTAATTTCCCTTTCTTTTTGCCTGAGGAAAGCTAGAGGAACTGCTTTTTTTCACACAGCTTTAAAGCACCTTATATCCGGGAGAGAAAAAATTCACAGTTCAGATACGTGGTGAAAAAGTTAATTGTACATGTAAGTGATGCTGAAGATTTCAGAGTAGATGGAAATGATAAGATTCGTTACCCATGATCAGCAAAAGATTGAAGTCTCAGTATTTCATTGGTTTGAAAGTGAGGTAACTGCGGGCGAAGCTGTATCAAACTTAAAAGAAAACTTGGTATTCTGTCGAAAGACAGAGACAAGCAAATTACAAGACAAAACACGATGCGTTTTGGAATTCCTTGGTCTTCAGCAGGCAAGACAAAAACAACATTCAATACAACGAAAACGAAGAACGAACAATCTTTTTATCTCCTCAGACTGGGCGCAAAATGAATGTGGGTTATTTTTATTGGGTTTAGGAGTTATCTATCGATAAAAACCTAAGGAGAGAGTAGCAGTGTTGACGAAAAATTTAACAGTTGTTACATCGTTTGTACATACAACGTTAACTATAACAATGTTGCAGTTAACATGTAACGGTTGTTACGTTTGTCCGTACATACAACGTTAACTGTAACAGTGTTGCAGTTAACACATAACAGTTGTTGTTGTTCCATTGTTCGTAAATACAGCTTTAATTGTAATGATGCTGAAGTTAACAGTTGTTGCACTGCTCGTACATACAATTTTGTCTATAACATGCTGCAATGAATACATGACAGTTGTTACATTGTTCCTAAATACAGCTTTAATTGTAATAATGCTGAAGTTAACAGTGTTTGCACTGTTCGTACATGCAGTTCTAAATATGATTATGTCGCAGTTAACAGTTGTTAGTTTGTTCGTACATATAACTTTAATTATAACAATGCTGCTTTTAACATAACAGTGGTTACATCGTTCGTACATACAACTTTAATTAATCGTGCTGCAGTTTCGTCGAAAAATATCACGTTTGCTACCGTTTTCGACCAGATTGCTTCATCGTGATAATTTTGGTTGACATTGCTGCGGTGTTGTATTTCACATCGGTTCAGAGCTGACTTGCCAGCTCTACAGGACCACAGAGAACTGCAGTGGACATTTTCGGGAAGTCCTCATTGGGTACCTCTGCAATAGGATGGCCTGGCTTACAGGATTCGCCAACGCACGGTACCAGGCCTGTTGATTATGGATTATTATTGAAACGACGTGGATCATTCTCTTGAGCTCAAGTCAGCTCCTCTCGACATCGACCATTCTGTGCTCCCCTCCATGTTCACCTTTCGACCCCTATCCCCCCCCCCCACCCCCCACCCCCCTACCCACCCTTCCTCTTTGGCCCCTCTCAATAACTTCCACTCTCCTCGACATCTTTAATGGCATGCGACGGAGAGAGGCTGTTTGTCTTGCAGACATACAATAAAGCACACATTCTTTTCCTAGACTGTTCGAGCATTTGACGGTATGAGCTGGATAATGAGGGGGCGCTGGAGGGGCTGAAGAAGAAGGGAAGGGGGATGGATGGATGGATGTAGGGGGAGAGGGTGGGGAAGATCTGCAGCGGGAAAAAAATAAAGCGCGTGATGCGTTTCAACCTGTCCTGTGTGCACTGGAGATTTACTTTGTAAGGTGAAAGAGAGAGAGAGAGAGGAGAGGAAGATGGACGACAGGTCCTTAAATGGCGAAAGTCAGCGAGTGCAAGGGAGACATGTGTGATAGCGCCCTAACCCATGTGACCAAGACGTATCGATCAGCATTTCCGTTCGGATTTCCCCTTCAGACTCGGCAGCTGTACCTTGTGTGAGGTATCGATTGTCGCCCGTTTTCATTTCGTACCGTCCGCCATCCCCCCCACCCCCTGCCCCTCCTCCTCTTCGACCACCACCCATGTCCCTTTTTTTTCCAGCTCCCCCCCCCCCCTCCCCCCCCATTCGCCCCTCCATCCTTTGGCATTACGCGTTCAGAGTTGATGGAATTGGCGGCGAGCCTGAAGCAACGTTAGCTTTTGTCCTCTTTTTAGGATTTACACTGGTCTGTGGTTATGTCGTTAACTAACTACTGGCTAGAAATTTAACGGGTTTTCTTTCATTTTTTTTTTCTCTCTTTCAACCATCGACTGGGCTAAGGTCATTTGTTGACGGGCCTTGTTTGGAACTAACAGGGTGTCTGGCTCGTGCAAAAGGCCAGAGTGTTGTTAAAGGGTGTAACGACGGTAAAAGGAATATTGAGTATGGAACAAGGAAATTTGGTCGTTGTTAGAAAGAGCGAGAGAGGAAGGCGGGATGGATGGTCGATGGTGGAGGGCAGGGGATGACGGGGGAATGGGAGGTAGGGGTGGAGAAACTCGCGAACAGTGCGTACCACCAACCAGCAGACGTTACTATTTATGGTATATCTTGGGAAGCAGATTGAAAACATACGTGATCAAGAAAAAGATTTCTTTTCTGATATCTGCTTCTCAGAGGCATCCTTTAATTTGTTTGAATAGGAAGGTAGTTGGATAGTGAACGGAAAGATGTTGATTCAGAAATCTGGGTTGTTTTAAGCTGTTTTTTCTTTCTTTCTTTTCTTATTCTTTTCTTTTGTTTTCTTTTTATTTATTTTTTGAACTGCTGCCTGTATCATTTGCAAGTATTGACAATCATATGTAATGGGCTTCACGATTCGCCAATGATCTCTTCCCCCCACCACCCCCACCCCCCACCCCCCACCCCACCCCCCCTCCCCCGTACACTTTCTGGCGGTTAGCGTTCACCAGATACGGCGTTTAGCCGTCGGGGGTTGGCGACCTTGCTACTACCAATCGACATCGAAACGGGTTTGGTTGCAAGTCTCTACATGACCCTAACGAAAAATTCTTTATCCTACGGGTAGGAAATCACGCGTTCGACATGAGAAGTTTCCAGAGTTTCACGTGACAAAATCACTGTCACTCCCCCCCTCCTCCCCCCCCCCCCCCCCCCCCCCCCCCCCCCCTCCGCCCCTCACTTCATACGTGTAGTAGGGAAATCCTCCGTCTCACGTGTCCGATTTCTTGAAAGTATTTTGTATGACAAGGAGAAACCTTGAGTCTTATATTTATAAGTTTTATGTCCTACATGATCAATTCCCAATCTTAAATCCCGCGGCAGAGATTCCATTCTATAACCTCCACTTAGGCGACCAGTCGATTAAAATCTTATTTGCTTGTTCAAAATCATGTTTTTGCCATCATCTTATGTCCTTCTTCAGCTATCTGTTTATTCTGTGGATACGCGCAGTGTGTGTGTGTGTGTGTGTGTGTGTGTGTGTGTGTGTGTGTGTGTGTGTGTGTGTGTGTGTGAGCGCGCGCGCGCGCGTGTGTGTGTTGTGTGTCTGTGTGTGTGTCCGTGTGTGTGTTGTGTGTATGTGTGTTAAGATGGGGCTTTAAATAAGAATTTCTTGTTGTTCTCATCCGTATTTCTTTCAACATAGCGATATCTTTGTTATGAAATATTTTTAACTTAACAAGAAGTTTAATGCGTGATTGTTATCATTGTTATTATTGTTGCTATTATTATTATTATTATTATTATTATTATATTATTATTATTATTACTACCATCACCATCATCATTCTAATTATTATTATTATCATCATCATCTAATTTTTATTGATTGATCGATATCACTACCGTTGTCTTCGTATCCAGGTCGTTTATAGCCACAGGAAGAGAGGAAGAGACATATGTATGAAAAGAAAACTGGAGAGGGAGAGAAAAAAAAAAGACAGAGAGAGACAGATAGTTCAGAGAGAGAGAGAGAGAGAGAGAGAGAGAGAGGATTTCAGTCACAAAACGATTGCGTCTGTCTTTGTCGAAACCCGAACATAGATAGTAAGGCTCTTACAGTAACTGTCTGAGCGGGGGGAAAAATGAAGCAGAAACAACGTAAAAGGACAAAGATGGCAGAGAAGAAAAGAAGACAACAATGGATGGGGATGGGGTGGAATAAAAAAAGAACCAGACCCAATAACCAAAACACCTATGAAGAGATAAAGGGCATAAACCAACACTAATCACAACAAGAGGAGCAAGGGTGATGGGAACAATAGTACTGATGACAGAGAGAGCAGTCATTGAGGAACTTTCAGACTCACTACGCACAGACATTATTATACGCAAGCACAGTCACAGGGCACGCTCCGTACGTACGCACGCACGCACACGCGCGCGCGCACGCACACACACACACACACACACACACACACACACACACACACACACACACACACACACACACACACACAGAGGCACGCATGCACGCACGCACGCACGCACACACACACACACACACACACACACACACACACACACACACACACACACACTGTGTGTGGCAGACAGACAGATGTGTCATGATTGAGGATTGAGGTCCGTGAGTTTACGTAGGAGGATTGCTCAGAGGATATTATCAGTCCGTCTGTACGTGGAGAGAAAGGAGAGTGGGAGAACGAAGTGGACACGGGGAATGGGCGGTACTGTGTGAGAGAAGAGGATGTTATTTGTGGGATAGAGAGAGAGAGGGGGGCGGGGGGGGGGGGGGGGGGGGGGGGGGGAATCAATGCCGCTCAGAATGTCCACTCTTGAGAAGGTTTCTCTTTGTGCGGAGTGGAAAGAGAAGCGGTACAAAACTAGACAATGTCTTCTTTTCTGATTCTCTAGTCCTTTGTAGACAATATCTCTCTTCCCATCGAACATGAAGTGGATTATAGGGGTGAAAAAGAAACACCCTCTACACACACACCCCCCCCCCCCCTCCCCCCCTCCCCCCAATGGTGCTGTCGGGAATCGAAGCAGCATTTTCTGGATTGGTGGGCTTCTCAAATTGTTGCCTTTCGTTATGTTTCTGCACACACACACACACACACACACACACACACACACACACACACACACACACACACACACACACACACACACAACAACACACACACACACACACCACACACACACACACACACACACACACACGTACACACACACACACACACACACACACACACACACACACACACACATATATATATATATATATATATATATATATACATGTATATATATATATATGTATATATCCATAGAGAGAGAGAGGTGCAGGTGCGCGCTGACGCGCGTGCGTGATTGTGTTGTGTGTGATCAGTATGGGGAGATACGGGTTTCTCTTCTGTGCCCTGCACTTTGGGTCAGGCACCGTCCTCCTCGAGGGACTCACAATATTCCGATATTCAGCTCTGGGACTGTCCGTCCGTCTGTCTGTCTGTCTGTCGGTCTGCCCTTTGCCTCCAAACCACGCAGCTGTCTCGATGGTGTCCGACTGTCCGGCAGGCAGTGCTGGTGACCTCAGTGTGAGAATGCTGTTGGACATGGCGTCGTGTGAGTATTGGCCTTTTCTGGGGAAATGTTGAAACTTAGTCGTAGCTTTGTTAATGATGATGTTGGTGGTATTTCTGAAGGAGGCAAATGAATAATTACTATTTGTTAAGTATCCTCTTTTGTTAGGCAAATATCCTTTATTTGGCAAGATCTTTATTTGGCTATTATCCTTTATTTGGTACATATCCCCTGCTTATTTGGTATGCATCCTTCTTTATTTGGTAAATATCCTTCTTTATTTGGTATACATCCTTCTTTCTTCGGTAAACATCCTTTTGTCAGCGAAGTAAACAATGTTAATTGAAACTTGTCACTAGCCAGCTGAGGCTGTGAATGAACATGCGCGTGAATGAAAGTCAAAAAGATGCCCGGACACAGACTGCAACAGACTGAGAAGCCTGTTAAAGATGCACCGAGAAGGCCGGTAACCGCGGTGACTAACAAGCCCTAGAGACTTCGCACGGAAGCACGAGTTGACGGCCTTCGCGAAAGAGAGACACGTCAACGTTTTGAGGATGCACACGTTCGGGTGTACTCTCGTGATTGTATACACCTTTGGATACTTCGTGACAGATAAATAAGAAGAAAATAAGTCTGGATAAAGGAGAACTTTCCACAAACATCATTGCTGAAAAGGTCATGTTTTTCTCACTAAAAAAAAGAAAGAGAAAAAAAAAGAAAAAAGAAAAGACAACCAATTTCGCTAAAGAAGAACGCTGATCTTACACCGAATATGAAAAGAGAAGAGATTGCTCGTTCTTCGTTTTTCCTTGTCCTGAATGTTGTTTATCTTGCCTGAAGAAGACCAAACAATTCGAAACGCGTCGTGTTTTGTATTGCAACTTGTTTGTCCTCGTTTATGGGGCGGACTGACATAGAATTATTCTTAAAATGCCCTACATAGAATTATTCTTAAAATGCGCTTCAAAAGACAATCCCCGTGCTGCGTGCGTTGCTCCGCCCTTCCTTCCCATACTGCGTTATCTTTCTGGTGGTGGAGAGTGATGACTTCAGTGTAGGGTCTACGGGTGTGGTATGTCTCCGAGTATCGCTCTGCCCTTCCCTCCATACTTTTATTGCCGTCCTGGTGGTATTCAGTGGCGACCAACCGGTTCACTGTCTGTCTGTCAGGCGGCGCTTTAGAGCTGGGTGTAGGAGGTGTTTGGTGTGGGGTGGTGTGTGTGTGTGTGTGTGAGTGCGTGTCTCTGTGTGTGTATGTGTGCGTGCGTGTGTGTGTGTGTGTGTGTGTGTGTGTGTGTGTCTGCGTGTGTGTGGTCTGCCCTTCCTTCCCCGTCGGGCCCTTCTGTTGTCCAGCGGTCATTAATGACCAACCTCTTTCTTTCCTGTCCTCCAGGCGGTATTGGTCATCATCCCAGTGACCGGCATGTTTATGTATAAGGATTAGGAACGTGAATAACACAACCGGAAGACGCTCTCTCTAACGCCCGAGTGAATGAAATTAACGCAACATTAAACCCAACCCTAGCCTAACCAAACACTACCCCAGACTTTATAACACTTCATTTAAAAAGCAAAACAAAAAGCTTTGATTATTAAGAGGTGTCAGTATGAGGCAGTAGTGTTCTCTGTTCTTCTCTATCAATGAAGGAAAAAAATATTACACACAGACTATATATGTGTGTGTGACACACAGAATATATATATATATATATATATATATATATATATATATATATATATGTGTGTGTGTGTGTGTGTGTGTGTGTGTGTGTGTGTGAGAGAGAGAGAGAGAGAGAGAGAGAGAGAGAGAATATTTTAGAGAAGAGCAAACTCTGTTTTGATTACTTATACGCAGTTTACATTGTTATTAAACGGTTGAAGAACAACACCGTTAATGGTATGTGTCAAAATTTACAAAGCGTAAAGAAAAAAAAAGAAAAAAAAAAAAAGAAATGACATAGAGGAAGAAAGAAGAATGGAGAGAGAGAGAGAGAAGGAGAGAGAGAGAGAGAGAGAGAGAGAGAGAGAGAGAGAGAGAGAGAGAGAGATTCACATATTAGATATGCACTTATACATATTTTCAGCAAGAACTTTATTTCCCAGTTTGTATGTTTTGTCATTTCAAGATACGCATTTGAAAGGAAACGCTCAAAAGATGTAATAGAGAAAGAAATAAAAAAAAAAGAAAGGAGAAAAAGAGAGATAGAAGGGTGTGGGGGGGTTACTTTTGAGGATAGTGAGAGACCAGCGCTCTTGTGCAACTTTACATCCGGTCCTCATCTAGAGGCGTTTTTCACTTTATCAAAAAGTAGTGGTGACTATCAATCAACTTTTGCGCAATCTGTTGAAATGCACACATCCTCCTTTCCTCCTCCTCCTCCTCCTCCTCCTCCTCCACACCATCTCCCCTCATGCCCGCCCCCCCCCCCCCCCCCCCCCCTCCACCCACCCCTTCCTCCCAAAAAAGACGCTTGTCCACAGACATAGAGGTGTGTAGTGGCGGGGGGTTAGGGCGGGAAGCAGCAAAGAACAGATGAGGACGTGGTCGTAAAAATAAAACAGAAGAAAAAGGGGAAAAAAATTCCCCAATGCCAGCGGCTCACTTTGGCTAGTCATCGAGGATACAGAGAGGCAGCCGAGAGCGTGCCTGTTTAGGGGTGGGGGTGGGGGCAAGGAGGAGGTGTTGGGGGTAGGGGAGCCCTTGGAGAACAGTGAAGCGTGGCGGGATCTGTCACACCATGGCTCCCCGGCAACCATCTTGCCTGATCTATTGGACGTCCCCGTCCCCCCCCCCCCCCCCCCCCCCCCCCCCCCCCCCCCCGCCCAATTCCCCTCCGCCTCTCCCCCGCCTCACCCATTCCAGACCACCGTCCGACCACCCTCGACATCACCGAGTCTCTGTCTCTGTCTCTCTCTCTCTCTCTGTCTCTGTCTGTCTGTCTCTCTATATCCCCCCCCCCCCCCCCCCCCCCCCCCCCCCCCACCCCGTTATTTTTTCTGGCTGTGATCGAATTTGCAATGACTCAGAGAGAAAGAGATACAGAGAGAGAAAGAAAGACAGGAGTGAGGATTGTTTGCTTGTTGCATACTGCTGAGCCAATGTCTTAATACTTAGAGGCGGTAGATCAGAAAATCAGATAATAACAATAAAGAAAAAAAAAGTGAAAAATGAAATAAAACTGGAAAACTTACATGGCCTGTGTGCTTACTGTCTGAATTTGTGCTAGGTGACTTGGTGCCATGAACCAGCCCTGATATGACCTGTTGCGGTCGGCTAGGCTCTAAGCAACATTACCTTATCTTACCGTTCCATGAACAGCATTTGTTTGGAGTCAAAATACAAATAAACGCACAAAACAAGATGTAAGGTAACGCAAATTTAATCTACTGTACAAAACAGACAAGTGAATTTCGACCCAAAGTCTTTATCGGACGTGACAAGTTGCAGAAACAAACATGGCCTGGACAGATCAGTAGTTTCCTTTTGGCTGTCAGGAGAGAAAACAACAAGGCATCCACCAGTAGGAGGGAAAGTGAGGACTGTTCAGAAAAGCTCAGTAAAGAAGCAGGTTGCAGGGAGAGGTCAGAGGTGGGAAGGTAGGATCTGAGAAATGAACAAGAGTCAGGAAAAAAAAAAAAAAAAAGAGGGGGGGGGGGGGGGGGGGGGGGGGGGCTGAATGAATGTAGGTAGGGTGTCTGCAGTGAAAAGGGGAAAGGTCAGGGAAGTGAAAAGGGTAGGTGGCGGGATTTCTGTGGAGTTGTGGGCACGTAACTGCCTCATAAGAGGAGAAGAGTTGTCCTTCCTGTTTACAAGATTGAAAGCAGAGTGACTGCGGACGGAAGCTGAAGCGAAAGAGTGACAGTAGTGCTTCCAGACTGCTGCACGTATAGGGAGCGAAAGAGTGACAGTAGTGCTTCCAGACTGCTGTACGTATAGGGAGAGAACCGGGAACAGTGGAGGAGCAGCGTGTTTCGACCCTGACTCATGAAGTCTTGAACAGACTAGAGAAAACGAAGGAGGCCGACAAAAGAGAGACCAGTGATTTCACTGCGATTCATTAGCGTCCTTAGGAGCATAACCGACGCCTCGAGGATTCATGCTACTTACGTGCATAGTGTCATTAATAAACACAGTGAGGATAATGATAATAGTGGCCATTTGTTGAGCAGTTTTCTCTCTAGGAGGGAGCTCAAAGTGCTCCACGCCATAAAGTTCATACATGTTAAGACATAGCACACATATACGACAAGAAATGAAAGTAGAGAGCCGCCCATCCATGCATTTTAGAGTGTTCATTCACACACATACACACACACACACACACACACACACACACACACACACACACAGAGAGAGAGAGAGAGAGAGAGAGAGAGAGAGAGAGAGAGAGAGATGGTATTTTCCATAAGAAAACGTCTCAAGAGAGCATACGGTCTCAACAGGCCGTTTCGAACACGAGTGCTTTTCGGTCAGATGTAAGCGAAGAAGAATGGCAAAGATTGTGAGGTAAACTGCCCTAGACACACGGAGCCAACTACTGAAAGGAAGACTTACCGAAGGAGTTGGATTTCACTGGAGGATTAAGGAGCTACCGGGATTCAGACCACGATCAAAACTGGCGTAGGCTGGGGTTAGTTTGAATGTGTCCTGTCCAGCGACAGCGCATGTGGAGGAGTCGAGGGCAAACCAGCGATCTGACACCGAATGATGTGGACAATGGCTGAACCACCTGCTCACGTGTCTCTTCGTCATGTTTTTTTTTTTTGTTTGTGGGGGGGGGGGGGGGGGGGGGGGGGGGGGGGGGGCTTTAAAACGCGTCCTTTTTGTGTCATCGTTTGGTCGCCCTTTTGCGTGGCTTTCCCTTTCCTGTCGAGTTCAAGTCGGACGACCATTCACGAAAGAGACAGACAGACAGACGTAGAGAGTGGCAGAGAGTCCTGAGTTGAGTTTATATATGAATGTGATGTACATGGGTTGTTGTTGTAGCTTTATTTATTTATTTATTTCCTTCCTCGTTGAGTTTTATTTTGTTTTGTTCCTTTTTTTTTCGTGTTGAACGCTCTTCGTTCTGATGTCTGTGTATGTCAAAAAGTATTGAATAAAAGCATACAGAATATATATATATATATATATATATATATATATATATATATATATATATATATATATAGATAGAGAGAGAGAGAGAGAGAGAGAGAGAGTTCTTTCTTAAACAAGAGTCAGAAAACGAACAAAACAAAAAAAAAAATCGGAGTTGAGAATAACGCTTATCTCAGCTGTTTTTTGTTGTTGTTGTTTTTTTTTCATTTTGCTGCTACCGCAATCTGCACGCTGTAGGCTGACAGCATTTACCGACAAGAAAACATTATATCATACCTTTATTTTTCTCAGTTGGCAAAAAAAAAAAAAAAAAAAAAAAAACCGATGAAAAACGGATAGGCAAAAAAAAAGTTGGATCAAGTTCAAATTACTTCGTTCTAGAAGTACTGTTTATTGCCTTATGTGAAAGCTAAACAAGACATAAAGAAACAAGTTACCGCAGCAAAAAACACACTCGCACTGGGAGAGAGAGCGGGAGAGAAATGCCCTTTTGTTCCATAGTTTTTTTGTTGTTGTTTTTTTATATAAAGAAAACGAGTGCATGGCAAGCGCAAAAGAAATTATTAAAAAAAATAATAAATAAAATAAGCTAAACAACTCTTCATCCAACCAGTAGTTGCTGGCATATAGGTCGGATTCCAAGTTCAGATCAATACTAAGAGTGACTAACTCCCATAGCAAGTTTGCTTCACCGGAGGAATAAAAGGGCAAGGGAAATAACTAAGTCGTCGCGAAGCCGCTTCAGTGCAGTGCTGAGTGAAAGTGGAACACTGTTTGAGAAGTTCACAGTACATCTCTGTATCATTGCTCACAGTACATCTCTGTATCATTGTTCGCAGTACATCTGTGTATTATTGTTCCAGTGTAGCATTCCCAACTTAACACACGTCAGAAATCATTCCCTGGCGCTTAAGAAAGGGCACACATACCTCCACCCCCCCCCCCCACCCCCCACCCCACCCCCCGAGGAGCAAATCCAGACTGCCCCCCCCCCCCCCCCCCCCACTCCGCTACTTTGATTCAGAATTTCCCTCTTCCTTCAAATTTCTCGGTGTCCTAAACTACAAAAAATAAGTAAGTAAAAAGAGCATTCAGTGGTCATTGCACATGAAGTTGAGGAGAAAAGGTGCGGGTGATGCTGGACCAGTTTCACAATGAGCTCCCACCCTGTTCCTAAACCATTCCCCGACGAGGCATTCAGGGCAACGTCCAGAAGTACCCCAACGAGTGCCCTAACTTGCCCGCTCAGTGTTGTAACGGGAAGGTGGAAGTGGCCTATACTATTATCACTCCGTGAAGTGTTTGGGGGTCTTGCTGCAATTCATTGTCATTTGCGACACTTTTGAGAATGTTGAAAAGAGCGGAGTGACTTTGGAAGAAAGGGAAACCATCAGTGTCGGTTTACTCCGCCGGGGGGGGGGGGGGGGGGGGGGGGGGGGGGGGGGGGGGGGGGGGGTAGTGTTCGTTCGTGCCTCCATCACCCGCCGGGGAATGATTTCGGGCGGGGGGGGTTATCACTGAATGTTACACCGGGCCAAAGGGGGACTTGCAGTATACTTACGGAGCACAGGATAGGGCTTGACTCACGAAAAGACAAGCGTATTTTGAACAAAGACGTTATCTACAGACAATGAGATAACACTTAAGACATCAAAAGTGCTACGAAAACAATAGTCCTGTGATGGTTGTCAGTGTCAGAATGGTCTTTGCTACATTTGAAATTGATTGTTTTGGGTTATTTCAAAGACGTAGTTGAGCTGAGGGGCCCGTGACCACATGGGTAAAGCGATCGTGGACCCGTGAGTTCAAAAATGGGGGGGGGGGGGGGGGGGGGGGGGGGGGGGGAGGGGCTCTGCTTGGGAAACCTTCTCTGTCCACCCGGCAGTGAATGTGTACCTGATTCAGTTCAGGGAAGGTTAGAGACGGCGAAAGAGAGGGACAGGCATCGCCTTTCACCATACCGTGCCTTAGACGTGGTGAATCTCTAACGGTTCACAGCCCTCGCGGCCAACCAGCCATGGGAATTGTAACCTCTCCTCCTTTTTTTAATTTGAGTTGAATACGACCCCCACCATGACAAGACAAGACTTAATTATTCATCTATTTACCACCATGCCCACATCTGCGCTTCTCTCCCTGCAGGGTCGTTTTCGTTAAGGTCGTCCACAACAGCGTTTAAAGAGCAAGCAGAAACTTTCAATGAAATTAATTTCCTCCTCACAATTAATCGTTTTTAGGCCTGTCATACAGGCATGCTCCCTAACGACATCGGCATGACTTCAACACGACCATCACAGTCAGCATTCATGATGACGCCAGTCCCCCAAAACTCATCTCTAACCAGACTCCCAATTCTGTGTTAATCGGTATCGCACGTCTGACATCAGAGAGTGAGCGAACAGAGAAGGGGAAAGGGAGGAAGAGGGTCTGAGAGAGTATGTGTGTGAAGAGAGAGAGAGAGAGGAGAGCAGTGATGATGAGGGAGAGAGTGAGAGGAAGAGAGAAAGAGAAGCAAAGATGATTATGATGATGATGAGAGAGAGAGAGAGAGAGAGAGAGAGCAAACGATGATAATGATGACAACGAGAGAGGGAGAGAGAGAGCAGCAGCAGCAGCAGCCATGATGATTGTGGCGCTAACGATGTGTGGATACTGGGGCGATGGGGGGCTGGGTGCTTTGATGTGCGGCCAAAGGTCTGCCGGCCCGTGGCCGACTTGTGGGGCTGTTTAGCTCCACTGCTCGGAAAACGATTTATTTCTATTGATCGCCCATTAACACGTGGCCTGGCCCGGCCGCCCGCCTGCCTGCTTGCTCGCTTCCCTCTCCTCTCCTCCTCCTCCTCCTCTTTGTCTCTGCGGTTTTCACTGTGGGTGTGGGTGTGGAGGGGTGGAGGAGAGGGGGTGGGTGGGGTGCGTGTGTTTGTGTGATGTATGTATGTGGGGGATGGGGGTGGAGTGGTGTGTGTGTGCTTGTGTGCGTCTGAGTTGCATGTGGGCGAGTGCGTGTGTCTGTGTGTGTGTGTGTGTGTGGGGGGGGGGGGTGGTGTTAGTGTGTATGTGTGCGTGTATGTGTGTGTATGTTTGTATGCGTGTGTATTTGAGTTGCATGTGTGTGCGTGCATACGTGTGTGTGCCTGCACGCGCGCGCGCGCGCGCGTGTGTGTGTGTGTGTGTGTGTGCGTGTTCGTTTCTGTGTCTGCCAGCTTTCCAACTCTCGTTCTCTCTCCCTCCCTTCCTCTTCCTTTCTGCCTGTCTGTCTATCTGTCTGTCTGTCTCTCCCTCCCTCCCTGTCTCTCTCTCCCTCTCTCTCTCTCTCTCTCTCTCTCTGCCACCCCCTCACGCTGTTTTAAACATTTCTTCTTTCTTTCTTTTCTTTCTGTCTCAATTTTTGTTCTTTCTATTCTTCTCTGATGTTTCTGACAGTCTGTCTCATTGTGCTTCTTGCTGCCTTTCTTTACTATCTTCCTTCATTCTTCCTTTCACTCTTCACCCCCCCCCGCGCCCCTTCCCTCTCTTCTTTCTATCCCGTCATTCCCCTGTTC
>JADBJO010000305.1:515438-517938 GCA_016801955.1 Conus betulinus
ATGGAGAATGGGGACAATCTGTATAAGAGATCGGATCGGTGAATGGACACGACGGTCCTGTCGCTTGTGTGCACGTGCAAATGCGCGCGCACACACATCACGCATGCTCGCACGCACGCACGCGCGCGCGCACACACACCACACACACACACACACACACACACTCACACACACACACACACACCACACACACACTTTCTCTCGTCGCTCTCTCTCTCTCTCTCTCTCTCTCTCTCTCTCTCTCTCTCCTCTCTCACACACACACACACACACACCCACACACTTACACCACATACACTCACGCACACACACTCACACACGCGCGCGTGCGTGCGCATGCAACACAAAGGAAATGTAGGAAATAGGGAAGGGGGGGGGGGGGGAGGGGGACAAGAGGGACATAGAAACAGCGGACTGTGTTTTTCTTGTTGGTTGGTGGCGGTGGTGTGCGTGTGTGTGTGTGTGTGTGGTGTGTGTATGTGTTGAAGACAGTATAAGAATCCGGTAACCTTACACGGAAACACATCGATCCTGTCAATTAGTGTGCGTTTAGGTGGGCTGCTCGGGTAGTTGATTGGTTAATGGATGTCAGTGTTTGTGGTTCCAATTGGCTGGCTTCCTAACATTATCGTAAAACTAGGTACTCCGACACAGACCTGAACGAATGAGCGTGACGGAGGACTTGCTCGGATTGGCACAGCGATGTTCAGGCATTATTTCCTTGCAATTGATATACACGGCGGGGGCATTCTCTAGACTGTCTTATCATCTGTAAAAAAGCGCGCGAACGTGTGTGTGTCTGTGCGTGTGTCTGTGTGTGTGTGTGTGTGTGTGTGTGTTGGGGGGGTGGGGGTATATGTGTGTGTGTGTGTGTATTTGCGTGTGCGCGCGTGCGTGTTTGACAGATAGAGAGAGACAGAGGGAGAGAGAGAGGAGAGAGTGTGTGTGTGTGTGTGTGTGTGAGTGTGTGTGTGTGTGTGTGTGTGTGTGTGTGTGGTGTGAGTGAGTGTGTGTGTGTGGGTGTGTGTGTGTGTGTGTGTGTGTGTGTGTGTGTGAGCAGTGAAGAAGATCAGATCAGTGGCCGTTGTGGGAGTCTGTAGCTATGGTCGGTACCAGTCCGCACTCCCAAAGGACTGTGAGAATCACCTACAACGAGAAAGACACCCAGGAGAGCGAAGATCTCCGCCAAGATCGAACGAAACTTGGATCTGCTGTGTGACTTACTTTCATGCGTGAAAACAGTTCCGGCAGGGGAAATAATAGTTGTACGAACAGGTGTTACTTCCCCTGTACTTTCCTTTTTCATTTTTTTCCTTTTAATACCAAACAAGTTCAACTGCGAGACGTCAGCTTTTGTATCAGTCGACAGTTTAATATAGTACTTCGTAGATACCTGTCAATTGTCAGTTTGTAACTGTAGCTTTGCAGTGCTGAGGTTCAGCGGAAAATCGGTAGCCATCTCATCAATGATTTAAACGGATACTGACTCCACCGTTTGACAGGGGGTCTGGCAGCACGGGCAATGTCACATGCAGCAAAACTTGGCAGCTTGGTCGTTGGTCGACTTGATGTCTTTCCATTAGGTATCGTAAACATCGGTCCGGCAGCTCATAGGTGTTAAAGTGTGTGACTGACTGTCTTACGTCAACGAGTCTGGCTCTGCTGTTTAACCCGCTCAAAACCAAACTTTCATTGGTTTATTCCCTAAACATTATTATTGTTCCGTCTTGAGGTCAAGTTTCGTTCAAATAAATAGAGCAGTTTTTGGCGTTGTGCAGCCGACGGACAAACGAACTGAACGAACTAAGGAACGCGAATGAAAACATAACTAAGTTGACGGATATTATGGTTTGTGGAGGAGTGGAGTGTTGATGGGGGAGGAGGAGGGTGCAGGCTGGGGAGGGCGAGATGTGCAGCAAAAGTCTGATGACACTGGAATTCTGTCATGGAAAGGTTACAAGAACGCAGAATTGTGTGTGTGTGTGTGTGTGTGTGTGTGTGTGTGTGTGTGTGTGTGTGTGTGTGTGTGCGTGCGCGCGCGCGCGCGTGTGTATATATATATATATATATATATATATATGTGTGTGGTGTGTGTGTGTGTGTGTGTGTGTCGTGTTTAGATTTTGCGTCGTTGTAGTTGTCGTTGCTGTAGTTTAATTTTTTCATCGTGTTTTAGAGCAGCAGAGAACAAAACAAAACAAGACAAAAAAACACACACACACATCCGACACAGTGACAAAGGGTACCGGTTAGGAAGGGCCAAGAGCCATAAAGGCTCGCCTGATCAGGCACTTTTCGTTTTTCCCTCCCCATAAAAATGTCCTCCGTCCTCTAGGCGTTGAGAGAGGGAGAGACAGCAGAGGTCCTTTAGTCCCTCCCTCCCTCCCTGGTTCCCCGTTCCTCGGACCCGCCACTTTTTCATGCAAAAGGTCTGAGTGGGCGATTGGGTCGTTGTGTCTGCTGGACGGCCCGCCAAACAGCTGTTGTTGTCTCCTGCATG
>JADBJO010000305.1:522938-530438 GCA_016801955.1 Conus betulinus
GGACTTAAGCACAAACTGCTGGACAGGAAAAGTACATTTTTTACTCCGTTACTGAAACAGTTCTGTACATAACTCCAAATTAATGCTGCTTGCGATTCGAATTCACCCAGCACATAAGAGGCATGCGGAACAAGTAAGTCCCTGTATAAAAGTAGTCCCAAGCTTGTCCCCATAGTCCAAGATGACATGCACGAAACCGTTATAGCAGTCGGCATTGACAAACACCAAGCTACATGCGTGGGAGTGCTTTTATACTATTGCACGGATCACCGGAAAAGAAACAAGATGCAGAGCATATAAACGTACTCCCAGTAAGTACCAAAAAAAAAAAAAAAAAAAATATATATATATATATATATATAGTTCTTATATATTATATATATATATATATATATATATATATATATATATATATATATATATATATACAAGAACTGGGAGTACAAAAAGAAAGGTGGAGGTTCATTGTCGTCTCTTTGTTTAAGATAGATGGATACAGTTGGCTCACGAGGTTAATCGCCATACTTTTCATACGCACTTAAAAGTTAGTATTATTTCTCAAACTTGTGATGTGCGTTGTATGTGATCTAGACTGTACATATGGAAGGAGACCCTTCAAGGCCAAGAATGAACAAAAAGTAGAAGGTGGAAAGAAATTGTGTTCAGCCGTCGTCTGTCTCTTGACTGACGTTGCTAGTAATAGTCAGAGGTGTTGCGTCACTGTACATTACGTAATGTGCTCATCCACGGACTGTTTCCTACACGGTGATATTCTCACACACATCCGCATCCTTTCTTTTCCTCATTCCCTTCCATATTTCTTCTGTTCCACCACAATTTCCTTCTCTTAGTTTTCGTTTTCTTCCAGTCCGTACATACTTTCATTTGCTGCAAGTCATGGTGTGACACTTTCGTGTGTAATTTTTTTTTTTTTATCACATCTTTACAAAATGAATAGGGCTTCGTATCAGAACCCATTGTTGACCTTCTTCGTTCTTGTATCATTTACGTGACATGCTAGAGAGGCAATATATGTTTATAGCACAAAAACAAAAACCGCTGTGTGTTGTTACAGAAGACAGACACGAATGGCAGTCATCAAACAGGCCATCAGTTCCTGTCGTGACATATCCAGACATCAGTCATATCAGTGATAATAATAATAATGATAATATCAATAATCTCCAGTTGCACGTTGAATAGATTCAGACACACATACACATTTCCCATAAGAAAAAAAAAACAAGGAGAAGAAGCAGAAGAAGAAGAAGAAGAAGATAAAGAAGCAGAAGAAGCAGAAGGAGAAAAATACTTGCATAGACACATTAACACGCGCACTCACGTTTTCCCCACCCACCACCTATTCACATCCAGTCTCCCCCACCTTCATGCCCCACCCCTGTCTATGCTGCCCCCATCTCGCGTTCACAACAGACCCAACAATTGTGTCAGAACGAAAGAATGGTCATAGGTTACATTCGAGTAGTAAGAGATTATTTGCTCTACCCAAACTGGCGGGAAAGTGCAAGTTTTTGTGTGTGTGTGTGTGTGTGTGTGTGTGTGTGTGTGTGTGGTTTAAACACAAGAAGGGCTGTTCTTTTGCTTCCAGAAACCAAAGGCCGCAAGAAGCGGAAGCCGTACACGCGGTACCAGACGATGGTCTTGGAGAACGAGTTCCTCAACTCCTCCTACATCACGCGGCAGAAGCGGTGGGAGATCTCCTGCAAGCTGCAGCTCACCGAGAGACAGGTCAAAGTCTGGTTCCAGAACCGCCGAATGAAGCGCAAAAAGGTAGATATCCGCGAGGCATGAGTCAGGCCATTGGTCCTTAGGCCTCTCAGCCTTTCACCACTAGTTGCATAGGAACAGAGATATTCCCGCCACGCGCGGGGAGTGTGTGTGTGTGTGTGTGTGGGGGGGGGGGGGGGGGGGATGGGGGGGGGGGGGAGATGGGATGGTTGGCTGATAAATGGATATACCCCTCCCCCCCGCGACCCCTCACCCTACCCGCTCCCACCACATCCTTCGGGCTTTCCCCTCCCCTCCCCCTCCCCCCCCCAACACCCCCGTCCACTCTCCTGCTTCCTCATCCCCCCCCCTTCCCCCCCCCCCCCCCCCCCCCCCCCCCCCCCTGCAAAAGTGATGACTTGATTGGCCGGTTGATCAGTGTACCTCTGATTGAAGTGACGTGTGTGACTCTCTCTCTCTCTCTCTCTCTCTCTCTCTCTCTCTCTCTCTCTCTCTCTCTCTCTCTGATTTTCGTTTTCATTTTTTTTCATTTTCTTTAGGGCTGAGACGCAGATTTAATTTGCTGGCAGTCCTGTGACTTGAGTGTGTTCTGAGCCGTAATTTAAACAGGGAGAAACTGGAGGGGCACTTGCGAGAGGGCAGACCTCTGCCATGGTTGAACGGATTTGGGATGTTTCTGACAGGATCTCTGGATCTGCCGTGTGTAATGGATCCGGATGATGGACGTGCACCAGAATGTTATGGGTTCGACCGCGGGCCACTTTCCAGGTTTCTGTCCAGTGTGGTTCAAACTGGTTTCGTAGTTTTGTGCAGAATCCTGCTGACAGACAAACAATAACAAAAGCAATGGCCGCCAGTCATGCATGACCTCATGGCGTAGGTCGGAATGACAGCAACTGGGGTGAAGCTGATTGTCATTTTTTTTTTTCCTGTTTGAAGTTTGTTTTTTTCCCATTTTTTTATCTATCAATTTATTTCTTTCATGTTGTTTGCTTTCCTTTTTGTGTTGGTTTGAGATCGTCAGCCTTCGGGGCCCCTTGAAGGGCTCGTGAATAGAATTCTGGTCCCTCAATCAAAGGGTTGGGGGTTCAAACCGCGATACAGACAAATGAGAAGAGATTTTTTTCTCTCCTCAGAGTGGACACCTTTGCAGACTTCAACGCCCATCCAAGTTCTCGTTTGTAAACACATGCATTACAATAATATCAAAAATGACAACGAACAACTTGCATGCGGTTTAAATTCCATCACATCTTCCTTAGAAGAGGAGGCATTCTTGTGCCGCGTAGATGGATGATTGATAATTCATTTTACAAAATGAAGGAGAAGACGATTACACTGGACATCGACCCAGAAGACGGAATTTGACTACCTAAGTGCTAGGTTCGAAATCGGACGTACACGCAAACAGTTTACCAGTGGTGGAGCTCCGAGTTCCAGAAAAGAAATTAAAGAAAGAAATTGACCCGGTCTCCACAAGGTGGGGATCACGTGGTCTTCACTGTCCACATCTCCAGACGGGTGGCAAGAGTGAGTGGGGGGGGGGGGGGGGGGGGGGGGGGGGGGCTCTTTGTTTCCAGGGTCGTGGGTTCCCATCGCGGCATCGTCTGGTTGATGAAGTGTGGAGCGGATGTTTTTCCCACGTCTGTTCATGTTTTGGACTGGCTATACAGTGTCTCACGTGCAGCTGGACACAGAGTAGATACAAAGGTTGAAAACAAAATGTCATAAAAAAAACAAAACAAAACAAAACAAAAAACATGACGGGTTTCGTATGGGCACGGACACAGAAGATTACCATTCTTGCTACTATTGTTTGGAGAGAAGGTTGACTCCCACTAGGCATCTCCACCCCCCATCCCCACCCTTCCCCCACCCCCATCCCCAATCCCGCACCAGCTTCCATTTGCTCATTGAAATGCTGTGATGGGTAAACTCCGAGATAACTCCCTCACCTTTTTTTTTGTTTCAATATTGAGGAGAATGTGTCACGTCTCACCATCCTCACGAATATTGGTGGAAAGGTAGATCGGTGGATGGAGGGTAGGTGAAGATAATGCCCCCAGAGCTGCTTTATTTAGAACAAATGCATTTGATGTACATGTTCTGCATTATTTCAAATTGAGAACTACCTTCACTGATATGAGGAATTTTTTGGACGTTTTTGTTTTTATGTTTTATTTTTTTGTTGTTGTTTTTTTTTTCCTTTTCTTTTTTGGTTCCTCGTACGATTTTGTATTTTTGCGGTACTTTTGACTTATAAAAAAATCTGTTTGTAAGATTATGCTACAGCTGCCTTCCCCCTCCCCCCCCCCCTCCCCCCCCCCCCCCCCCCCCCCCCCCCCCCCCCCCTCGCTTCCCATGCCCCCGCAGTTTTGGTTTGTCTGCTTTTGTGAATCTTCATTTTGTTTTGATGTAATTTGACTGATCCTTATTCCCCTGATTTTAGACCTACATGGGGAATAAATGTAATACTGTGAATATACTGAAGTTAATTTATTGTGTTGCATTGTGAGTTTCTTTGATATACGTCATATTGAAAACGTGGACAGCGTACATGGTTCTCTCAGCCATACATGCAGCCCTCAGTGTCTTGCGTGACTTACACTGTTGCAACGAAAAGCTGAACCATGCTTTTGCATTTGTGGGCGCTCGCGCGCGCGCGCACACACACACGCACATACACACACACACACACACACACACACACACACACACACACACACACACACACACACAGAGTTTTTTTTGTTTTGTTTGTTTTGTTTGTTTGTTTGTTTGTTTTGGTACATGTTTATCTTGTAGTTTGGTACACACCAGGAATGTTGTACTATTACGTTTTTCTGTGTGTAAAGTGATTCGACCAATCTTCTTCCGCCCCGTCTTCCTCCCTCCTCCCTCCCTCCCCCTCCCTCCTTTGTGATACTGTATTTTCCCAATCTTTTTTAATTTGGATTCCCTATGTTGTTTTACCGTAAGAAAAACAGGGATTTCAAGATAAAAAGTATCATCATCAGTTTCATCCGGAAATAAAAAATTAGATGTGAAGAGTAAAGAATATACCGTCATAATTTTGTAGACATTATATTTGTTTGCTTTCCCCTCCCTCCCTCCCCGTTTTCTAACCCCCCTCCCCATATCCCTCTCCTCTTCACCACCGACCCTTCCTAAAACCGGATACACATTGCTGTCCGTCTGTTTTTTTTTTTTTTTTTTTTTTTCGTTCCCTGTTTGATTTTCCATCTCAGTTGTGTGGTTCTGAATTTGACAGATGTTATTTTGTGTGGTGTCTTTTTCTCCTTTCTGGTCTAATCTTGCATGCGGTAATTTCTTCTTTGTCGCTCGTCATTTAGAATAATTACAAGTAAATAAGACTGCAAGTTCTGGTGATTAAAAGATTTTATGTTCAGTATAATGACCTTTGTGCTTTCTGATTGTTTTCTTTCTGCAATGAACTTGCCTTTCGTGTTTCATATATACCTGTCTGACCTTTCCTTCTGAGTGTGTGTGTGTGTGTGTGTGTGTGTGTGTGTGTGTGTGTGTGTGTGTGTTTCACGCGCGCGCAATTGTGTGCTTGAGCGTGGGAGGGCGCGTGCATCTCTCTCTCTCTCTCTCTTTTTATTTCCCCGTAAAGACATGAACAAGAACAGAACGGAAAAGCAGAGTATGAACAAAAGTAACAGAATACATTCCTCACAATAGGTGGATTGCTTTCTATGTAACGATTTAACTTGTTAAACATCGTCGCCCTTGTTTCAAGGCCTATTCCTCCTTCAATCCCACAGTCTCTGCATTCTCCCTTCTCCCCAAGTATCCTGCCCTCCCGCGCTCCTCTCTCTCTGTCTCTCTCCCCGCCTTCTCTCCCTCTCTCTCTCTCTCTCTCTCTCTCTCGCCTCTCTCTCTCTCTCTCTCTCTCTCTCTCTTCTCTCTCTCTCTCTCTCTCAGTATACTCAGGTTCCCGACATATTCTTTATTTCACAGGGAAGTATCTCTCAGGAGGGACACACACACACACACACACACACACACACACACACACACACACACACACATAAACACGCACGCACGCACGCACGCGCGCGCACGCACGCAAGCACAGCACGCGCGCGCACACACACATGCACACGCACGCATGCACACACATGCACGCACACACACAATCATATACACACATAACGCACACGCGCACATACACCACACACGCGCGCGCGCGCGCGCGCGCGCGAGTGACACATGCAAGAGAATAAGAGAAAGGGTAATCCGACAGACCGACTGATGAACAGATTACAGATTGCACGCACGCACGTTCGTAGAGTCAATACCTCCCACCAACACCCCCAACACCCCCAGATGCTCCACCCCTTTTCAGCGCAGAAACCACTTATTCCAAAATTCTCTCTCTCTCTCTCTCTCTCTCTCTCTCTCTCTCTCTCTCTCTCTCTCTCTCTCTCTTCGCTAACACTGAAACCGACTTACCGACTGCAAGAGTCTGACACGCATGAGATAGGTCAGTACTTCACTCCCAGATATTGACATGGGCAGGAAGCGTAAGAACGTTTGACACACACACGTATGACTACCAACTGTCCACCCGATGACGCTGTCATGGCCGTTCCTCTTTGACATTGCGTCACCACCAAACCACGTCACTGTCCAGTCACATACTAGAGTTGTCAGCCCCTGTGGTTCAGAGCCTCTCTCTCTCTCTCTCTCTCTGACCAGCATGTATCTGTCAGTAGTGTCTCTCTCTCTCTCTCTCTCTCTCTCGCCTCTCTCTCTCTACTCTCTCTCTGTCAGTTTTGTCTGCTCTCTCCTTCTCTCTCTCCTGGCTCTCCTCTCTACCCTCCTCTCTCTCTCTCGCTCTCTCTCCCCTCCTCTCTCTCTGGCCTCTGTCTCTCTCTCGTCTCTTCTGTCTCTCGGTCTGTCTCATGTCCTCTCCCCTCTGTCTCCCTCTCTCCTCGCCTCTCTCTCTCATCTCTCTCTCTCTCTTCTCTCTCTCCTCTCTCTGGTCCTGGTCCTGTCTCTCTCCTCTCTCTCTCCTACCTCTCTCTCCTCTCTCCCTCTCCTTCTCTCTCTCCTCCTCTCTCTTCTCTCTCTCCTCTCTTGAGGTGACTGGTCTTCTTAATGTTTTGGTTGTTTTCTTTTTTTTTTTTTGGTCGAATCGCTGTTTTTTACTGACCTTTTATTGGTTTGTGCAGCATAATCTTTTGAATCTCTTGATATATGTAATGTTTGTATTTCTTTGACTCTCCACCCCACCCCCCCACCCCCACCCCCACCCCAGCCCCTACTATCCCCAGCCTTCCATCCATTCCATCCCTCGCACCGTAACCTCCACCTAGGACCCCTTTTTTGTGTACCGGCATTCTGATGGTAATAAATTTGCAGCCACGGGTATGGGGTTCACTGATTGGGCATATTCTTTCAATTCGTTTTATTTAGTTATCTCTTTATGCTTATTTTTTTTCATGTATTTGTTCATTATTCATTCATTTATTCATTCATTCATTCTTTCATCCATTAATTCATTCGTTTGCTATTGTTGTTGTTTTTGTTTTGCTTTGTTTCGTTTTTACAAACATGCACATCCTTTTCTTTCGCTGTTGAATTCCCTAGCGCTTGTAAAAGTGGCTTTTTTTTTTTCAAAATCTGTGGTATTGGTTTTTTTGTAGATAACGCTTTTTTTTTTTTTAGTATTCATTGGTGGGTGGATTGATGATTTACATTTCCTTTTTTTTTTTTTTTTTTTTT
>JADBJO010000305.1:540438-550438 GCA_016801955.1 Conus betulinus
GGAGTGCTGAATTGGTTAGAGGAGAGCTGAATTGGTTAGAGGAGTGCTGAATTGGTTAGGGGAGTGCTAAATTGGTTAGGGGAGTGCTGAATGGTTAGGGGGAGTGCTGAATTGGTCAGAGAGTGCTGAATTGGTTAGGAGGAGTGCTGAATTGATCAGGGGAGTGCTGAATTGGTCAGGGAAGTGGACTCGTGCTGAATTGGTCAGGGAAGTGGACTCCAGATCGGTGAAGCACAGAATGAAAAGGACCTCGAGTCAGAATGAAGACTTAATCCTAACTCGAAACGCCCGACTTACTGTGTTGTCAAAAGAAGACCGAAGATGATCACCACGATCTTTAATGAACGTTCTCCTTTAGAGTCACACATGAGGTCAGGCAGGAAGCAGTTGCTACTTACGTACTTTTCTTTTTCTTCATCAATGCATGGGTAACAGAAATATCTTCCAGTTAGAACCACACCCTGTAAAGGAATCACACTCGCCTTCGTGGACGATGAGCACTGGGAGTCGCATAAGGAAGCCATTTCCATAATCATGTAACTTACAGTATGGGTCACAAAGAGGGCCAAAAGTCCACTATCACATACACCTTTGACGCATTGTTCCATAGACCAGTGGGGGGAAAGTTGTCAACATGATTTTGACGTCAAAATTTAATAGCTAGACACAAAAGGGAACAAATCAATTTGGGGATAATGTAGACTTGGTGACATTAGTCTTTTTTTTTCATAAATCTTCTTCAACTTTTTTTTTTTTTTTTTTTTTTTTGAGAATCGCACAAGGCTGGAGCATTTAGGAGCCTTTTTCCTCCCAGACCGTAATTATATCATATGTAGAAAAAAAAATGAGTATAAAACTGGAAAAAAAAATTGCCAAACGTTACTGTTTTTCAATGTTTAAAGAAAACAGTCGGTATATAACCTTTGCTCTGGCAATTTGTCATTTAAAGGTAAGTTTTTTTTTCTTCGTCTCTCTTCTTCCCCGCTTCTTCCTCTTTTCATGTTGTTTTAGTATTAGTATCAGACGTCATAATTGTAAGAATATATTAATGAAATATTCATTATCTTGTGTTATTGTTTCGTTATCCACAATAAATCACTTGTCATTACCTGTGGATTGAGTGTGTTATGTAAACAGTGTGTGGACACACCGTAAGCTTAAAGATTGTTGTTGTTCCTTTTTTTTTAATGTTGTCAAATGTTCTCATTCTCGAACAGAAAATTATATTTAAATCAGTGAAAGATTCGTTCATTTCATCATATAAGTGATTAATGCATTGTTTTTACCCACGATTTTTTTTTTTCCAGTGATGAGGCTGCCGATTAAATTACAATTTATTGATTTGGTTTTCTTTTATATATTCATTTATTCGTATATATATATATATATATATATATATATATATATATATATATATATATATATATATAATTCATTTATTTATTTACGGAAACAAGCCGAGTATGAATAAGACCAAATAAAGGTGAAGGTAGAAAGAGAGCTACTCTGTGTGAATTATATGGTAATGCATCTGCTTTGTGAGGGGGGTGGGGGGCAGGGACATTTGTGGCACGCGCAAGTCAAATCCTGATATTACCCACAGCCAACGGATCCATCGTTGGCGGCATCAAGTCCTGTTACGTATGTGTGCTCACGCGCGCGGATGCAGGTACTCGCATAATCACTGGCACAACGACGACGACACTGAAGGCGGTCAGAACTGGGCCTACGCACATGCGCTTGATGGAATAATTCAGATGGGAAAGACAGCACGAGAACAATGATATAGAAAGAGAAAATGAATGTGGTGTAAATATGTGCCCATGTTTTATAGTGGTCTTCAGTGAAGTGTGTGTGTGTGTGTGTGTGTGTGTGTGTGTGTGTGGTGTGTGAGGTGTGTGTGTGAGGGAGAGAGAGAGAAAAGAGAGAGAGAAACCCGACATTTTATTAACACGAATGTTCGTACGTGAAAATTTGGCGGGCCTATCAACGTGTATACTAGACCTGTAGACGTCCACACACATCTCTTCTCCGGACAGTTGTGATGTGAATGATTTCAGACACAGCGAGCCGACGAGTACAATACGTATTGTTAGACGGCCAACTACGACGTTTCTGTGGGCTTTAAGCACAGACTGATCACACTTCCTAAGAGTCCCTGTAAATTCTGATCGTTACGTGTAGCCATGTGCTTGTCGATGTTTCGAACTTGAAACTGATGCTTGCTTGTGTTTGACTTAGAGACAAATTGTACGTGCAGCGATGGTTTTTCATTTTAATCAACCGCATCATGTGTGTGTACCTACACTACAATTAATGTCTTGTGAGTTCGAAGTTTGTTTGCCATGTTGACTGTCGATTGAACCTAAAATAACAGTCGATGTCTTGATGTAGAAGACAGTTTGCCATGATGACTGAAAATAAATGATTGATTTTCTTGTGAATGTTGGATTGGCTGTTATTTTATTTCAGTGTACATTTTCGTCGGGATTTGCACGAATGTATGATATTCCCTTTTTGACGAACTGTTGACTGGCGAGTCGGTTAGAGTGATGTCATGTTTGTCGGCGATGAAGAAGGTGTGTGATTGATTAATTAACTGATTAACATTGGATGATTCAATCGATGATTGATTGATTGATTGATTTCCTTTGATGAACGATGTCACAGTGTTGTTGAATGATCTATTTATGCGGTCAGTCGATTTGATTTTGGTTTCCAAGCACTTCGCCGTCTATTTACCCGTGAGGTACCAGAAATGTGTCACGTGACTCAGCTGGTAACCGACGAGTTTTGTCAATGATGTTAGGCCATTCCCGTTTTTTCTGTAGAGATTCCTGTCCTCAGACGTCTTATTGTATTGAGTCTTGTCCAGTTGATTGGTGTATTAAGTCGTTGTTCCAGATTTTTTGCTTTCAAAGGAGAAGAAGAACAACAAACAAAGCAGAACTGACCCTCATGCGTATATTGTGTTCTTGGAATAAAAAGTGAAATTTGAATTTGTTTGGGCTTTTGTTGTACTCAGCGCCCATGCGCGCGCGCGCGCGCGCGCGCGCGCGTGTGTGTGTGTGTGGTGTGTGTGTGTGTGTGTGTGTGTGCACGCGCGCGCGCGCGCTCGCGCGTACGCCTGCGTGCGTACAGAGTGGTTTTCAGTCTCTTTCTCATCAAATCTCTCCTCTACTTCCTCCCCCTACACCCTCCCCCCCCCCCCCCCTTCTCTCTCTCAATCTCTCTCTCTCTCCTCTCTCTCTCTCTTCTCTCTCTCTCTCTCTCTCTCTCTCTTCCTCTCTCTCTCTCTCGTCCCCTCTGTATGAATGAATATGATGCTGCACTGGTTGGAGGAATTGCGTTTAGCTGCATTTTTTTCCCCGCACGGAAAAGGTTTCATGGGTTTGTGTTTTCTATCTAACTGCACAGTCGTTTTTATTTGCCTACTAAGTAACGTTATCACACATTTACTCCGGACGACTTCCAGTCTTTTCATTCACAGGGAGGGGTTGAAGGTTCCCCTACTGCCCCTCCCCCATCCCTCCCTCCCTCCCCACTCTGAGGTGTTTCGTTCTCTCTCTCTTTTTTTCAACAGATTTTGAGGAGTAGGAGTTATATGTTTTTATTTCTGTTATTGATTCAACCCTGTAAGCTTACTACTTTTCTGTACAACTCCATACCTATCTCCTTTTCCCCCCCAACGTCAGCGTCAGTGTGTGAAGGTGTATCCACCAATGTACGAAAGGGAGAGAGAGAGAGAGTGGGGGGGGGGGGGGGGGGGGGGGGGGGGGGCACTGGATAATGATGGAGGAGAGAGGTGTGTCGCCGAGCCGACCACACAGGACCTAATTTATTGCTGTGACCGCTTCCAAAGGTTTCTTAATTCAGCACAGCAAATCTTAAAAGGGGTTGAAAAACCAACTCTCCGCCGGGCAACATGCACAAACGAACCACAAGACAAACCACGACGCGTTTTGACCTCTTAGGTCTTCTTCAGTCAGGATGGAGCAAAGATTGCCTGAAGAAGACCTAAGAGGTCAAAACGTGTCGTGTTTTGTCTTGTGATTCATTTGTGCATGTTGCTCGGCGGAGTGGTTACTTTTCAAGATTTGTTAAGAATTCCGCCGGCAGTCGTTTCACTTTGCAACTAACACACACACACACACAGCCAGTTGAGGGCATATTGACTTCAACATTGATATTATTGACGAGACAACGCTAAGAGAGCAGCGGGTTCAGCTTCGTTGATCACAGTCATAGACTTTCTTTTAAAATCGTCAAAGCTCATTTATACCTACAGTACAGACCTCGTGTGATTCGAACTCAAGACCATTAACTGTGCAAGCAAACGCTCTGACAGCAGGCTCCTATCTGAAAGGAGTCTACCACTAGCCCACCAAATGCTGAACACTTCAATCAGTTTGACAGCAGAATTACATTTGGACTATCACACTGAAACATACATGAAGCGCGAGGCTTGCTATATCCATTTTCTCATGGGAATAAAGAAATAACGGTTTCCAAAATTAGAAATATGTGGGTTATGGGGTGGGGTAGGGAAGGGGGTTGGGCGACAGGGATGGGGTGGGGATGGAATGCGGGCGGGGAGGCGAAGGGAAGGGTGTTAATGACATTATATCCCTGGCCTATTAATCCGAATAGAGCTATGACGTGCATCACTCGCAGCTTCAAAATGATTACATGAACTTATAGCCCATGAGAAATTAGCTGATTTTTTTTTCTTCACATTTGAACATCACTATCTTTTATTTTAACATAGAGGGTTAAAAATCTTTTTCTTTTTCTTCAAGCGCATTTCTCTCTCCTCTCTCTCTCTCTCTCTCTCTCTCTCTCTCTCTCTCTCTCTCTCCTCTCTCTCTCTCTCTCTCTCCTCTCTCTCTCTCTCTCTCTCTCAAGCAGCAAGTCAAAACGTGTTTTGTGCCTTAAACATAACCAGCACTGTAAAATGTTCATCACACCAAAGCAATTTAAGGAAAAAATGTCTACAAGAAATGGGCCTGTACACAATTCAAATAGTGCCCCCCCCCCCCCCCCCCCCCCCCAACCCGTCCTTCCGAGCATTCGTTTTTTTATTTTCTTTCTTTTAAGGGCGACAGGAGTTGGAGGTGGGAGGGGGGGGGGGGGGGGGTCATTTTAAGACGAAAAAAAGATCAACCCCAAACGAACAGGCCGTCAATATAGTTTACAAGAATACTGACCCCTACCATTCTCCTGTTTCCCTCTCGCCCTCTGTCCCATTCCCCCCTCTGTTAGCTCCCCCCCCCCCCCCCCCCCCCCCCCCCCCCACCCCCCACACCACCGCCAAAAAAAAAAAAAAAAAAAAAAAAAAAACAACTAACAAACAATCCTTGTGCGTAATCGGTATTTTATAACTATAGAATATAGCTAGGTGTAAGTCATGGCTCAGTAAGGGAGAGTACTGCGGCGGCAGTTTGGTTGTGTTCTGTTTTGAAATGGGCAGTTGTTTCGTGTACAGCATCAATGCTCAAGTGCATGCGAAAGACAAGTTTGTTCACAACAATAAATAGATATATGGATACTCCAATCTGTGTTTTTTTTTTTTTAAATAAAAAAGCTAAAGTCTAAAATTTCAGAACAGAATTATGACCTGCTTCTTGGTATTAACGTTTTGAAAATGTTGGAAATAACTGTGACGAATGCTTTTTTTTTTATCTTCGCGAGGCTTCCAGATAAAAATGAAATTACTCAAGAGAAAAACTATATATAAACACCCACGGACAAATTTTACTCTTAAAAGAATGCTGAAATGTATATTCTCTGCAGTTGTGTTTGGCGATGCAACAAAAGATGGTACATCTCATTAAAAAAGAAAAAGTCATATTCTTCAAGGGTTTCGGAGATCTTTTATAATGTAGTGAATAAAAGATGGCCAAAAGTGTTTCATTCCTGCATAACAGATCAACTAGCCATTCTGGAATTTGATAGAAATGGACATGTATTAACCCTTCTCACTTTTTTGATTGATCACTAGCCAAGCAATACATGTACTTAAAAGTTACATGGAAATGTAATTTTGCTGCAAGGTTTTTCTCACTTCGTCAAAATACTGATACCATACTGAAGAAGGGTTTTTAGATCACAAGATCTTTTACGAAGCTAAGCAACGAATGGATTCCAATCAACACTTTGCACACAGATACGAGCAACAACATGTTTTTGATCAGAATAACAATTTCATGTAGACTTTGCTTGATGTTGTGATTCGGTTCACACTACGTTTGATCACAATGAAAGAGCATGTCTTTAGACCCGATGTAAACTTGAAACAACCGTGTGTTGGTGGTGTCATAGTGGACTTCTTACCATGGCATGGTGGCCTCTTCATGCTTAAACAAAGCCCTCATCGTTGGTTCTGCTTGTCTGTCCGTCTGTCTGTCTGTCGGCTTGTCTTCTTTTCCCCGTAAATTATTAACTGTCTTCTCTGGCGGTCTTTTTTTAAATTATTCTTTTACTCCGAGTCCATCTCAACTTTTTTTTTAATCTCTCTTTTCTTATTACTTCGTTCATTATCAGTTTGAAATTTGAAAAAAAAAAAAAACGAACATACATATTAGCATACACTTTTTTCATACAGAAATTCGAGCTGAAAAACACCACAACCCACTTTTCTAAAAGTGGGAAACAGAATTAATTATTGGAGTATGTCCTCCACACTGTAATAAAAAGTCAGAATTCTTGAAATGAACTACATAGGTATCAACTATTTAATGGACTATGATCCCATGAACAATTTTACGTTTTGTTTCCAGGCAAATTGTGTGTAAAGGTATGCTTGCGCGCACGCACTCACGCACACGCACACACACACACACACACACAAACAACACAACACACACACACACACACACACACACACACACACACACACACACACACACGAAAAGTGAAAAGGTGGCTTTGTGAAGAACGTATTTGCCACGGAAAAAGAAGAAAATTACGGTTCTGCTCGAATCTCGCACGATGCGGTGTGTGTGTATGAGCGCGCGCGCGCGCGCGCGCGCGCGCGCGCGTGTGTGTGTGTGTGTGTGTGTGTGTGTACACGCGCGCGTGCGTGCCCACGTGCCTCCGTGTCTGTATGCGTATGTGTGTGTGTGTGTGTTGTTTGTTTTTTGTGTGTGCGCGCGTGTGTGTGCGTGTTCACTTGACCGTTTCCATCAGACCTGAAGGTCTGGGGGTGCTTTCAGGTGAGTCGGAAAACCGACTTTCCCTTGTCAACACACACAAAAGGCATGTAAAACAACACACACACCAACACGTGAGCTGTCCTTGGCAAATCCTGTGCCAAGATCCACTGTCATAAGCGAAAAAGAAAGTGCGGGGCAGTATTTAAAAAAAAGGCCGTGCTTTACAATGGAGATACATTATTCCTCAGGAGAGAGCAGCTAGACAGTCTCCTCAGAGAAGTCTGCTGTGACGAGGATGTTGTGTTAAAATGTTTAATGAGCGTTGGGACTTTGCAGGTTCTATTTTTTGTTTGTTTGCTTGTTTTGTTTGTTTGTTTGCTTGTGTTTTGACGGATTAGAGAGAAGATGGATGATAATGAAGGCATCGTCACACGCGGCAGGGTTTTCTTTTCATCTGGCTCCCAGTCCCTAAAAAAAAAAAAAAAAAAAAAAAAAAAAAAAAAAGCCCGTGACATGCATTTTGTTTTTCAATGTCATTATTTTCTCCGTGCGACTACAGTGGCTGTCTCATTACCTTTACAGCCCCGCTGACGGCGAGGGTCATGTCAGAACTGACGCTTGCTTCATGGCACCATGCAAGCAGACAATAGGCTGAAACTGGGATGAAAGCTAGCAGGAACTGAAATCAGAGAACGATGTGTTATGGTGTTTTGGCCGCCCAGTGAATGGAACGAGCCGCTAACAATGCAAAATCAACGCGTTTCGACGACAAGGACAATTACTAACATTGCATGATTGGTGACTGTTCAGACTGCCTGTTACACAAACAATGAAGTGTTTCTGGTATTGGAAGATGTCAACAAGACACACAATTCCCAAACAGGCGTTCCAGTTCGGAACACTGTTATAAATTTTTCCTGTTAGTTGTTCTCAATTCAACATTCTATACAGTATCTTCTATACAATATCCAAACCAGTGATTTTTTTTTTTTTTTCCCCCCTTAAGCAAATTGGGACCAAAACAGTGAATCTCGCATGCGCTTCTCATTCATTAAAAAAAAAACCCAAACTATTCATTATTTCCTTAAAGTGATGCATAGCAAGGAATCTTATTGATGCACTCTGCCTGAGCTTCAGACATTCAAGCTGGAAGGGTAAGCTTCAACAAGAAAAAAAAAACTCACAGATTCTACTGCCTTCTCTCTGCGATGGTAGTGGCTTATAGTCATGGAAAGTGTCTGTTCTCTCTCTCTCTCTTCTGCTGCATTTCATGAAAGCTTTACGACAAGCGAACGACGTGACTGCTCACAAGAACAAGTCTCGAGGAACAGTACAGACTGCGGCGACCCAGTGTCAGTTTGGTCAAGGAGATGTCACTGTGTATGGTCTAGGTCCATTCTTTTTCCTCTTCTTTTTTTTTCTTCTTTTTTTTTTCTTTCCCTTTTTTTCTTTTTTTTTTTTTTTCTTTTTTTTTTTTTTTTTTTTTTTTTTTTTTTTTTTTTTTTTTTCTTTTTTTTTTTTTTTTTTTTTTTTTTTTTTTTTTTTTTTTTTTTTTTGCAAACTAGATGACGCTTTCACCTTTTTAGACTTAACAGCTGGGATGCGTGTCTGCAGAGGTATGTGTGTGTGTGTGTGTGTGTGTGTGTGTAAGGGGGGGGGGGGGGCGATGGAAGGGAAGGGGGATCCTTCTTTCCTTTGTTTCCTTCGTCCCCCCCCCCCCCCCCTCTCTCCTCTCTCTCTCTCTCTCTCTCATCTCTCTCTCTCTCTCTCTCTCTCTCGTCTCTCTCTTACTTCACCCTTTCAAGTAAGTACATTTCACATCATAAAGAACCACACCTTACATGCCTACATTGCGCATGCCTGCATGCATGTATCTGGACATATGTATGGACAAGCTCTTCAGAGAATGATAAAGTAAATAATGATTGATTTTTTTTAAGTAAAGAAATGTTTTTGTAATGACAATAATAGATGAATAAGAATAAGATGGTAAAACATAATCTAAAGAAAACCTGCACAGCCAGTCACAAACGTTCACAGATATATAAACAAGAGAGGCAATTTTGCCAATTTGACTCACATGTGATGAATATATGCAACGTCGTGATGCAGGTTGCAGGATGGGTGGGGTAGATGTGTGTGTGTGTGTGTGTGTGTGTGTGTGTGTAGATATATTTCCAACAACGGCAGCATCAACAACATCTTCTGTTTGACCATCTACATCAAACTGTACAAGTCAAAGTTTAGAGGTGACTCCAAAAGAATAGAGAGAAAGTGAGGGCGAGAAGAAGAAGGAGAGACAAGAAAAAATAGCAATTAAGTAGAGAGAGAGAGAGAGAGAGAGAGAGAGAGAGAGAGAGAGAGAGAGAGAGAGAGAGAGAGAAAATACAAAAGAAAAAGAAAAGGTTAAAAAAAAAAGTAGTAATTAAGTGTCCCACCAGCATTTTCGCGCAACTCCACACAGACCAGTGTCGTGTTTTGCAACACTTCGTGGCTAGACACCGCCAAAGTACAGAAGTGGTATGCGGCAGTCAGAGCGAGTAGGAACGGCAGGGGACATTTCTCTTTGGAGAATATGTTAATGACCAGTTTATTATTTTTTTTTTTCTCGTTTTTTTTTTCTTTCTCAGTGACCTTCAACATTCATGGCGCCCCGCCCCCTCCCCTCCCTCCTTTCCTTCCCTTTTCCTCCACTCCCCCCCACCCCACTCCACTCTCTCTCTCTCTCTCTCTCTCTCTCTCTCTCTCTCTCTCTCTCATTCCATTTTCCCACTCCGCCTGGTCCTCCTGACCGCCACTCCTTTCTAATCTCCCCTTTTGTCCTTGTCTCATCGCTGTTATCATGC
>JADBJO010000305.1:560438-567938 GCA_016801955.1 Conus betulinus
GAAGTCGAGAGTGACGTCACGTCGTTCCAAGATGTCTGAAGGAAGTGCGAACCGGCCGGACGACGTCCCAGGAGAAGCGGAAGTATCCCAGGGGGCCACAGGCAACACGTCGACACGAACCAAAGCTGGGAAGAAGGCCGAAGACAAGTCAGACCCCCGCGGCCCAACAGCACGAACAGAGGCTGCAGAGAAAGCTGTGGACAGCACGCCTCCCAAGAAGCGACAAAGGCGATCAAAGGCTGCCCAAAAAGCTGCAGACAGGTCGGTTTTCGGAAAGCCCCCAAACAAAGGCTGCCAAAAAAAAGCTAGAGACGGCTCAGTTCCGGAAAGCTCCCAAACAAAGGCTACAAAGAAAGCTGGAGATACGTCAGACCTCCTCAGCCCAACAAAGCAAACAAAGACTGCAAGAAATCTGAAGACAGCTCAGTTTCGGAAAAGACCCCAAACAAAGGGCTGACAAGAAAGCTGGAGACGGCCCAGTTTCGGAAAGCTCCCAAACAAAGACCACTGAGAAATCTGGAGACAGCTCAGTTTCGGAAAGCTCTCAAAGAAAGACCACTGAGAAATCTGGAGACAGCTCAGTTTCGGATAGCCGCCAAACAAAGGCAACTGAGAAAGCTGAGGACATCTCAGTTTCAGAAAGCCCCCAAACAAAGGCTGCCATGAAAGCTGGAGACTGCTCAGTTCGGAAAGCCAAACAAAGGCTACAAAGAAAACTGGAGATACCTCAGACCTCCACAGCCCAACAAAGCAAACAAAGACTGCAAAGAAATCTGAAGACAGCTCAGTTTCGGAAAGACCCCAAACAAAGGCTGACAAGAAAGCTGGAGATGGCCTAGTTTCGGAAAGCTCCCAAACAAAGACCACTGAGAAATCTGGAGACAGCTCAGTTTCGGAAAGCTCTCAAAGAAAGACCACTGAGAAATCTGGAGACAGCTCAGTTTCGGATAGCCCCCAAACAAAGGCAACTGAGAAAGCTGAGGACATCTCAGTTTCAGAAAGCCCCCAAACAAAGGCTGCCATGAAAGCTGGAGACTGCTCAGTTCCGGAAAGCCAAACAAAGGCTACAAAGAAACCTGGAGATACCTCAGACCTCCACAGCCCCAAAGCAAACAAAGACTGCAAAGAAATCTGAAGACAGCTCAGTTTCGGAAAGACCCCAAACAAAGGCTGACAAGAAAGCTGGAGACAGTTCAGTTTCCGAAAACCAAACAAAAACTACAAAGGAAGCTGGAGACAGCTCAACGGAACCTGCAAAGAAAGCTGGAGACAGCTCCGATAGCCCAACAAAACGAACAAAGGCTGCAAAGAATATTGAAGATAGTTCATTTTCGGAAAGCCAAACGAAAGCTGCTAAGAAAGGTGGGAACAGCTCGGACAGCCCAACAAAACAAACAAAGGCTGCGAAGAAAGCTGGTGAGGACTCAAGTTCGGAAAGTCAAACAAAGCCTGCCGAGAACGCTGCCGACAGCTCAGTTTCGGAAAGCCAGGCAAATGCTGTAAAGAAGGCCGGAGACAGCTCAGTTTCGGAAAGCCAAACGAAAGCTGCGAAGAAGGTTGGAGACAGCTCAAAACCTCCACAGCCCAACAAAACAAACAAAGGCTGCAAAGGAAGCTGGAAAGGGTTCAAGTTCGGAAAGCCAAACAAAGGCTGTCAAGAAAGCTGGTGACAGCTCAGTTTCAGAAAGCGAAAAACAAAGGTACCAAGAAAGCTGGAGACTGTTCAGCTTCGGAAAGCCAAACGAAAGCTAAAAAGAAAGCTGCAGACAGCTCAGAGCTCCACAGCCCAACAAAAGAAAGTAAGTCTGCAAAGAAAACCGAAGACGGTTCAGTTTTGGAAAGCCAAACAAAGGCTGCAAAGAAAGCTGGGGACAGCTCAGTTTCGGGAAGTCAAACGAAGTCTACAGAGAAAAATGGAGACAGTTTAGTATCAGGAAACCCCCAAACAAAGGCCACAAGGAAAAACAAAGACGGCTCAGTTTCACAAAGCCCCCAAACAAAGCCTGCCGAGAAATCTGAAGACAGCTCCGTTTCGGAAAGTCCTGAAACAAAGGTCGCAAAGACAGCTGAGGACGACTCAGTATTGGAAAGCCCCCAAACAAAGGCTGCAAAGAAAACCAGAGAAAGCTCAGTTTCAGAAAGCCCGATAAACAAGGCCGCAAAGGAAGCTGGAGACGGCTCACTTTCAGAAAGTCAAGCGAAGTCTGCAGAGAAAGTTCAAGACAGCTCAGTCACGGTAAGCCCCCAAACAAAGGTTGTAAAGAAAGCTGGAGACAGTTCAACATCGGAAAGCCCAAACAAAGACCACAAAGAAAGCTGAAGACAGTTCAGTTTCTGAAGGCCCGCAAACAGAGACTGCAAAGAAGGCTGAAGACGTCTCGGTTTCAGAAAGCGCCCCAAACAAAAGCCACCAAGAAAGCTTCAGACAGCTTAGTTTCGGAAAGCCAAACAAATGTCACGAAGAAAGCTGAATACAGCTCAGTTTCGGAGAGCCCCCAAACAGAAAAGACCGCCAAGAAAGCCGGAGACAGCTCCGTTTCGGAAAGCCCCAAACACCAAGGGCTCCTAAGAAAGACGGAGACGGCTCAGACCCACCAGAAGCGCCAACAGACAGAACAAAGACCGGTGAAAATAAGGCGGCGGCGGCGGGCGGCGGCGGCGGCGGAAGACGGCTGCCAACCAGACAGACCGACGGACCTTGCAAAGGACGCGGCAGTGACACGAACAGACGGCCCCGACCCTGAAAAAAGCTCGACAAAGCAGACGGAGGCTCGCAAGGAGCCCGGCGATACCTCGTCAGACCAAGACAGCCCGTCAGACAAAGACAGTCTGTCCAAAGGAGGGAAGCTCGCGAGGGCCGAGTCAGACAGCTCGACGAGAGACACGAAGACAGCTGAGAAGGACTTGGGCGGATCGACAAGGCCAGCAAAGGCTGGAGGTTCAGGTCCGGACGTCCCAGGGACAGGGACGAAGGGCGCCAAAACTGAAGACTCTGACGATTCAGATCTAGCAGCCCGAACAGAGGCTCCAAACCCGGCGTCGAACAGCCCGTCACACGAGGCAGAACCCGACGGGAATGTCGAGACAGCTGACGACAGCTTGGACAGCCCAACGGAAGGGGCAAGGTCTAGTGAGATGGCTTACGACAGCATAGCCAGCCCTACGACAGGGGCAAGATCTAGTGAGATAGCATATGACAGCATAGACAGCTCAATAGAAGGAGCTAAATCTACGCGGACAGCTTATGACAGCTTTGACAGGCCAACGGAAGGGGCAAGTTCTACACAGACATCTGGCCACAGCTTAGACAGCCCAACAGAAGGGGCAAGTTCTACACAGACATCTGGCCACAGCTTAGACAGCCGAACAGAAGGGGCAAAGTCTATGACGGCTTATGACAGCCTAGACAGCCCAACGGAAGGGGCAAAATCTATGATGGTTTACGACAGCCTAGACAGCCCAACGGAAGTGGCAAAATCTATGACGGTTTATGACAGCCTAGACAGCCCAACGGAAGGGGCAAAATCTGTGATGGTTTACGACAGCCTTGAAAGCCCAACGGAAGGGGCAAAATCTAAGACGGTTTACGACAGCTTAGACATCCCAACGGAAGGGGCAAAATCTAAGACGGTTTACGACAGCCTAGACAGCCCAACGGGAGGGGCAAGATTCAAGACGGTTTACGACAGCCTAGACAGCCCAACGGAAGGGGCAAGACCTCCTCATACAGCTGACAACTCCGACTCGGACAGCAGTACAGAAGGCGCCAAGGCTGCCAGAAAACCAGCAGCAGCAGCAGCAGAGCTTGTTGTCGGCCACGAGTATGTAGCTAGCTATGCCGGGGCGTGCTCGCTTCCACCACCAGAGAGCCACGGATTCGCCCTTGGGCGAGACTTCAATTTCAATGTGTGGAATTGGACCGCCCCCACGCACAGAAGCCACCCGTCTGACCGCCCCCCTGCGGACGTAGTGATGGACTCCACACGGGACAGTGGAAGGTCGACTTCAACAAAGACCCAAAGCAGGATGATCAGACGGAGGAGGCCAAGCTGAAGCATCTGGAAGATCTGTGCTTAAATGAGAAGTTTATGCCAGTCGCACCACAAGTGATCGCAACGTTTCCCACGAACCTGGACAGGGAAGCGGTGAAGAGGATTTACAGAGATGTGCAACGCTCGCCGGTTGGTGGCGTATTGGTGGAGTGGGATCTCTTGAAGCCGAAACTCGATGTTCTGGAGGCTTTGAGACGGCATTTCGCCATCGAAGAACACGAGTTTACTGGCAGACCACTGTGAAAGAAAGAAAGAGAGAGAAAAAAAAAAAAAAAAACGGAGGCGGCGAGGTGACAGCTCGGGTGTCGGGTTCACTGCGATTCCATGTTGATGGAGCAGTCCAGCTGGACCAGGAATTGTATGCAGTACTGGCATCTCTCCGATAGTGCGTTATTTTGGGAACCGTACAGTGAGAAAAGGAACCAAGTAGACATTTATTTCATTTTATGTATTTTAATTGTTCATTAGACATAAGTCGGTGGTCGTGTACATTATATATAATGTACATTAAGTCCATCAACATTCACGATCAGGATTATCAAAATTCTGCAGCTTTAGAAGATGTCGTGTTCTTTTATCTTCGGTATTTATTTGGTGCGCAATTTAGTATCTCGATCAACACGGGAAAATGTAGTTTTGTCGACGTACGACAATTTGAAACTGTACCTTGAAGTTGGCGAGAGAGTTCCTGATTTTACTTGTTTTTAGCATCTATAAAGCCTGTTTTAATTATCCGTGTTTGGATTCCGATGTTACAGAGCGATGTCTGTATCTTCCGGTTACACATATAAAATGTCACTGTTACTTGCATGAGAGAACAAAACTCTTGACCACAGTAGTATCAAAATGGCAGTGTTACTCGCATCAAAGAAACTCTTGACCAAAGTAGTATCAAAATGGAAATTGTGGTACGTGCATGAAAAAAAAGTCAGTCAACCAAAGCGGTTATCAGAATGGTCCTTGTTGAAGCAAGGGAATAGCATTTGACGAAGTGTATTTATGTCTTGGAGGCCTTACGATTTTATTTCCTGGTCGGAAAAGGATTGGTGTATTTTTGTGGAAGTACTGGCGAGAGCTGTGAATTATTTTCCGTGTCAGAAATGACTGACATTTAGGCGTCATGCCATGATGAATGTAGCAGGCCTGTCCCTCGCCCAGAATGAAGTTGTTCAGTACGCATACTGAAGTACAGAGCCAGGAACGACCATCCCATGTCGTTTACCCAGTTGCTGCAATAAGGAAAGCATGGTGTAGAAAAACGGTGTTGCAATATAGCTTGAGACACCTGATTGCACAAAACTTAATTATATATATGGAAAATCTCCCTTCTCACTCTCTTTCCCCTCCTCCCACGCTCCCTCCCCCCCCCCCCCCCCCCCCCCCACCCAAGTGAAGTTCTTGTAATTTTGACCGATTCCTCGTGCTTGAATAGCTCACCTTAGATGACGCATGTGGTTCCAGAGAAGAATCAAAACAGACCGCGGTCCATCTTAGAACTGGCCTTAAGAACACTCTAAAAAAAAAATCTAAATCTCACCATTGTGAAAGCAGAACATATTTATTTGCAGACGGAACCAGTCCATCTGAATCAGCAGTGTGTGTGTGTGTGTGTGTGTGTGTGTGTGTGTGTGTGTGAGTGCGTGCGTGCGTGTGTGTGTGTGTGCGCCCGCGCGCGTGCTGTATTGAAGTATATGAACATTAGTGATTTAGAAATGAATTCAAAACGAAAGACACTGTAAAGGTCGTTTGAATCTTAACATTTGCTCAGTCTGTTATTTCTTTGCTAACGGCCAAATTTCAACCCAGAATTTCAGAATCTCAGTTCCATTCTTTAACCTCGTAAACTTCAGTGTAATGGGTTTTGTTGTTGTTTTCATTTTACAAAAAACTTTTGCCTCCCCCCCCCCCCCCCCCTCCCTCCCTCCCTCCCCCCTCCCCCTTCTTACTGTCAATCGCAAGCTTACAGCAAAATCAGTGATTAAATTCCATACATTTTTAACCAGTAGATGACGCCGACAAAGTTTCAGAAATGTTTCGGGGTGAACACCGCTTTTGTGTCTGGTTTACTTAGAGCAACAGACAGCAGAGGGCACTTGATTTTTTTTTTTAATTAATCATGTGTATTTTTAACGCAAATTTTAACCACTGTGGCCTTTTCACAATCGTTCGTCCAATAACGAAATTGCACAGTTGCAGTAATAAACATCTATGTCAATCTGAGCTCATGTGGCTGTTTTAATAACTCACTTTGCTTTGATCTCTCTCTCTCTCTCTCTCTCTCTCTCTCTCTCTCTCTCTCTCTCTCTCTGTCTGTCTGTCTGTCTGACTGTGGGTGTGGGTGTGTTTGAATGTAAGCTAACATGTTCTAATGATATTAATTCCAGTAGTAATGGATGGTAGACCAAGGTCAAGTTTTCAGCATGCATTTGCGCCCAGTGAATATATACACGTACGTGCGCGCGCGCGTGCGCGCGCGCACACACACACACACACACACACACACTTCCCCACCGGGGTCTGCCCTGGGGGACCTGGGTGGGGTGTCTTATTTTTAGTTCTCAGGGTCACCCTCTTGTGCCCCTTGAGGGTGGGACTTTAATTTAGGTGGGGCTTTCTTTTTCTCTGTTTTTTTTTTTTGTGTGTGTGTGCGTTTTTTCTGCCTACCCATGGTTCTTTCACCTGCATTTCTCTTTCAACATTCTCCTTATTAATCTGCAGTTCTCTGTTTCGTCTATCTTCTGCCTTTATGGATCTTTATCCTATTCTTTTCCTTTTATCACAAGTCTTCTGTAGCACTTTCTGTCTCTTGTTCCACCGTGTTGACCGTGCGGTGCGACCCGTGTCGGGGGAGAATGGTGTCCTGGTGGTTGAGAGGGACCCGGAGTGGGATCCGCGCCCCTCAACACGCCACTTTGGCCCGGACTTCCCCTAGAGAGAGTTTGTATGTTGAATCTGGTGAACCCCCTCTGGAGCTAAGGAGATTGTGTCTTTCCATGAATTATCTGAAGCTGAGGGCTAACCCCAGAAACCCTGCCTATGATATTGTCATGAACCCGCCTTTTAGAGCCAAATATGACTTAAAGCCAAATGAGATTCCTCCACTGGGTATTCGTATTTTGCCCCACTTCGGGGCAGCTGGCATTGACCTTGATGCTGTTGATGATGTCCATTACAGACTGATGTACCTCCCTGGAAAATAGCCAATCCAGAGATTAATTTATATTTAACTCAATTTCGAAAGGTCGTCACCTCGAGTGCTGCATATAAACAACTTTATCTTGAGCAATGTGAACTTTATAAAGATTTTATTTTACAGATGGTTCTAAAAAAGATGACAGGGCTGCAGCTGCCATTGTGTGTGATAGCAATTTTCAGGAGCCCACCTTGTTAAGATTGCGAGATTGGTCATCTGTTTATACTGCTGAACTGAAGGCTTTAAATCTGGCTC
>JADBJO010000305.1:580438-587938 GCA_016801955.1 Conus betulinus
TTGTTAACAACTTTGACGGACGCGATAGAAGGCTTCGAGTAGAGCGCTCGCGCAGAGCGCGTCGCTGCCCTTGCAGAGCGCCAAATTTGCGAGAAAAATGTTCGGCCAGAACAACGTGCCCAAAGGTCGAGTAAGAGGTCAACGTCAGGGTCATCGTGCAGCCAGACCCCTCTGTTACTGACCACCGACCACGTGCAAGCGACGACACGCTCCTCGTCAGGCTGGGAATGTGTTGGACGGTTCAGTATACACACATTCTCAAACCTGAAACTTGACAGGAAAAACAAAAGAAAGAAAGGAAGGAAGGAAGGAAGGAAGAAAAAAAAAGAAAGAGAGAAAGAAAGGAAGGACGGAAGGAAGAAAAGAAAGAGAGAAAGAAAAGAAAGGAAGGAAGAAAGTAAAGAAGGAACGAAGGAAAAAAAGAGGGAAGGAAAAAAGAAAGAAAGGAAAGAAGAAGAAAGAACGAAAGAAAGGAAGATAGAAAACGAAGAAGAAAGAAGGAAAGAAAGTTATCAGGAAAGATAGAAAGTGAGTAAGTAAGTTATTTAGTAAATAAGCAAGTAAGAAAGAAAGATAGGAAAAGGAAAACAGTACTCCCTAAACAGTTTTAGCTGCTGATAACCATGAGGGAAGTATTGTTTTGTGTGTGTGTGTGTGTGTGTGTGTGTGTGTGTGTTGGGGGGGGGGGGGGGGGGGGTCTGGAGGTCTGGAGAGTGTTGCCTAGCACATGTTTATAGGTGCGTATATTTGTGATGTCTGAAGAACGCATATCTGTGGAAAATCAACGGTCTCTTTTGTGTTGTTTACTATAGACGTGGTGGGTTTGTGTCACATAATACCATTTCCACATACAATTGAGAGAAAGTGAGTATCTCAACAAGTCAGCCAGATGGAAAGCGCAGGGAACATCGTGACGCGTGCTCTGTTCAACCCGAAACGCTTCCAGACATCCCCCCCCCCCCCCTCTCCCTCCCTAACCAGGCAAATGTTTTGTACGTTTGTCTTTCGGCGTCCTTTGTTGTTGTTATTGATGGTGGTGGTGGTGGTGGTGGTGGTGGTGGTGGTGGTGCTGCTGCTGCTGCTGCTGCTGCCGAGTGTGTAATTATAGAGAAGGGTGATGCTTCATACTTCCTTTCGTATATTGACAACGCAGTGTTAGTCAGAATCTTTCTAGAAATGAAAATTGCATACGTTTTTTTTTCCTTGCTCTTTGTCTTATAATATTAACGATTTGTTTCTACACACTTGCATCAGCAGTCGCATGCATTTTTCATGGAAAAGAACCAACTTCTTTAGAGTGTGTGCATTGTTTCAGTCTCTGAAGCCATGTTTTATTTACGGTACCATTCGTGGCATGCCTGGCCTGGGGTGTGTGCAGGGCCCGGTTTCGCGTTTCAAAGACCGTGGGTTCGATCCCACGGGTGTACTGTGTGTAAGGCGACCTTTCGCGCTGTTCACCGGGGGAAGGGGGGGGGGGGGGGGGGGGGGATCAGTGGAAGAATAGGGGGCGGGGTCTACGACATTTTGTCCCTATGACGGTTTGTCCCTAGAGCAGTTGACATTAGAGATCTCTCTCTCTCTCTCTCTCTCTCTCTCTCTCTCTCTCTCTCTCTCTCTCTCTCTCTCTCTCTCTCTCTCTCTCTCTCTCCCTACCCCCTTCTCTCTCTCTCTGCGTTTGCTGATGTTTGGAATCTTGACTAAACCTGTTCCGTGAAGAAAAATGAGGGAAAGATAGTGTCTGTTTTTCCATTGGAAGTAGGGTTATCTTTTCTTAGTTTATGAGTCGAGCAAACTGATTTAGAGAGACAAATATTCAATCTGAAACGCCTGATCGAGGTATCGATCGTCTGCATGGCCGGCGCGGCCTTTTCCCGCCCTCGTTGTGTCATGTTCTCTCCTTGACTTTACCGTTGAGCTGATCGAGGGGGCAAAACGGTCGCGCTCACCAACGGCGTCTGTCCCGTGAAAACGGCGGGGTCACTCTCATTGAACGTGAGATGTAACACGAATTACCTCTCCCCATGCACATGTCCGAGCATCGAATATTACCGTGGCTTTCTCACGGAATTCTGTAAGTGTTAAAAAAAAAAAAAAAACGTCTTCCGTATTAACTTCACGGGTGTGCATAATTGTCGTTAGTTCATGATTCGAGGCATAACGGTGAATCTGTACTTTGAGTAGTTTTCTTCTCTCACACGTCCTCGAATCGAGTATATACTACATGTTTTTGGTCTCTGTCACAAAGATAACCATACTGTCTGTTCCTCTGCCGATTTCAGTTTATCCCACGTCTTTCCATCACCCACTGGTGCCAGTTACTGATGGGGAAAAATGATCTGACCATTCCCAGCATATAATGAAATCAACGGATGGCAGAAGGATCGAAGGGAGTGACCTCATTGCACCGTTGCAGCGCAGTGGTCAGAGAAGATGCAGGAGTGATCCTTTGTCAAGAATGTGTGCATTATGAGAAGTAGTGGTAGCGGTAGCAATAGCAGCAGCAGCAGTAGCGGTAGTGACAGCAGCAGCAGGAAAAGTAGTGGTTGAAGTAGTAGTAGTAGTGTCAGCTGCAGTAGAAGGAGGAGTAGACGTGGCAGACGTCGTAGTGGTAATAGTTGGAGTAGAAGTGGTAGTAGTGGTGGTGGGGGTAGTAGTAGTAGCAGCAGCAGCAGCAGCAGCAGCAGCAGTAGTAGTAGTAGTAGTAGTAGTAGTAGTAGTAGTAGTAGTAGTAGTAAGTTTATCAAAAAGAATGTGATTAGATTTGGTTGATACAAGCGTGCTTATTTGGTTGATACAAGCGTGCTTATTCAAACTGGCTGATACCCTTTGTTGTATCGTTTCTTGATCTTTTCCCCTCAAGCGCAGGCTCGATTCTCTCTGTGTTGGTGATTCATCACTGGGTTTGTGACAGGTGTTTCCTTACCCCCTTTTTCCTTCTCCACCATTTGCTGGCCGGCCCTGTTGTGTGAGACCGATGCATTGCCACGTTCTCACTGTGGTCTGGAGAATATCACGAAGGTGTAAGAGGTGTTCTGTGTTGTTGTCTACCCCGGGTGCGCTGCCCCAGTTGCAACCTTCTATTGAAATCGAGAAAGTGGCTGTGAACAAATGGTTGTGTTGTGTTCACAGTTGAGAACTCGACGGTTTTCGTTGCTGTCAGTGAAGATTGTGTGTGTGTGTGTGTGTGTGTGTGTGTGTGTGTGTGTGTGTGTGTGTGTGTGTGCGGTGATTTGCTTTTTTATTGTCTGTGTTGCTCTGGAGGAGACATTACCCACTCTCATCCCCCATTCCGGCTCGTGTACAAACTGTCACTCTGACATGCACCGCCTACTGAGCCCTCTTTTGACGATTTTTTTTCTTCCGTGTACGCAGGCTGATATTCCTGCGAACACTCCCTGTATAGACAGGCAAAGATTATATCCCATCTACCCAACAAAGGGAATGGAGTTTTGTATGCATGACCGTTTTTCACCCCGCCATTAAGGCAGCCACACTCCAACTTCGAGGAGGGTGCATGCTATGTGTAACGTGTCTTCCATACCAACGGCCAAACTGGCCTTCTCTTCCGAAAGTTGGTGACAGGATTTTACGTGTGTGCAAGATATTATGCGTGCGTTCACACACGGACCCTTGGTTTATAGTCTCATTCGAAGGAGGGTATGGGATATGGAGTCAGAACCAATGTTAACTCCGAGGGAATAATCCCTCGTACCGAAACGGCCCGGCGGAGATTCGAACCCGCAACCCCAAGATTACGAGTCTAGCGCTCTCTACCACTAGGCTGTTCCGGCCCCCTCTTTTGACGATGATTTGCTTAGTTCGAGGAGCCAGTCATAGTGACCGTCCCGCTCCGAGAATGCTGCCGCGTGCGTCCAATGTTATGGTCCCATGGTCTTACCTACATCGGCGACCTCGACACAGAACTGGCCCAACGGCACAGGTGCGGAGGGGGGGAAATCCCAAACTGAGGTCACCCAGCGAAAAGGGCACGAAGAGCCACAGGGATTGGAAGCCTTTTAGTCATGCTGATCGATGGAGACGATGCTGTGGATTCCGATTCCGGTATGAGACTGCGTGACAGGGCTGTAATCTGTGCTTGCTTTAATAGTATTATCCTTACATCAACCAGGACCGAGCGTTACAAACACGTGCAGTGCTGGTCAGAAAATGTCAGTAACTCTCACAGAAACCGTGGGTGAAGCTCGACTGTGTGTGTAGTAAGGTGGGGCTTGTTACTTAAGTGTTTGCTACGTTCACTTTGCGGCCAATACTGTTTCAATACGGATTTTCGTCTTTCTTGCTAGGAATAGGTTCTTTAATCTATAACTACTAACAATGTTAAAATATTGATGAAAATAGCTCGTATTATCATTGTTGACAACAGTTTGTTCTCCAACAACATTGTTACGTGTATAGTTATTTTAGTAGTAATAGTAGCAGTATTAGCAGCAATAGTAGTAATAGTAATAGTAGTAGTAGTAGCAGTAGTAGTAGTAGTAGTAGTAGTAGTAGTAGTAGTAGTGTCCTTGTGTTCTTCTTGTTATCGTCGGCGTCATCATTATCTTCATTATTGCTATTACCATCGCCATCATCATCATTATTGTCATCATCATTATCATAATGATAATAATGATAACAACAATGATGATGATACTAATACTAATGATAATCATAATAATGATGATGATGATGATGATGATGATATGATAAGAATGATGAGGATGATGATAATAAATCACTATTGTTATCATCATTGTTATTATTGTTGTTGTTGTCGTTAGAGTGGATGCCTATCATAAAGGCACACAGTGGGCCGCGGACATGGCAGAGGAACTGGTTCAAGGAGCAGGGGGACACACACACACACACACACACACACACACACACACACACACACACACACACACACACACACACACACACACACACACACACACACACACACACACACACACACACACACACACATCACACGCACGCACACACGCACGCATACACACGCATACACAAAAACACACACGCACGCACACACACACACACACACACACACACACACACACACACACACATACACGCACGCACGCACGCACGCACGCATACAAACGCATACATACAAACACGCGCGCGCACGCACACACACACACACACACACACACACACACACACACACACACACAGATAGATAGACAGACATAGACAGACATATAAATATATTATGCTAAATAGTTCAATAGTGGGGAAAATAAGTGCAGGTTAATTTTTCAGTCATTACATTAATGACTTGACAAAGATGTTAAAAAGAAAAAAAAAAAAAAAAGGGGGGGGGGGGAAACAATGAGAACAAAAAATAAAATAAAAAAAGGGAAATATATGACAGATGTTAAACCCTTCACTGGCAGCATATGGGAACCATTGTCATCCATCTTGAAGACGGATCCATTCACGTTGCCCGCTCCGATGCCCTTCGTCTGCTGGATCGGACTGATCTGGGAGGCACGGCATATATCACGTAAAGTAAGTAGTGAGTGGAAACCAGTGCAGCGAAATACCTCCTCCATCTTCAGGGGGAAAAAAAAAAAGGGTGATTCAGACATTCTCCAACACCTGTCTGAGGCGCATCTATAAAATCCGATGGCAGGAGAAGATCCGAAACGAAGATCTGTGGGAGCGTGCGGGACAGGAACCAGTGGCCGAGCAGATACTGCGAAGGAAGTGGGGCTGGATCGGACACACCCTCAGGAAGCCAGCGTCCAGCACCACACGCCAAGCTCTGACCGGGAACCCGCAGGGAAAGGGGAAGAGAGGCCGGCCTCGCAACAGCTGGAGGCGAGACACTGAGGCAGAGTTGAAGCAACAAGGGAGCAACTGGACTGGAATGGCCAGAACAGCCCAGAACAGAGTGCGATGGCGAAGGGTCGTCGATAGTCTATGCTCCACCGTGGAGCGATGGGCAGAAGAAGAAGAAGAAGAAGAAGAAGAGGGATGGGAAAAAAGTGTGGGGATCAGAGGGGAGGTAGGGGAGGGAGTAGGTGAAGATGTGGGTCGTTGACGTGTCCACATTGAAATGCCCTTCTCTGACGCCCTTCAGGGGCCATGGCTGGCTGTAGAACCATTTGTTCGGCCTGCCTGGATCCGACTTCCATCTCATTGGTGAGCTTCGTCAGCAGGAGTCGGTTAGGTTGTTTTGGTCCAGCCATGACATCTTGCTGAGGTTTACCACCTGCAACAAATTCTGTAGTGTTCTCATCACTTTGGAAGGAAGGAAGGAAGGGGGAGAGAGAGAGAGAGAGAGAGAGAGAGAGAGAGAGAGAGAGAGAGAGAGAGAGAGAGAGAGAGACAGAGACAGAAGAGTGAGGATGTTGATGTCGTTTCTGTTTTTGTTGTTGTTGTTGTTGTTGTTGTTGTGTTGTTATCGTTGTTGTTTGGCATCTCATCCTCCGTGGCTACCCTCCCACCCTCCAGAGGTACTATTCTCATCGTCTCTCATTCTTTCCGCCTTCCTACACAACGATGTGCACACTTGTACATTTACCACACACACATTCAATGATAATAATGGCACAGCCAATGTTAGGTAAGATACCCAAACTCTGACCAGCGCGTTGGGCTAATGCGTAGGTCAGACATCAGTTTAGTCGTAGCCACCAGACCCGCTTCTCCAATTCTCTCATCTTGGTCATCAATTCATTTATCCGTCAGCTTCGAATCATGCGCAGCGTGGTCTCGAAACTTAGCGGGTGTGGTGTAGCGTATGTGGACTAGTCCGCACGCAGAGACACCCCCGGGATGAAACTGGAACTGAAACTCGGACCTGGCTCTCGTCAGGATAGGCCTATGTCGTGACAGTAAGCGTAGATTACAGCCCTTTAATGCAGTCTTAGACGAATGGAACATAGTAGCATCGCCTTCATCATCCTCATCCTCATCGAAGAGTACAGAAAAAAAGAGTCAAACTCTGTGGCCCTTCATGCCCGGCTCGCATGGTGACCCCAGTTTCATTTTTCGCATGGTGACTCCGTTTCCATTTCCCGCTCGCGTGGTGACTCCAGTTTTCCATTTCCCGCTCGCGTGTGACTCCAGTTTCCATTTCCCGCTCGCGTGGTGACTCCAGTTTCCATTTCCCGCTCGCGTGGTGACTCCAGTTTCCATTTCCCGCTCGCGTGGTGACCCAGTTTCCATTTCCCGCTCGCGTGGTGACCCCAGTTTCCATTTCCGGCTCGCGTGGTGACCCCAGTTTCCATTTCCGGCTCGCGTGGTGACTCCAGTTTCCATTTCCGTCTCTCGTGGTGACTCCAATTTCCATTCCTTCTCCAAGTCTGTGCCCTTGGTGAGTTGGTGAGGAGGTCACCAGTGCCGGCCACTTCATGGGGTCTGCCTTGGAACAAGCGTAGTGGCGTCCTGCGGAGAGAACGCCCGCCCACAGCCGAGTCCTCGCCCAAGCAACGATTGTCTTCAGTACAGAGTGTTGTAAGTGTTGTCCGGCGTCTGTTGCTTCAGAAC
>JADBJO010000305.1:592938-595438 GCA_016801955.1 Conus betulinus
GTCAAAGTGCAGTTGTTTTTGTTTTCTGTGGTCATGTTTGGAGGAGTTTTGTTTGTCCTGTTTTAACAGCAGTGCTGATCCAACCATGAGTATTGCATTTCTGGCGGCACTGACGGGGGGGGGGGGGGGGGGGGGGGGGGGGGGCTCTGGTTCTGTTTCATCTTGATCTGCTGGGCGGACATTATAGCACTGTCATCCCTCATCAGTTCACTTATGTATTAAATTCCTCTCTACCCCCTACGTTTAAAACAAACAACAAAAGAAAAAACATTATCTTGATACATGATGTCTTTACGGTTCCATTAAGCACACTTCCATGGGTTGTCTACATTTGTGTCAGTGTTATTAATCTATGGACGTAAGATGAAGAGAAATGTGTGTATAAATGTTGAACGCTTTGGCGAAAAGGTATGTGAATTCTTGAATATTGTCATGTAAAGTAAACGAACTCCCACACCCCCTTCCCCTCCCCATCCTCCTCCCCTCCACCCCTTTTTTTCACGCGCTTGAGTCGACTGTATTCTTGAGGGGGAGACTTGTCACCAGTAGCGGGTGTGGCTTCGATGGTCCACTCATGACGAACAGAGACTTGCCCCTCCTCGTTAATCTTGATACCCACGGACACGAACAAATATTTCACAGTTTCGTCTAAAGAACACCTTCTGTTGCATTTGTTTTTAAATCTAAAAATACCTTGGCGTGGAAAGATAACCAAGCGGAAGAAGAACTCTCTAGGTAGTGGGAGAATCATCTCGGGTGCTTGGTTCGTGTCATACAGGGCGGGTTTCTTCTTCTTCTTCCTCTTCTTCTTCTTCTTCTCTCTCTCTCTCTCTCTCCCTCCCTCCCTCCCTGTCTCCCTCCCTCTCTCTCTCTTCTTCTTCTTCTTCTTCCCCCTTTCCACTAGACCTCAATAGGGTGGTGTGGCTCTAGTCTTTCGAAGGAAAAGAGCAGCCGAGCTATGTTCAGCGGTCTATTCAGCAAAGAAGTACAGGGGACGCTTCACTTCTCTGGCTCACGTAAAAGATCCCACGACATCAAGGGAGTTTTTCCCTGGCAAAATTCTGTACGACAATCCTTCTGATACGTACTCGAAAAACATACAGAGGTAAGGCTATGTAGAGTACATAGGCAGCGCTGTATTTTGGCCAGAGGCTCTCCCTGGAGAATGAGGCCCGAATTTACACAGAGAATACTGTTGAGACGAAGTCAGTATACCATACCGTACCCTGGACAACTTCCTTCCGTCAAAGTTTTCCAGGGACGATTCATCCTAACAGTCCTTGCTTGACTTGGACAGCGTCTGTGACAGCGCAAATTGTAACAACCGCGCAAATGTAACAATTGTTACTATTGGCGCGGGCTGCCCGCGTAAAATGTAACAGCTTTCGATGTTGTTACATTTTGCACGGGCAGCGCAAATGGTAACAATTGTTACATTTTGCGCGGTTGTTACAATTTGCGCTGCCACAAGCGTCACTTTTGGCTGTGCTGACCGACGCGGATGTGCCAGTCATGGAAGCACACTGGCTATATACGCCGATAACGGCTGTGTTCTCCTGTTCTCCAGAGGGTATTAGGTATAACCCTTCAGGAAAACAGTGTCATGCTCTTCTCCTGTTCAAAAAAAAAGAAGAAAAATGAAGAAGAAAAAAACCTTATTGTTTTCCTTTGGAATTATGATCGTTTTTCTTTTAAGTTCATAACTGTTTTCACTCTTACGCCGAGGAAAACAACTATTACCGTTGCTATTCCTAAGGGTTGCACCTGTTTTTTCTTCGTATTTCGCAGTGAAAAACTGTAATTATTCTGAAAGAAAACGACGGAAAAGGTAGGGGAAAAAAAAATAGTTGTGCTCCTACGGATCACGACTCTTTTCCTCATTCAAGCTAGCAGCCCGCAGAGAAATACCAATGATATGTTTTCCCCCCTTACGCCACTCCCCCACCCCCCCCCCCTCCCCCACCTTACCTCCATCCCATTCCCTCTTCCTCCCCCATCCTCCCCGTCCATCCCATCCCTTCCCACCCCTCTCCCCTTCCCGCTCTTCCCTCCCCTGCTGCGGCAGCACTGACGGAGACAAATCGTCTCCGAAGCGATCTCGACCTTGGCGGAAGCCGGTAGCTGCCCCTGTTTTATGACGCATGCGCATTAGGTCTGTCGTGAAAGGCACGTAAAGCGGAGACGGGGAGACTGTAAAGACGTCCCCGCTGTCTCGCGGAGGCCCGGGGAGCTTCCGTTTCCGTTGGAAACGCCACAGCCCTGCCGCGGCGTTGGCCATGCGCAGTGGTAGACTTCCTTCTGCTTCGCCGCTGCGGGGCTGACGCTGCTGAGAAGTGGAGTTTTTGGAACTTTTTTTTAGAGGGAAGGGTGGGGGTCGGTGGGGTGTGGGTAGGGGTCGGGAGCAGGTGGGGTTGAGAGTGCAGGGGGGGGGGGGGGGGGGGGGGGGGGAGGGTGAGGGAGGGTTAGAGGCAGAAGATGGAAAGAATTAGATAAAGAAAAA
>JADBJO010000305.1:597938-612938 GCA_016801955.1 Conus betulinus
AACCAGACACGCATCCTACAACGTCCTAACCTCCCTTTGTCCATTTCCGAACACAACTGGTAATTTGTAACTCTTGACAGACATGAAAGAACTCTCTTTTTTGCCGCCTTTTGATGTTTTTCTTTGTTATTGTTTGTTTACTTTTTTTGTTTGTTTTTTGCTAGTGGTTAGGTTTTCTTTGTTTGTGATATACATTTAGACTGTCATTTCAAAACCTGGTTTTTCCCTTTTTTTTTTTTCATTAACGGTGGGCGCTGTTGGCAAATTGATCGACAGCCTTCCCTCCACCCAACCCCACCTCTTCCCCTAACGTCTTGCTACCTGAAGGGGACGCAACAAGGAGTACAAGTGACACTATATGTGATGTTATGCACCTGCTAGTTTTCCGAGCTGATGAACAGGTCATCATTTTCAAGAAGCACTTTGCTCAGCATTAGAGATGCTCGTATTGCCATTTGTTAAGCCATTTTATTACAAGGGGAGAGCAATCTGTATGTAAATTTACATGGAAAACGGACACCGGAAAAGAGATGGCCCGACCACACCATTCCTCACCGCCGTCTGAAACGCATGCGTAAAGGGTTTTTTTTTTTCTGCGAGTGACAGTGGAGGAATATTTGGCATTGGTCAGCATTGAACCTTTGGTAGGGTAAGTGATGTTTTGTTTTTGACTTAGGCTTAACATCGGCGTGGATCTCCGTGGATGTGACTGACAGGCCAATGGTCCTTACCAGGAGATTGGGAGGAGGGGACGTATTGAGCACTAAACTTGTTCCACCTGAATGGTAGCATTTTAAGGTGGACAGTAACAAGATGCCCTTTTTTCACCTTATTCTGTTATACCAGGACCCAGAGAGGGTCGAATTTTCCAGGAGAACTACATGGAGCCAAAACGTTGTTGAGGAGGGTAAGGGGAGAAGATTCGATTTTCAACACACACACACACACACACACACACACACACACACACACACACACACTCGTCAGAAACTGGTCGAGGGAGGGGGGGGGGGGGGGGGGGGAGGAAGTCTGTCTGTGAGGGGTGGGGTGGGGAGAGATGGGGGGGGGGGGGGGGGGGGGGGGAGAGAAAACGTGGGCACAATCCTTGCATTGTCTATATCATTTGTTGTGGACATGTTTATAATAATGATTCCCCGCTTCCTTTTTTCCTCCCCAGACAAGATGTTTAGAGGGAATTTGTGGGGGTGTGGGTAAACCTTTACACAGTCCGCATACTATCTATGATATTTGTTGCTGACGTGTTCATGGTAACGATTTTTTTAGAGAGCGTACGCGCGCGCGCGCTTGTGTGTAAGTGTGTGTGTGTGTGTGTGTGTGTGTGTGTGTGTGTGTGTGTGTGTGTGTGTGTGTGTGTGTGAGTGAGTGAGTGAGAGAGGGAGAGAGAGAGAGAGACAGAGAGAGAGAGAGAGAATCAGAATCAAAACAGTTTTAATTCTTAAAAAGACCTACTTGATATTTTTTTGTGACAAAATGACTGTAACTTGCTACAGAATGTAGATTAAGGACACACGTCGGCGTATTTCTAATTTATAGCTGCTCTTTTACCTAAGCAATCACACGAAACATTCACTTTCCATTGTAATAAGCTTCAGTATTGACCGTTTACTTACTTTTTCATTTTATATTTTATATTTTCAATCCGTAACACTTTTTTTGTGTGAATCATTATGCAAAGTATACACGTCAAGAACATTGTATCCTTCTTCTATTTCTATGGTTTTTTTTACCTCTCACGCCATGTCAGGTTTCTCCTTTTTTCTATTATTGTCATCAGATCGCAAACGGATAGTGCTATAAATGTTTGGTACTTTCATTTTTTCTTGACCAGAGATTAAACTACTAGATTACAAAAGCCTTTTTTCTGTCGATCCTGAAACTTTTACATAAATATGAATCATCTTTGCGCAGTCGTTTACCACCGACTATATCCTAATTTTTCCAAGTATGTTTAAACACTTCTGCTTGGAGGATTTTTTTTTTTGGTCGTATTTATTCAACGATCTTTTTACTCCACTCCTGCATGAGTAGTCTTAGAGTTACTGGATACATGAATGTTGTTTACTTTCTTGTTCTCGCTCCTCAAATCTAGAGCTTTGGTACCTGAAAAGTCAACGGGAATTTTCCTAACTCTCACAGAGCGGCTGATCTCATGACTTTTTTTTTGTGAAACATCTAAGATCTGTCTGCTAAGAAAGGAAAAATGAGGAAAGGATGTTTCTGTATGTGTTCTGTGTGCTCTGTGCTGTCGTGCGTGCGAGGCGATTCGGTGTCGTAAGTAGCTTTCGTTGGGAGTTATGGGCGTGTATTGATTTCATCATCGGAGCAAGAGTTATCCTACTTGGTTGTCACATCTGTCTGCAAAATTTCGTCAGGATATTTTCATATAGGAACCGACCGGACGAGTATGTTTTGAACAGTTTATGTGTCTCAAATTCATATTGTCCATTGGAAAGAAGCTTGGGAACCGCAGTTTTGCTTGTGTGAACATTGGCATTATCATGCTATGAAGTCCGTGTTATACAATATCTGCTTTCGTGTTTTGTCGGGGAATCGCTGTACTGAAAGCATGAAGTTTCTCTGGAGAGATATTCTTAGGTTTTTGATTTTTTTTTTCCCTCCAAATTTTGTTTGAAAATCATACCAAGCTATCTGCATCGATCCGTCGTTTCAGCCACACAATCACCACGTTACAAATTTGGAGGACCACTTCTGTGGAAACTCATTACTTTGTTTCATTTCTGCTTACTTTCTGTCCCCAGTTCAATCTCATTTCTGCTTACTTTCTGTCCCCAGTTCAATCTAGTTGATCTTAGAATTGCAAACGTAACTTTGCTGGTGATAGTAATGTCATGTCATCGGTATACGACAGAAAAAGATTTTTGTCTGTTGCATTTATGCACAATGAATGTATGTCTTCAATGTGTAAAACAATATCTTTACATGGGTATTAAATAGTGTAGAACTTCCTGTAAAACCTTGTTGCACACCCATGTTAACAACAATTGTATCTGGATATCCCTCTGTGTGTGTGTGTGTGTGTGTGTGTGTGTGTGTGTGTGTGTGTGTGCGCGCTCTCTCTCTCTCTCTCTCTCTCTCTCTCTCTCTCTCTCTGCGTGTGCGTACATGTATATCTTCGTGCGTGCGTGAGCGTGGCAAATGATCACTGCCAAATGATCCATCTTCATCATTCCTCTTCTTCCCACTTCTCCGCCGCCACTGTCACTACTATCCCCACCTCCATCGCCTCACCCCTCTCCCCTTTGTGTCCTTCCGCGCTACCGCATCACAACAAAGTCCACTACAGATCATGTAACGATCACTTCAAAGAGGCGACCAGACTTAGCCTCCATGGGAAGATAAGGAAGAAAAAAAAGGAAAAGGACAGAAGTGGTATGTGTGTAGGTCTTACAAAGCGAAGGAGAGACGGAGATGTAACGTAACGTCGATTCCCGGACAGTGTTTACTGGGCATTTGCTGGCTGTTTTTTTAAACGACGGGAAGAGAGAGAGAGAGGGAGGGAGAGAGAGAGAGAGAGAGAGAGAGAGAGAGAGAGAGAGAGAGAGAGAGAGAGAGACAGAGACAGAGACAGACAGACAGATAGACAGACAGACAGACAGAACACAACACACACACACACACAAAACACACACACACACACACACACACACACACACACACACACACACACACACACACACCACACAACAGACCGAGAGTGACACAGAGAGAGTGCGTGCGCGCGCGTGTATGTGTGTGTGTAAGTGTGCGCGCGCGCTCGTGTGTGTATGTGTATGTGTGTGTGTGTGTGTGTGTGTGTGTGTGTGTGTGTGTGTGTGTGTGAGAGAGAGAGAGAGAGAGAGAGAGAGAGAGATCTAGCGCGTGCATATGTCCTTATGCACATGCATGAGCTTGTGTATCTGGCTGGCTGTATGTGTATGTGTGTACGGGCGTATGTAGTATCCGCACGAGTGCAGGTACGTATAGGGCACATACATGTGTGTGTGTGTGTGTGTGTGTGTGTGTGTGTGTGTGTGTGTGTGTGTGTGTGTGTGGATACACAGCCACACGTCACGGATACCTGCATATTTAAGCGTATGTCATCCACATTATATTAATTGGTGATGCTTCACCATACATTTTGGACCAGCAAGTAACCGTAGTCTGAAGAATACAGCAGATTCAAGCTTGTCCATTGTTAAACCCTGTTTTCTCTGTACGGGAGAAACCGGACAATCCGGAAATCCGGAACAAACAAGCAAAAGAAAGAAAAAAAAACAGGAAAAAAAAGTGGACAAAAGAAACAAAAATGCAAAAGCCTAAGTACAAAGCAGAACAAAGCAGATTCTATGTGTTTCTCGCACAAGCCTAAGAAACAAAGCAGATTCTATGTGTTATTCGCACACGCCTAAGAACAAGCTATGTGTTATACGTACACATCTAAGAACAAAGCAGATTCTATGTGTTATCCGCACAGGCCTAAGAAACAAAGCAGATTCTATATGTTATACGTACACATCTAAGAACAAAGCAGATTCTATGTGTTATCCGCACAGGCCTAAGAACAAAGCAGATTCTATGTGTTATCGGCACAGGCCTAAGAACAAAGCAGATTCTATGTGTTGTCCGCACGACCTCTAAAGACAAGTCTCAGAACAAACTGGTTTTATTCTGTTGACGGCATCACCTGTGAAGGTTTCTCTCTCACATCCCTCACATAGGTTTGAAACCAAAAAGCTCAGGTATAGCAAGTCCAATGCCTCTGGCAGGAGGAATGGAACTTGCAGTCAGAGTTAGAAAAAAAAAAAGAAAAAAGAAAAAAAAAAAAAAAAGAAAAAAAAAAAAGGAAAAAAAAATCCGTCCAAAACGTCCCTTTGAAGTGTTTTTACCGTATGCCTTTGTCGGCCATGAATAAAAAACAAGAAACAGGCTTGAGCCGTTTGCTGGCTGGTCTGGTCTTCTTTTTTTTTTTTTTTTTTTTTTTTCTCTCCATCCGTATATTTCTGAAAAGATTAAGAAAGTTCTGACGTGCATTCCATGTGATAGACTACTGACAATAAAAATTTTTTTTTTTTTTTGTACAACGTTGGGATTTATATATGATAGGATAGTCAGACACCAACGCATTTAGTGCAGACTCCATGAAAAATCTTGTAGAGAAAAAGTCCCACCTGGTGTGATTTTCTGAGTTCTGAAAACGTATTAATCTTTTTTTGTTATTGTTTGTTTTGTTTTGTTTGTGTTTTTGTTTTCTTCTTTTGAGTGTGAATCTGGTAGTTTACCTAAGAAAGAGTTTGCCAAAGAAATGCCGAGTTTATGTTCAAGCACATGACAAAACCTATTTTTATTACCATCCCTCTGTCTGTCTGCCCTGTCTCTCTCTGTAATGTCGGTCTCTCATCTCCTCCTCTCAATCTCTCTCTCTCACTTCATCTCGATCTCGCTCCTCTCTCATATCTCTCTCTCTCGCTCCTCTCTCATCTCCTTGTTGAGAGTGGACTTCAGCGTGGTGACATCCCTGATGTGGTGGCCCTTTGTGCGGTCGGCTGGGCTGTAAGGAATACGAACTGAAATGAATTGTGAAGACATAAGCTAAGACCAAAGCTGATTGGTGGAGGGTTAAGTAACACACCGAACAAAAGTTATTTCAGTCTCTGCAACTGTTCCATTCAGGTCAACAGTCCCACGATATGAAAGAAGGAAAGACGAAGGAAAAGGGAGGTGAAGAAAGAAAAAAAAGGAGACTGAAACGGACCCCATCGACGACGGACCCTAAAGCAAGGCAACGCCGACAGAAAGAAGCCAAGAAAGGAAGAAGAAGAAAAGAATGAAAGCAGAAAAGCAAGTTGGAAGGAGGAACGCACAAGGGGAAAGAAGGGACTGACGGCATTCAGCAGGCAGGAAAGGAGGAAGGATGTAAGGAAAGAAGGAAGAACAGAAGGGAAGGATTCGTAAGCATGCAGGCAGGAAGGAAGGAAGGAAGGAAGGAAAGGATGTACGGAAAGAAAGGAAAGATAAAGAAGGGCAAGAAGAAAGGCTTGGACGGCATGATGTAGAAAGAAGGAAGAAAAAGAAGGGAAAGGAAGGACGGGAAGGAAGTAAGGAAGGAAAGAAAGCCGAGAAAGGAGAAATTGTAAGGAATGAAGAATGATGTAGGAAAGATTAAGAAGAAGGGTAGCCGAAGGAAGCGCAAGGCAATGACAGAGCAGAAGGACTAAGGAAGGCCAGTAAGGAAAGAAGAAGCAAAGATGTAGAGGCAGGAAGGCCAGCAGGTCAGGACGTAAGTATGCAGGACTGATGTAAGGAACATCAGTAAAAATACTTTAAGGAAGCCCGTCCTGAGTCTATCAAAACGTAATTAAGGACGTATTATGTATTCAATAAGCCGACATAAGGGCATTTAATGAATTAACAGTCTGCGTTTAAGGAAAGAAGTAAGAAATAAGGCCGACGGCCCTGACTTGAACTGCAGAATGAAGGCTTTAAGGGAAAGAAGGACCGAAAGAGGGGCAAAGAAGTAATGCCAGAAAAGAGGCAGGCAGGCATTAAGGAAGGCATGAAGGATGTAAAGCAGAAAGAAGAAGAAAAAGAAGAAGGGAAGGCAAGGAAGGAAGGAAGGATGAAGGAAGAAGAGGTGAAAAAGGAAGGACTGCAGGCAGGCAGTGCAAGTAGGAAGCAAGACGATGTAAGGAAAGAACGGAAGAAAGAAGGGAAGGAAGGAGGACGGGCGGGGGACAGAGAAGGGAATCGGGCCGGGGGCCCGCACGGAGATACCAGGCAGGGACGGCGCTTCGCAGGAGCGGAATATCGGAGCCGCACCGATTAGACGAGGTGCAAGGTGTGTTGTGTTGGGGAGAGGGGCGTAGAAGGGAAGGAGAACTGGCAGGTGGGCAGGAGGTGTATCAGGTTTTAGTCGTATTTCCGGAAAAGGGAGGGAAAGGACCGAGAAGTATTTAGCAGAAAGATCGAAAGGGGTCGGAAGGGAAAGGACAGACGCGTAGGATCGAAGGGAGGGGATCCGGGCTACAAAGCACCGCAAGAAAGAGAGATAGGCCGGCCAAGGGGTCAAGGGAGGGACGGGACAAGCTAACACGAAAGTATCAAGGGAAGCAGTTGTTCATGGTGTGTAAGGAAGGGGAGAGGCCTTTGTCAACAGAATAAGACGGAAGAAGACGGGCGGGGGGGGGGACGCACCGGGGCAAGACGGGGCAAGCAGGGACGTCGGGCAAGGCAGGAAAGCAAGACCGCAAGCGGAGAGAGACAGGCAGGGAAAGGCCCGAAAAGACAGACAGCAGGCCCACACAGAACACAGAAAGCAACGGAAGAAAAGAAAGAACAGACGACAAACAGCAGGAACCCAAGGAAAGGGACAAGACGAACGCCAACCGAAGGGCGGGTGTAGGAAAGACAGCAACAGCGGCGAACCCGCCGCCAAGGGACAGAGGGGGGGCAAAGAAAGGGCAGGGGGGGGGGGGGAAAAACGAACGGGGAAGGGGAGGCCGGGGGTCGAGACAGGGGACGGAGCGAACGAGAAAGGAAACGGGGGGGGGGACCGAAGGGGAAAGGGGAAAGGGGGGAAAAGAAGAAGAAAAGAAAGAAGCAGAACGTGACAGGGAGAACGAACGGAGACCGCACCAGAAACACAGCAGGCCCGATACAAGCAGACGGGGGGGGGGGGAGACGGATAAATGGGAGGGTGGGGAAACGGGAAAGAAGGAGCGGGGGAAAGGACGGGATACACTGGGGGAAAAGGGGGGGGGGAACCGAGGGGAACCAAGCAACACTAGCCCCAGGGGGCCACAAGAGGGCAGCCACGCTGGGAGGCCGAAAGGGCAGGAGGAAGAAAGACGACAGACAAGTGGAAGACGAGGGCCGTGACCAGGCAAGAACCGCCGGGACGGGGGGACAAGACAAGGAAGAAGACAGCGAAAGCAAGGGGCCGGGGGGCAACAAGGGACAAGCACCGACGGGCCAGATGGGACAACGGGGGCAACTAGAAAAAAGAGGTTTTTTTTTTTTTTTTTTTTTTTGTTTGTTTGTTTTTGTTGCAGAAAGGGAACGCCCAGACAGGCCGGACAAGAAACGGGAGAACAAAAAAGCCGAGACGCGGGGGGGAAGGGGGCAAGAAAAGGGGGGAAGAAAAAGACAAGTGAACAAGCTACGGCGGCCGCCACGAAGGCAAGACCGAAAACGGAAAGAAAGAAGAGGGCGGAGGAAGAGGCAAACTGCCCCCGACAAGCGCAAAGGAAGCAAGGAAAAGAAAGCAACGCACCGACATAGACCCAGAAGGGCCGAAAGACGACAGAGACCAGAAGACCGAACGACCGGACAAGGAAAACGAACGAAAAGAACGACGCAAAGATGAAAGACCGAACGGAGAAAGACCGCGCGGAAAGAGGACGGGAAAGAAAAAGAAGAAATAGACCAGAGGGAGCGGACGGCAAAAGGACGAGAACGGACACGCCCGACAACGAAAGAAAGAAGAAAGAAGAAAGAAGAAAGGGGAAAAAGAAGGAAGGCAGGCAGGCAGGCAGGAAGGAAGGAAGGAAGGATGTAAGGAAAAGAAAGAAGAAAGAGGGAAGGGAAGGAGGGAAGGAAGGAAGGACGGAAGGAAGGAAAGGAAGGATGGAAGGAAGAAGGAAGGAAGGAAGGAAGAGGAAGGAAAGGAGAAGAAGGAAGAAGAAGGGAAGGAAGGAAGGAAGGCAGGAAGGGAAGGAAGGAAGGAAGGAAGGGAAGGAAAGGAAGGGAAGGAAGGAAGGAAGGAAGGAAGGAAGGATGAAAAGAAGGGAAAAAAGGAAGGAAAGAAGAAGGGAAGGAAGGAAGGAAGGAAGGAAGGAAGAAGGAAGGAAGGAAGGAAGGAAAGGAAGGAAGGAAGGAAGGAAGGAAGGAAGGAGGAAGGAAGGAAGGAAGGAAGGAAGGAAGGAGGAAGGAAGGAAGGAAGGAAGGAAGGAAGGAAGGAAGGAAAGGAAGGAAGGAAGGAAGGAAGAAAGGAAGTAAGTAAGGAAAGAAGGAAGAAAGAATGGAAGGAAGGAAGGCAGGCAGGCAGGAAAGAAAGAAGGAAGGACAGGCAGACAACAATGTGGAATTAGAGAAAGACATACTTCAGGACTTGCGCAGGGGCGGATCATTTTGTTCAAGAAACACAAGTTAGGGCGGGAATTTTAACATGTGCCCTTGTGACATGTCTCTATTCTGATGCGTTTTTGTGTCATTTCCTTTTTTTTTTTTAAATCCCGAAATGCGCTCTTTTGGGGCGTTTTCAGAGTTTTATTTCATTTTTCGGCATTGAACCAAGACGGGAGTTTGGGGCGGTGGAGGAGTGCCTGGATCCTTTTATCTCCCCTCCCTCCTCTCCCACCTTCGCTGGCTTCCTACTTCTCTCCTCCCCTTCTCAATACCCCACCCGAACAGTACGGGAAATCTGCACTTTCGACTTCACACAGCAGTCACACACACACACACACACACACACACACACACCACACACACACACACACACACACACACACAACACACACACACACACACACACACACACCGAGAAATCCAAGGATACTTACTATTCCTTCTTCCACTGGCCGCGCGCTACACTGGAGGAGAAGAAAGAAGTGAAAGATTCGGGCGCCACGATGGCTCAAGGGGGAACAGCGCTGGAGGGGAGACAAGAGGCGCGGAATGATTGGTACCTTGGCAGTGAATGACAGGCGGGAGCTGATTCCTTCATGTTCCTGTGACATGGGACTCGTCAAGGGTCTGTACTACAACAACATGCGGAGATCGGGGAGTTGTGTCTTGGTCGTCGTCTGTGGCGGCGCTCTGTCGTTGAATTTCGTCTTTGATCTGTGTTTGTTCTTTTGGGAGGGAGGGGGCTTTGGTCTTGCTGCTGAGAGTGGCGGCTCTTTAGAACTTTTCTGTGTGTGTGTGTGTGGTGTGAGAGAGAGAGAGAGAGAGAGAGAGAGAGAGAGAGAGAGAGAGAGAGGTGCGCGCGCGCGGCGAGCGCGTGTGTGTATGTGTGTGTGCGCGTGTGTGCGTGTGTGTGTGTGTGTGTCATCTTTTTTGCCTCTTTTGACTGCGTTTGGTTTCAGACGTGGAACTACTACGCTACTCTCTCTCTCTCTCTCTCTCTTCTCTCTCTCTCTCTCTCTCTCTCTGGCACTGGTTTTCTTCCTCTTCAGACATGTGGTGTTGTTGTGAAACCCTCCCCCCCCCCCCCCATTCGCCCCCCCCCCCCCCCCCCCCCCTCAAAAATACACCACACCTCTCTCTGTCTCACTTTATCTCTCAGTTTCGGTCTCTGACTCTCAACGATATAACTTGACTCGCCCCCCCCCCCCCCCCCCCACCCCCGCCTCTCTCTCTCTCTCTCTGTCTGTCTCTCTGTCTCTCTCTCTCTCTCTCTCTCTCTCGCAACAGAAACAACAACATGAACATGAACTCCCCCTCTCTCTCTAAATGCCCTCTCCCTCTCTCTCTCTCTCTCTCTCTCTCTCTCAACAACATATAACTCTCTCTCTCAACAACAACATGAACATGAACTCTCTCTCTTCTCTCTCTCTCTCTCTCTCTCTCTCTCCTCTCTCTCTCTCTCTCTCTCTCTCTCTCCCTTCTCTATTCAAAATGTCCATGTTGCTAGCCTGTTCTATTGAGACCACTATTATGAATGTTGGTAATTTCATTTATAGAGCAATGGCCATTAGAAAACGAAGCAATTAATGCTGCAGTTGCTTCATGAATGTCTTCATTATTAACTTTGAACACCTTTCAGCTGTGTGGCTTGTACTGATTTGTTTTGACCATGTTCACTCACTTTGATATGGGCCTGTGGCCTGTCAAATAAAAATGTTTTGAGTTCTGAGTTCTCTCTCTCTCTCTCTCTCTCTCTCTCTCTCTCTCTCTCTCTCTCTCTTAACAACAGCAACATTCTCTCTCTCTCTCTCTCTCTCTCTCTCTCTCTCTCTCTCTCGCTCTCTCGCTCTCGCTCTCTCTCTCTCTCAACAACAACAATATGATCCCCCCCCCCCACTCTCTGTCCATCAACAACATGATCTCTCTCTCTCTCTCTCTCTCTCTCTCTCTCTCTCTCTCTCTCTCTCTCTCTCTCTCTCAGGACAAACAGCACACCCTGAAGGCCGAGAACTGGAATGGACTCTAGACGTGCAGTCTAAATGGCGGTGAAAGCTCTTCTTAGAAAGCACGTAACAAGAATAGATACCGGGGTTCCTTTCTGAAAGAGGCGCGAGGCAAACGCCAGAAAGTTTCCACGGTTTTGGATTGCCTGCCAGGTGATGAACAGTACACAGCTTCCTTACAGCCACACATCACAGGCACCAATGATGACCAGCCGCCGTGGCGAAGTGGTTAGCGTCGCGGACTCCCGGCTGGGAGGTCGTGGGGTTCGAATCCCATCAGAAGTCATGTGGGTTTTTTCTGCCCCGACCGGCTCCTACTCAGAGTTGAGTTTGCTGCGGGCTCAGTTTGGGAAGACTGGGACCACACACAGTCGAGTTTCATCCACTTAATGGATGAGTTTCTGAGAGTGTTGCTCAAATTTCCTGACCAACACTGCAGGTGCCTGTATCTCTCGGGCTTGGTTGACACCGGGATATATTATGAAAGGAAGCGTAGAGTACAGCCCTGTCATGTAGTCTCAGACCAAAATGGAAATCCGTAGCATCATCTTAATCATCCTCATTCTCATCGATCAGCATGAAAAAAAAAAAAAAAGTCTCAAATTCTGTGGCCGTTCATGCCGTGCTCTCATGGTGACCTCAGTTTCGGTGCCCTCTCCACGTCTGTGGCCTTGGTCTGGTTTCGTCGGGGTCACCGGTATCGGCGGGTCCATGGGGGCTGTCGTTGGACGGACGTGTGGCGCCCTCCGGAGGGAGAGCTCACTCGCGCCGGCTCCGCGACTAAACAAATATTGTCGTCAGTAGGGGGCTTAGTAGGTGGTGTCCTGCGTATGTTAGATCAGAACAGGCGCCACTGAACACCACTGAAGTGACTCGGCAGCAGTACAGTGTCTCCTCCGGTGGGTTGCCTCTTGACGACTCGACATTGACTGCTCCCTGTGGATTGTCGGTGCCGGGGCTGCGGCGGGGTTGACCGGGCTGTGGCTGTGGACGGGGGTGTCGGAATGAGCGGCGTGGGTGCACTGCCTCTGAGGTGGCGCAGAGGTTGGACATAAAAAATAAAATAAAATAAAATAAAAATAAATAAAATAAACACCCTGATTTCTTTTTATGGCAATCTCGATCTCGATCGAACATCGTCCAGTTGGTTTGATCTTGCACGGTTCATTTCTCTCCATGTGTATGCAGCCAAAAGAAATGGATTGTGGAAAAGCAAGCCAAAGGGACGATGGCTGATCGAGAGATTGCCTGTTTTGTTTGCTTGCTCAAAACGTTCGTTATTTTTGTTTCAATTCTTTCTTCTTTTCAAAGCATAAACATTCTGTAGCCCTGCTGTAAAAACTATCCAGGCAAGGTATAAAAAAAAAAAAGCTTGAAAGGTTTCGACATCATTGTGATTTTTTTAAAAAAAAGAATTACTACGGTTTGTGCGTGAGTGGTAAAGAAATTACGACATGTCTGTTTCTTAGCAACAAATTGTTTGTTGATGAGCAAAGAGTTATTGTTTATGTGCTCTTAGTTAGCTCCACATCCATGTCCTTTTTTGTGTACTAGCTAGTATTAAGACTGGCAGTTCTGAATCTGGATCTGGATCTGGGCGGGTTGTCAAAAGAAGCTAGTACTGGCCATATTATCGACAAACTTACGAGAAGACTCTCTGTCTCACTGTCTCTCTCTTACACACACACATACACACACACACGCGTGCGCGCGCGCGCGCGCACACGCCTGCACGCCTGCACGCACACACGCACACACACACACACACACAAGCACACACAAGCACACGCACACATACGCCCCTCCCACCCCCCCCCCCCCCCCCCCCCCCCCCCCCCCCCCACACACACACACACACACGCACACTCACACACACGCTCTCTCTCTTCTCTCTCTCTCTCTCTCTCTCTCTCTCTCTCTCTCACACACACACACACACACACACACACACACACACACACACACACACACACACACACACACACACACACACACCCTCTCTCTCTCTCTCTCTCTCTCTCTCTCTCTCTCTGTCTCTCTTACACACACACACACACACACACACACACACACACACACACACACACACACACACACACGCACGCACGCACGCACACACACACACACACACACACACACACACACACACACACACACACACACACACAGCCACCTAATCTACTACCACATCATTCCTTTGTGACTTTATTCCCTTTCTACCTTTCCTACTAGAAAGACCCAGCCGCAGTAGGGGGAGAACTGCAGGGCAAACACAAAAACGCCTTTCCCTCCCACGGGGAGATAACCACGCCCCAGTGCTGCCTAAGCGGCATAATCCAGGCCCTCCTGGAAGGGGGACAGGGGAGAGAAAAAGCTACACGCCCTTACCCACCCACTGCCCCACCTCCACCTGTCCAGTTCTTCCCACACTAAACCAGTGAGGAGTTAAACTCCAGCGCTGAGGCAGGCGATCCTGTCTTCTTGTTGAGGCTGTTCCTTTCTCTCATTGTTAGAAGATGGGATCGGTTTCTATGCGCACTGGTCGTTTCCATGTCGGTATCATAACAACATTTTTTTTTCCAAACACATCCTGAATTTTGCTTCATTTTTTTTGTTCTGTTTTGTTTATCTATGATGGCTTTTCCTCTTTAGTTTGCTCAGCCTTCTATTTGTTTTTGGCTGGATGTACATATTTGCTGGGAGTCCTTGATTCTGTCCTCTGATGAGCTTTTATGCAAGCAAGGCCCGACGATGTTGTTTTCGATGTCCTTGAGGAGCGAGCAGGCTCAGTTATTTGTATTTGTTTCTGTCTGTCTTTGTGTTTGTCTTTTGATCTCCCTTGCATCCTTGGGTGGATCCTCAAGCGTAGGCTCAAAGATTGCCCCCTACATTTTATACCATTTGCATAATATCTGTAGTTTTTCAGCAACTTTTTTCCTCCCCACACTTTCGTTTGGTTTCCTTTACTACTCTTCGCTGGCTGCTTCGGGGGTGCTATTGGATTCTTTTTTGCACTCTTGGTGGTGAGAACACCACACGGTATTATGGACTGTGGTGTGTCTCTATTTGACGCCAGGAGCGCAGATATAGCCAGCCGTGTCTCTCTGATGAGTTTCTGACCCAGCGGACGAAAAGCTTCGGAGCAGGCAATACAGGTCGAAAAGCCTCGGAGCAGGCAATACAAATATCTGCTTTTTAAAGGGATTGTGATGGTTCCCTTATGCAGCCAGTGAAGAGTTTTTCATATTTTCTTAATTTCATGTTCCCAGTTTTTGCATCTTCAACCTCCTGCCCCTTCCCCCGCCCTCCTTGAGTTCAAAGCTTTGCCAAGTCATTACTATGAAAACAATTTAGTTGTTGGTCTGCGCTTGTTTTCCCCCACTATTAGATTGTTCGTTTTTGTATTTGTCTGACTTTATACAAGTTTAAAAGGCTGTGCCAGTCTTGAATAAAAGTTACTCTGTGTTGGTTTCCTTATGGGAGCAAAGACTACTCCACTTGTTTACTGTTCCTGCCTCATTTCATTTCCAATTAGGCTCAGTTTGTTAAACATGTCTGAAACACAGACTGGTGATCTTCCTCAATAAAACGTGGTGCTCGCGTTACACTTCTTCCAAATTTTGGACTTTCTTCCCGGGAGACAGTGGTCCCATAGAACAGAAATCCATGTAGGACTGACCACGCGAGAGTGATTATATATTTTTTTTCGACAGATTTGGTGGCAAAATCTGAGGTTTCTTCTAACTACTGTCAAGCTGGCAGCGGTTTTTTTTTAATGATTCCACTGATGTGATGTGACTAGGAGTAAGATTCGTGCACACGTACGCCGGAGTATGAGTATGGTTCCACTTGT